>CM022303.1:340119974-340308626 GCA_011799875.1 Thinopyrum elongatum | reverse complement strand
GATACTGTGGGGCCTATATGGGATGCAATATGGGTCAACGTATTCGGTATCGACAAGCATCCAAACCACATAATCAACGATATGTGGTGGGGTTCTTGTCCGCTACAAAAAAATACGAGATTCATAGCTCTTAAAAGGTTTGTTTCTGCAAGGAGCTAAGTAAAAAAAGTTTGCGTAAACCAGAAAATAAAAGAATCGGCGGGAAATATCAAGCGTTGTATTATTCGTCCTTCAATAATCACATGTGGCAGCAGAAATATAGAAATTGTTAGTATATCGAACAAATAAATCATAACTAAAATATGCATGGAGGTGTCCTTCTCATATGATGTGTAACAAATGGAAGATTAAGCGCAGGCGTGATCCAAATTTAACGGTGCACAGAAAATCTAAATGAGAAGCAGAGAAACAGATCTTAAGCCAAACATATTTCCTATATGACAAAAACAATTCCGTAGTTAACTTCATAAAAAAAAACACAAGCATTACAGGGTTTTGATTCTTTTTTGTTGTGAAACCACCATTTAATTATATATAAAAAGGTGACTGATCTGTACATAAATAAAGATCTTATTAAGTAAATTTATAAATTTTTATTTATAAAGAACAAAATAATAAAAATGTCGTTCAATCAGAGTAATCATGTGGCTAAGTAGTTATAGTATTGGAGATGCATGGCTGGCCAGGTGTTTATAAGTTTTTTGGCAGGTGAACAATTCTAACGAATGACAGGCTGAAAAAAAAAAAGTATAATCAGTTGTGATCATCTTTTGTTTGATAGAAAAAAAAACAAACAAAGCAGGTCTCGGCTAGACGAATAGTCACAGCCAATGGTGCTTAACCAAGGTTGCCAGACAAGGGCGTTAGTTTTTACTAATCCCTCTGTTCCAAATTATAGATTGGTCTAACTATTTTCTGAAACGGATGTATAATAGACGCGTTTTAATGTGTTTGTTCACTCATGTTCGTTCCGTATGTAGTCCATTATTGAAACAAACCCAAAAAATCTTATAAATTCGGAACGAAGGTAGTAAGGTAGTATCAATCTATTTAAAGAGAATTAAAGAAGTCAAGCAGACAAAAAGTTGCATAAAAACACTTTGTGCCATGAAGTCGCGAAAGAGGGATACGCTGCCACCAAGAAATAATTAAAGATGATAACACGCAATCACTTAAAGGGACATGGGATGGCCCATTATTACATGTTATCCTATGAGAATCCTCTTGAGGTCGAATTCTAATAAAAATTTAAGAACTTACATTGAGTGAATTAGAGTTACTGGAATGAAATTTGATGTTTGGCTTGGACAAATTATTATTATTATGAAGTCAGAGCAATGCCCCCAAGCCCTTTTTTACAACGGTATAATATGTAAATAGGCTAGTTAGATCAGATGTTACTAAAAAAGTGATCTTTGCAAATTAATGAATAGAGTTTTAGGATTTGGATTGACTAGCCCGAATCAATTTGTGCATACATCTGCCCAGGCGTTCCGTGCCCAATAAGCCCCAAATCAGTATGAAAAAGATTTGGAACAGAGTAACACTTACAGGGACTACAGGAACCCACAACAAGGAAATTTTTCTGTGCGAGGTGAGTGAGTAAGCTGTGCGTTGTCATTTGCTCCCACCAAGTCACTCTATTGTACCATCCCCTGGCATCAGCAACCAAATGGAGCCCTTCTTCGAGTGGAAAGCGGAAGTCACGGGGATACGTAGCTGAAATGAAAAGAGATTCAATTACACGGGGAACCACCGAAAATGACAACAGAAAAATAAATAGAGGTAACGCTTCACACTATACATCTTATGAGAAAAAATAGCAATAGGTTTTACTTCAGAACCTGCGATGGTTTTGGTTTGAAAATTAGACTTATTCAGGCTCTTTCTGTGTTATGTGCACTTGTCATTCTCTTTTTTTCATGCTCATTAATTTTCTCCATCGTGTTGGCTTTGTCCCTTGCTTGCTTTTATTATTTTTTTCGTTTTTCCATTTGTCAGATAGCACATAAGAATGATTTAAATGCAAGCTATTTATTGGCTACTTCATTTTTAAACCTTTAATAAAATTCCAAACTTAGATACACTTCATGTGAAGGTTTAATCTCCATGTACTCATTGCATACCACTGGCCCGCCTGAATCTAGTCTCTAACAAACTTGAATCACCTCTGATTTTTACAGTCTCTGCCCTGTACACAGTGACCTAAGGAAATGCGTCGCGATACTACCGATATCTGTTATCCTTAGGGTTGGGGGCATTTTTTAAGGAACCCCAACTCACGAGTCTTGGAAATGTGGCAAATTGTGGTTTTAATTCAATTTTGCGAATATCCCCCATTGTTCATGACTTATATAGTGAAAACAGTCACAATTGTGTAGGATTTTTCCCAGAACTTGTTCCTTTTTAATAACTATTATGTATCTGTTGCGATGCGAACTAATAGCAACCTGATAATATACCGCATACCTTATGATGCCTAATAAATCGGTCTTGGGGAGTTGTATGTAAGCAGCTAACCCCCCCCCCCCCCCCTCCCCCATTTTCCTCCTTTTCTTTTCCCTCTCCCCTTTTTCTTCCCTTCTTTGTTTTATTCTTTTCTTCTCCACCTTCTTTCTTCTTACTCCCCCTCCCAAGACTCCCTTATTTCTCTCTAAAAGATTTTTCTTTTTTTTTCTTTTTTTTTTCCTACCTCCTTCTTTTTCCTTCTCCCCTTTTTCCCTCCCCTCTCCCTTCTATTTCTTCTCATCTTCTTTATTCTCTTTTCACCTTTCATTTCTCTCATCCCCCCCCCCAATTGCTTCATAAAGAAAGCCTTTTCTTCCTTTTCCCTCTTCTTTTTGTTATTTCTTTTTTCCCCTTTTTCCTTTCAAGAGACCTTTATTACCACGACCCCCTATTTTTTTTAAGATTATTTGAAGTTTGGGTTTACCTATATTTCCCCCCCTCTCCACTCTTTTGATTTATTTTGCCCTTGTTGTATATTATTTTTTTTCTTTTTTACACTACATCATATGTTTTGTGTACCGCTGCCTACAATCCCAAATACATTTTTTTACCCATCTTCCTTTTCTATGTGGAATTTCATCTTTTTCCCAATAACTACTTTGTTTTTGCTTGTATTCCCCTTCTTTCTTTTCCCGCATTATCATCGTTTAAAACCTTCTTTGAGCGCGTGTTAGAATTTCAGGTTTTTTTTATGGAGTACAATGACCCGCAGTTATCCTATCTTTTCTTTTAACTTTTTCTCTTCTTGCCTAGTGACACCATTATTTCTTTATATATGTCTGTCAGAACCATAGGCACTATGAAATAATCCATCGAAGACATAACAAACAAATGATCTTTTTTTGGTATTATGGCCTCCTGAATACTTTTTTGCACCCACGCCCATATTCCTTCTTTGACGGTGATTACCGCTAGCATTCCGCCTAGAAAATCCTAAATTACACCGTGGTGCATTCCGGACTGCTGACAATGTGCACGGTTATGTGCTATTCCCCCTCGTATTTTTCTGGTTTGGTATATTTCCCCCCCCCCCCTTTCCGGTCCTTCATTTTTTTTGACCTCAACCTACGGTATTCACCCCGTGTGTGCTGGACATTCGGCTGTCGAATGATAGTGACTTTCTTCTGGTAGGGGCGGACGCATCCAGTAGTGTGTCGGAGAAAGCCCAAGCCAACTTCTAGCACAACTTAGTTGTGCCGGTTGGGGTTGAGAATGTGTGGCCGTCTATATGCAATTGTGTAGTATGCGCCCACGATGGCCGCTTATTTTTGGCGTAGGTTCCCGCAGATCCGCGATATCACACTTTTACTTTCTTTTTTTCTCTTTCACCATTCATGAACTCACCGAGCAAGCAATCGATGGATTTCCCCTCCCCCTTTTTACCTTTCCCCCCCCCCTCCCTTTTGTTACCTCCCTCCCCACCCCCATTTTTTTCCCCTCCATTTTGCCTCCCTTCTCTCCCCCTCTTCAGGCTTCGTCCCATTACCCACTTCTCTTCTCCTTTTCTTCTCCCTTCCCCTTCCCCCCTACCCGCCTTTTCTTTTTCTGTTTCTCTTCCTTCTTCTCCCGGTTTTCTTCCCCACCCCCTTCTCCTTGTTCTCTCCTCCTTCTCTCCCCGCTGTCCCCCCCCCCCCCCCCCCCCCCCTTTTTATTCCCCCTGTCCTCCCTTCTCATGTGCGTCCGGTTTTTTCTCCTTTTATGCTTTTTCTCTACGTGTTCCCCTTCTTTCCTTCTTCCCTTTTCCCCTTCCCCCGCCTTTTGTTTTTCCCTTTTCTTTGCCGGTCCCCTTTCCCTCCCTCTTCTCCCTCTCTGCCTTTTCTGGCCTATTTTCGTATGCCCCTTTTTTTTTTTCTTCACTTGCCTTTCCCCCCTTTTCTTTCTTTTTTTTTTTTACCCTTTTCTCTCCCCTTCTCTTCCCCCTTTTCTCCTCCCCACCACCCTGTTCCCTTCTTCCCCCCCCGCGTTCCCTTCCGCCTCCCGCCCCACCCTCTTTCCCCCCCCCCCCCCTCCCCCCCTCGTTTTCTTCTGTCTCTCCTGTCCCTCTCCTCTTTTTTTTCTTTCCGTCCCCGTTTCGCCCCTTTTCGTCCCCCCCCCCACCCTCCTCTTTTTTTTTTTCTTCCCTTCCTTTCTTTGCCTTTCCCTTTCTCTTTTTTTGCTTTCCCTCTTTTTCTTTCTTTTTTTTTTCTTTTTCTTTGCCCCCCCCTTTCCTCTCCCCCCCTTTTCCGCTTGCTCCCCCCCCCACCTTTCCCTCTTCCTTTATTCCCTCTCCGCCGTTTTATGTTCACCCATTTTTTTTCCTTCGTCCTCTTTTGTTCCTTCTCTTTTCCCCCCTTGCGTCTTTTCCCTCCTTCTTTTTTTTCTTTCCCCTTTTTTTTTCTTTTTTTCTCGCTCCTTTCCTTTTTCCTGGCCCCCCCCTTCCTTCAGCTCCACTCCCCCTCCGTTCTCCTTCTTTTTGTTTTTGTTTTTTCTTTAGTCTTTTTCCCCCCTTTTTTCTTTTGTTTCCTGCGCCCCCCTCCTTCCTCTGCCCTCCTAGCTACCCCTTTTTTCTTGCTACCGCCCCTACCCCTATTATTTTATGCGTCTTGCTTGTTTTCTTTTCTGTGTATTATCATTATTTACGTTTTTCGCGAACCTTCTTTTGCAATACCCTCAGATCTATTTAGGGGTTTTTTGGCTTCTTTTCTTCGACGCATCGGCCCTCTTTCCAATAGTCCAATTTTAGTACACCCCAGTCAAGTACCCTAGCGAGTCAATACCTCATCGAAATAATAATCTATGAGGGGGACCCGTTTGGCCCCAGCCGAAGACGTGCAAGGGGAGGGATTTTGACCCGACGGAGGAGGCGGGTTACCGCGAAGTGGCGAGGTTGCACGAGCTATTGTCCAGGCCATCTCATGCGGTGGGTGGGTATAGACCGAAGATTTGATCGAGGATGAGTTTATTTGCCAGGACCAGGAGACGTAGAGGATGATCGCCAAGATGTTTTTAGGTGGCGCGTCAAGGACCCCCCGGTACACAGATAACTAACTCGGTGTTCTTTTTCCGTCCGCTGCGTCTCCCCTCTTGTTCTTCCTCACGTTTTTTCCCACCTTTTTCCTTTGGTCCCTTCGTTTCCCCCCCTTGTCCTTCCCCCCTTACTCTTGCCTCCCCCCTCACCCCCCTCTTCTTCCTCTTTACCGCCCCCTCCTTTTTCTGTTTAATTTTCGCCATTTCCCAGGATTGTGTTCCCTCGTCCCCCCGCCCCTTGCACACCAGCCTGATTATCCCCTTTCTTACTCTGACGCCTTCTCCTTTGCTTTCCTCTTCTCTTTTTTTCTTTGTTCGCTTTTATTTTCCTTGTAAAGAATTATTGAAATATATCAACTAATCTTAAGCTTCACCTTAGCCGACTTCCTCAGGCGAGAGCCAGCTGATGAGCGGGCGGTCTTCTTGGATTCGTAATAACATGTCCCATTTTTCATCTTCCCTCACATCCAGTTATCCCCCCCCCCCCCCGGCCCCCATTCCCCCTCTCTATTCTTGCGACGTCTACGCTTATTCCCCTCCCCCCCCACCCTTTACCCCTCCCCACCCTTCTTACCCATTCTTCTCCGCTAATTCTATTTTTTCTTCACCACCCCTTGTTTACTTTTCTTTCTCTGTTTTTCTGTTTGTTTTTTTTTTTTTTTAACCTTCTTAACGAATTTCTTAGTTCCTCTTCCCCTCCTTTTTGCGATTTTGCGCCCGGGTCGCTTTTTTCTCCTTGGGGGGGTTTTTTCGCCCTATTTGTTGGTTTTTTTTTGTGGTTTTTTCTTTTTGGATTTTCGATTGAGGAAATGTATTCTCTCCTTTTTTTCCTTATTCCTTTTTTTATATAGACCTGCGGGCTTTTTTGTACTCTTGCATTCCCCCCCTCCTTTTTTTCTCTTTTTTCCCTTCCTTTTTTTCTTTCTATTTTTTTCTTTTTTTTCGTTATTTCCCCTCCTTTTCCTCTTTCCTTTTTTCCTCTTTCCCTATCTTTCCTTTGGGTTCCCGGCTTCGGGCGCCTTTTGTGTGTTGCTCGATTGCTCCTGCCCTCCCCTCTTTCCTCTCCATACGTGTCTTCAGGTCTTGACCGCTAGCATGGATCTGCATTCTCTCGTCCCCTTACCCCCCTTTTGCCCATTTTTCCTCCTTCTTCTCGTTTTTTCTATCCTATTCTACCCCCTTTCTGCCCCCCCCCCCCCCCTCCCAACCCCCCCTTCTTCACTACCCTATTTTATTCTTTGCCTTTTTCCGCCCTTCGCCCCCCCCCCTCTTCCCCCTTCCCCTACCCCCCCCTTTCCTTTTTCCCGATTTTTTACTTCCCTTCATCTCTTTTTCCTTTTCTCTTTCTTTCCCTTTTACCTTTTTTTTTTTTCCTCTCTTTTGTTCCTTCTCCCTTTTTGTGTTGCTGCTGCGGGGCCTGACCTGGGGGCAGGAAACCGCCGAATGGATGCCCCCGTCGCCTGGCCCTATATGGGAGGGTGCCCTGGTTTGTGGCACCGGGTAGCCGGTAGGTGCAGCCGTGTAGGGGAGGACTGGTTCAAAGAGAGGGCGACGGAAGAAGAGTATTTCATGCGAGAGGACGGCAGGAGGAGAGGAGGAACCAGAGTCGAGGGTGGGCGACCACGCCACGGGAGAAGCCACGCCGACCGTAGGATGATGACCGCGATCGTGACGGGCGGGTCCGCGCTTGGGCATGGCATTTTTTCCGGTATTTTGACGCTATATGTTTATGTTTCTCTTTTCGTTTTGGTAAAATATGTTTATCCCTTGCTTCTCCTTTTTTTGGTCGTTTTATTATTCGACCGGCCGTTTAAAGCGCGACCCTTATTTTCGTTTGAGTGTTTTTCTTTCAGTTGGGGGCTTGGAATGTTCTGGTGGATTATGTATCGATTGTTCGGGTTGGGATTTTTTTTTCTTGTTGGACTTGCCTTGTTCAGTGCCCGGTTTTATGTGGCTAACTTGACGATGGTCTTCCCTAGATTTCACTCTGTTTATTGGATAATAAAACAGTTTGACAGCGTCGTTTTAGTGCCCGGTGATGTTCATTCCTGTAACGCATCCCTCGCAGAATATAGGCACTTGGTTCCATAACACAAAAAAAAGAATACCTATGGTGGTTTGGAATAAATAATGTTCCCTACTTAAGATACAAGCGAGGCCTGGGTTCTGTTGTGACCTCCACCAAATGGAGATGTTGAACACCTTGTTCAAACGGCCCGCTGCGCCCCGCATCAAAGTATTATTGTGGAATTTTTCTCCTTCTTCTCATGAATAGTACCATAGCACTGTTCATCAGATGCAAAGTTATAGTAGTATACCATTCCCGGTAGTGGTCTTTGCTGGTCGTGGATGATCGTTGGGTAGTTGAATACGACCTCATAATGTTGATGTAGGATCAACTCACTCAATTCTTTTGTTTTGATGAGGTTGTTGGCTCTATTGTTGGATGAGGGTACACGCATCCGCTGCGCGGGCCTTAAAACTTTATACTAGCACAAGGTGCTCGTGTGGGCAGTTCCTTCTGTGTTGGGTCACACCCAAACGCGCAGATTAGGAAGAAATTTGTTAATGCCAATTTTAGGCATCACTACAGGTTTCTTGTACGACTCAACAAAAGAATCGCTTTTGCCTGTTTCATTTTCATTTTCCTTATGAATAACGACAGGTGGCTGTGTTCTTTTCTTTCGCGATGGGGCTTCTCGGCTAGTTTCTGCGTGGTCTGAGATTTTTTTAAAGGACAAATAACAGGGCGCTAGTTTTGAGGGATTATTTATTCGTGCTTTAGTCGTAGCATTCATCTCGTGGGCAAAAAGAGCAGCAAACGAATATCAAAACCGTTAATCAACGAAGTCCTCATAGTTGGGTTCTACCCGCCAAACAAAATGCGTCTAAGAGAAGTGTTATTTTGAAACTCTTTGTAGGAACGAACCAAGCTCTTTCTCCCCATCGCGACTCCTGTCCCACGATTCAGAGGTGCTGAAACCTAGATAGTCGGGACTCAGGTACTCTTCAGGCGTCTCCTGCCATCGCCGCCGCCGGGATTGTTGCGCGTGGCAAATGGTCCCTTCTCGGGCGGGGTCTTCTTCGTTTATTGAAAATTCGTTCTCAGTCTGGCGGCACGAGGTTCGATCTCCTCTCCAGTCTTCTCCACGCTTCAGCAGCGCGGTTGCACGGGACTGGCGGTTAGTGGTGATTGCGGGCAACTTGATAGGGTTGGATGCGCCGTTTTGGGGGCGCGAAGGGATGCGATGGTCCAGGACCATGTTGTGACGGCCAACGGGATCGCTGGCGTTGTCCCAGATCCGGTTGCGAACGGGGGGCTTGGGTTGCCTGGTGGAAGATTGGCGGCGACGGACCCCCTGCGGTTGTTGCGGCCAGCGCTGCGGTGGCCGGCAGTTCCGGTGTTGTTTTCCCGTGGTCTTAGACAGCAGCGTTTTTTGTGGATTCGTGCCTGTTTGGATTATGGCCGGGATCTGGGCGTGCGAAGTGGCGTCGATTCCGGTAAGCTTTGAAGGAGGATCCGGTTTGAACAGATGCTGGATGAGGTCATCGAGCGATCCCTGTGACAAACCCTGCGTGTCGCAGTGCCAAGGCCTTCCTAGCTGAGGGTTGGGGGTTTATTTGAGTCGTTCCACTTCTTGAAGGCATCGCGTCTTCTGGTTGTGTGATGAAGCTCCAAACTATGTTTCGCTACCTCGAGGGAGGCAAACCTAAGACAGTTCGACTCGGATGAAGGGCGTTTTGCTCTCTTGCATGGGCCGCTCCAGAAATTTTGGGGGCCCGGGAACGAACATCAAGATAGCCTCTACTAGATCACTCCACTAATGTGCATCCATCAATATTAGCATTGGAGCTTGGTCTTTTAGAACTGGTTTGAGATCTTGCCTAACCAAATTTATCTAGAGCACCCATTGGGGACGAGCATCTGCTGTTAATTTTTGTTTTCTCTCATTTCTCCTTTGAAGCACCGGAATCATACTTCCGTCCAGGATGTACATGATTATTTTTGTTATAAAACAGTAACAAAAGCTTACTCTGAATCAATTGAAACTCTATGAATTATAACCCTTGTAGACTAAGAAAATAAAAAAAGACAGAAAGTTTAGAACCACGTAGCGATGTAAGTTTCAATAAACAAAAAATAGCCTAAACTAGCAAAACTAAAAAAGGGCTTGCCTAAAAATGACTTACGCTGGCATAGGGATTGGTGCCTGCCTCTGGGGCTGTGTTTCGTCGATCGGCGGCCATGTACGCAGTCTGAGTCTGGCCTGGCATCTTCCCTCTGCCGTCGTGCCACTGATAGACTACCTCGGTTGTCACCGTGTGGCACCTGCTGCCTGTTCGAGTCCCGTGCGCAATTCGGGGATCTCGTGCTAATCGCAACGGGAGTCTACGGGAAGCGAATGACCAGGCTCTCAAGCGGTGCGTGCGTGGCGTGTATTGGATGATTCTCAATCGGAAGTGTGGAATGGTCTGCCGGGGAGTGTGTTCTTACCGGGCCTTCGCATTTTCACATAGTAAAAGATGTTGATGGTTCGTAGTGGCGCGGCCTTTACCAAAATTTTGGTTGGGCCCTATTGCGGCTGTTTATGGTCCAATTTGGCTCTCTGCCCTCTATCAAAGCGCAGGCTCTCTTGGTGTGTTGTCGTTGCCCCCTTGGGTCGTCATTCTTGGACATAGGTCATTGGCTCGAGGGACCAAAGACGGTGTCTATGGTCCGGAGCGGCGTGTGAATTCCATGACGCATCGAGGATGCTGGAGTTCAATGATGGATGTTGTGATGATGGAAGCGGGAGGGACGTTCTCTCGGTGTTGGCGTTGTATGAATAATTTTCCCTTTTTTGGTGGCGCCGACGGATGTCGGCAAGGTCGATGCGTTATGTAACTGCGCTGAAGTATGGAGCGTGGCAAGACGTGGCATCGGCACTCTTTGTAGCGTGCCGCAGTCGTGTACCCTGAGTGTGCGCTTTTAGACTGTGTGTACCCCAGGCCCGGCAATGCGGCTGTATGGGCTCCGACTTTATATGTGGGCCTGTGGTGGGAGGTCTGGAATAAGGGCAGACAATATGAACCCCTTCATCAAAGTTGATAGGGTCTGCGAAATATGTTGCAATTTTCCGTGTGCTTCAGACCTTATAGATGGATTTTTTGTAAAATCTTGGTGAATATTGAAGGCTAGACCTTTAGATAGAGGGTTGCCTTGAATATGCGATCTTTTATGGAAAGCTTCCAAGAACAGGCAATGTCTTCAAAGAAGAATAACCAAAATAACACATACACCGTATTGCCGTGGAAGATAAAAACTTACACTAGCCATGCATAGTCAAGACATCGTACAGAGCAATCCGAAGACAAATAGCAGCTAGTGTCGACCAGATAATAATGGAAGATCAGTTGAAGCCAAATATAGATATTTCATTTAAGAGAAGGTCTTATTCACCAGTGAAGTCATCCGAGCCAGAACAAGCAATGACTTCACGAGAGTAACTGTAGTAAAGGAGTGAAGTATGTGATAGAACCAGTTGATGACTGAAGAAAGACAAGGATTTGATTTAGACCAGTTCAGTTGATGTGCCACAAACTGAAGTTGGCTAGGGAGGATGAGATTGAACTCAAATAGACCTACGTCTTCACCCTTTTTTATTCACCCCCTTTTGCAGACATAAGTGTAACTTAGCCTCCCCCCCCTCGGCCAATCCACTCAGGTAAAGTATTCAAGTGAAGACTTACTTTCAAAACCTTCATCAAGCTCGGTCACCGACAATACACAATGACTTCGGTATCCTCAAACGCGACGGCCTTAATAACCCGACGGATGTCAAAGTTTAAAATTGTAATAGTCTCGATTCACTGCGCGACGAAAGGACTTTGTAGTGTTATGCCAAAAACCTTGGGGCTCCTTATCGGGTGTTTCGGGTTTTGTTATCTAAGGATTCTTCTCAAAGACTGGAGGGTGTGTGGTTGCCTCACACGACAAAAGCCGGACTACTACTCTGATGCCAGCCACCAATTTACTATGGTGGAGGGGTGGGGCTATTATAGGACAGGGGAAACCCGACAGGATAGTCTGTGAAATGACCCTGGGTCAATAAGGAACCGACACATGTTCCAATGGTCGAATTTCATAACACACGCGGTCAGCTGCACTCTGGCTACACTAGGAAAGCTGACTCATCAACTTATCGGATACAGATTTATCTCCTTGTCTACTCGCAGACATAGATGTTGCGGTTGCGTCACGTCAGTTTTCTTTTGACTTGTTCACTTGATAGCCTCCCTGCCATGTTCAGTGGTTCCTATGACTTCAAGAAGACGAATATGACACGACGAAAAAGAACTAGCGTCTTCGAACTCCACTTTTGTCTTCAAATGCTGATAGTCTCTCTTCACACGTCATTTCTTTGACGTGATGTCTGTGAACCACTCATTGTCTTCCCATCCGTCCCGTCATACATTTTAGGGCGTCCCAGCGTTGTGGGTAACGAATCAATGGGAATTGTTAATGTGTTCCCTCTTTGTGAATTCCTCACAAAACACATTAGTCCTCAACACGTTGTCGTCACTACCCAAAACCAAATAGCGGGTGGGCAATAGATGATTCTTACAAGCCCCCTTTTGGGATGATTGACAAGTGGTTGAAGTTCAGAGGGGATAAAATATATTGTGAGAAGTTAAAGTACGTGGGAATGGCTTTCATGAAGTTTGCACGGTGCTCCCCTGAAGATGTGCGCTATTAGTAATTGCTTTTGAATGCATATTGATGCACATGGAGGGTTTTGCGGTTTGGGGAATCTCACATGCTTTTCATGAAGACATTAATTCCATATTTCAGAAATGGGAGAGGGGTTGTGGGGTTATTTTTTGCAAAATTGCCTATCAGTTTCCTCCACTCCGTCAGATATACAATCGGGGACGGCCTATTATGGATGGATCTGGCAGGCCACACATTCATTCATCCAACTCTTTTTTCTAAGTAGATAGTTAGAGAGTATTAATAATCATATATATTATTAAAGATAAGGAGTATAAGATGGTAGAGCAATCTGCGTGCGCTGGTATCATGTTCCTTTCTGTTATTCTTAATAAGTACATTATTCCTCCGTTCAAACTGCTGGGTGCGTGACGGGTGTTGTGGTGGCGTGCGGTTTGGTACCGGGTGTTGTTCATCGTGGCTTTATTTTAAGCGGGGCGAAAGCCTTTTTTGGTAAAATAAGTCTTTTAGAATCCCAATAAGAACTACATTACGGATGTATTGCTATATATTTGAAGGAGTGTAACATAACCAGTTCTCTAGTATGTAGTTTGCGCATTCGAATCTCTCAGAGAGATTATATGTAGAACAGAGGTGAGAGTACAATATGTTCCTTGAGAGAGTGGAGAGAAGAGAGGGGGGTGGGACGGCCGTTAACGTACCTGCCTCTTTGCCGTTAGCCAACGGTCGGCAAAGTTTCTTTGCCGTCCGCTTGCGGACGGCAAAGAGGTGGGGCCGATGGGCTTGAGTTGGTTAAACAATAACTGGACCCACCCACCTCTTTGCCGTCTGCTAGCGGACGGCAAAGATTCTTTGCCGTCAGCCAGCGGACGGCAAAGAACAGGCTGATGGCAAAGACTTTGTTTGCCATCAGCCACATCTTTGCCGTCCGTTTTCTTGTGGCTGACGGCAAAGACCTTATTTGTCGTCAGCAAGCGGACGGCAAAGAATTAGCAGACGGCAAAGAAGTGGATTCCAGTAGTGGATATGGGTATATCTACTTAATGAAACACAAGTTTGAAACATTTGAAAAGTTCAAAGAATTTCAGAGTGAAGTGGAGAATCATCGTAACAAGAAAATAAAGTTTCTACGATCTGATCGCGGAGGCGAATATTTGAGTTACGAGTTTGGCCTTCATTTAAAACAATGTGGAATTGTATCACAACTCACGCCACCTGGAACACCACAGCGTAATGGTGTGTCTGAACGTCGTAACCGTACATTATTAGATATGGTGCGATCTATGATGTCTCTTACCGATTTACCACTATCGTTTTGGGGTTATGCATTAGAGACAGCCGCATTCACGTTAAATAGGGCACCGTCTAAATCCGTTGAGACGACACTGTATGAACTGTGGTTTGGTAAGAAACCTAAGCTGTCGTTTCTTAAAGTTTGTGTTTTTGACACTTATGTCAAAAGGCTTCAGCCTGATAAGCTCGAACCCAAATCGAAGAAGTGCGTCTTCATAGGATACCCTAAGGAAACAATTGGGTACACCTTCTACCACAGATCCAAAGGTAAAATCTTTGTTGCTAAGAATGGGTCCTTTCCAGAGAAGGAGTTTCTCTCGAAAGAAGTGAGTGGGAGGAAAGTAGAACTTGATGAGGTAATCATACCTTCTCTCGAATTGGAAAGTAGCACATCAGAGAAATCCGTTCCTGTGATGCCTACACCAACTAGAGAAGAAGCAAATGATAATGATCATGAAACTTCAGATCAAGTTGCTACTGAACCTCGTAGGTCAACCAGAGCACGATCCGCACCAAAGTGGTATGGTAATCCTGTTCTGGAAGTCATGTTACTAGACCAAGGCGAACCTACGAACTATGAAGAAGCTATGATGAGCCCAGATTCCGACAGATGGCTTGAGGCCATGAAATCTGAGATAGGATCCATGTATGAGAACAAAGTGTGGACTTTGGTGGATTTGCCCGATGATCGGCAAGTCATAGAGAATAAATGGAAATTCAAGAAGAAGACTGACATTGATGGTAATTTTACTGTCTATAAAGCTCGACTTGTCGCAAAAGGTTTTCGACAAGTTCAA
Source organism: Thinopyrum elongatum (assembly GCA_011799875.1). Classification (NCBI taxonomy): domain Eukaryota; kingdom Viridiplantae; phylum Streptophyta; class Magnoliopsida; order Poales; family Poaceae; genus Thinopyrum; species Thinopyrum elongatum. Next base: position 340,294,310 of record CM022303.1, on the reverse strand, counting down.
GGAGTTGACTACGATGAGACTTTCTCACCCGTAGCGATGCTTAAGTCCATCCAAATCATGTTAGCAATTGCCGCATTTTATGATTATGAAATCTAGCAAATGGACGTCAAAACTGCATTCCTTAATGGATATCCTAAAGAAGAGTTGTATATGATGCAACCAGAAGGTTTTGTCGATGCTAAAGGTGCTAACAAAGTGTGCAAGCTCTAGCGATCCATCTATGGACTGGTGCAAGCATCTCGGAGTTGGAATATACACTTTGATGAGGTGATCAAAGCATATGGTTTTATACAGACTTTCGGTGAAGCCTGTATTTACAAGAAAGTGAGTGGGAGCTCTATAGCATTTCTGATATTTACAAGAAAATGATTCAGTCAAAGAAATGGTTCTTGACTGTGTAACAAGGTGTGAAGTTGAGTAAGACTCAAAACCCGACCACGGCAGAATATAGAGAGAGAATGAAAGTCATTCCCTATGCCTCAGTCATAGGTTCTATAAAGTATGCCATGCTGTGTACCAGACCTGTTGTGTGCCTTGCCATGAGTTTGGCAAGGGGGTACAATAGTGATCTAGGAGTAGATCACTGGACGGTGGTCAAAATTATCCTTAGGTACCTAAAGAGGACTAAGGAAATGTTTCTCGGCTATGGAGGTGATAAAGAGTTCATCGTAAAGAGTTATGTTGATGCAAGCTTTGACACCGATCCGAATGACTCTGAGTCTCAATCTGGATACGTATTGAAAGTGAGAGCAATTAGCTAGAGTAGCTCCATGTAGAGCATTGTAGACATAGAAATTTGCAAAATACATACGGATCTGAATGTGACAGACCCGTTGACTAAACTTCTCTCACAAGAAAAACATGATCACACCTTAGTACTCTTTGGGTGTTAATCACATGGCGATGTGAACTAGATTATTGACTCTAGTAAACTCTTTGGGTGTTGATCACATGGCGATGTGAAATATGGGTGTTAATCACATGGTGATGTGAACTAGATTATTGACTCTAGTAAACTCTTTGGGTATTAATCACATGGCGATGTGAACTAGATTATTGACTCTAGTGCAAGTGGGAGACTTAAGGAAATATGCCCTAGAGGCAATAATAAAGTTGTTATTTTATATTTCCTTATTCATGATAAAGGTTTATTATTCATGGTAGAATTGTATTGATCGGAAACTTAAATACATGTGTGGATACATAAACAAACACCGTGTCCCTAGTGAGCCTCTACTTGACTAGCTCGTTGATCAAACATGGTTATGGTTTCCTAACCATGGACATGAGTTGTCATTTGATAATGGGATCACATCATTAGGAGAATGATGTGATGGACAAGACCCATCCGTTAGCTTAGCATAATGATCGTTAAGTTTTATTGCTATTGCTTTCTTCATGTCAAATACATATTCCTTCGACTATGAGATTATGCAACTGCCGGATACCGGAAGAATACCTTGTGTGCTATCAAATGTCACAACGTAACTGGGTGATCATAAAGATGCTCTACAGGTATCTCCAAAGGTGTTTGTTGAGTTGGCATAGATCAAGATTAGGATTTGTCACTCCGAGTATCGGAGAGGTATCTCTGGGCCCTCTCTGTAATACACATCATATGCTTGCAAGCAAATGACTAAGGAGTTAGTCATGAGGTGATGTATTATGGAATGAGTAAAGAGACTTGCCGGTAACGAGATTGAACTAGGTATGAAGATACCGATGATCGAATCTCGGGCAAGTAACATACCGATGGACAAAGGGAATTATGTATGTTGTCATAACGGTTCGACCGATAAAGATCTTTGTAGAATATGTAGGAGCCAATATGGGCATCTAGCTTCCCCTATTGGTTATTGACCAGAGAGGTGTCTCGGTCATGTCTACATAGTTCTCGAACCCGTAGGGTCCGCACGCTTAACGTTCGATGATGATATAGTATTATATGAGTTATTTGATTTGGTGACCGAATGTTGTTCGGAGTCTCGGATGAGATCACGGACATGACGAGGAATCTCGAAATGGTCGAGAGGTAAATATTGATGTATAGGACAATGGTATTCGGACACCGGAAGTGTTTCGGGGGTCACCGGGTACTTATCGGGTCACCGGAAGGGGTTCCGGGCACACCCGGCAAAAGATATGGGCCTTATGGGCCAAGAAGGGAAATGCACCAGCCACAAGGGGCTGGTGCACCCCCCATATGGGCTAGCCTAGGAGGAGAAGGAAAGAGGGGAAAGGAAAGGAAAGAGTGGAATAGGATTCCCCCTTCCTTCCCTCTCCCCCCCCTCTTTCCTTCCTTCTCCTTGGGTAAATATGGCAGGGGGGCGCCACTTGGGGAGGACCCCAAGTAGGATTTGGCCTACTTGGGGCACCTCCTAGCAGCCTCCCCTCTCCCTACCACCTATATATATGAGGAGGGGGCGCCTAGCACACACCAGACAATTGCCTAGCCGTGTGCGGCGCCCCCCTCCACAGTTTACACCCTCGGTCATAGTTTCATAGTGCTTAGGCGAAGCCCTATGGAGATCACTTCACCATCACCGTCACCACATAGTTGTGCTGATGGAACTCATCTACTACCTCGATGTCTTGCTAGATCAAGAAGGTGAGGGACGTCACCGAGCTGAACATGTGCAGAACGCTGAGGTGACGTGCGTTCGTACTTGATCGGTTGAAGCGCGAAGAAGTTCGACTACATCAACCCCGTTGTGAAATGCTTCCGCTTCCGGTCTACGAGGGTACATAGACACACTCTCCCCCTCGTTGCTAAGATCATTGCGTGTGCATAGACAATTTTTTGTTTTTCCATGCAACGATTCCCAACAATCTTGTCCTTCTTGCTCTCATCCTTCATCTTCATGTAGTAGGGGTCGATGATGGCTGAGGCGAGGTCAACTAGAGAGTCCTGAGTGCTACCCTAGACCCTGTCGTGGTCATGGATGTTCACAAGATTCCGGCACGCCAAGCCCAAAACCTCGAGCGCCTTTAGATCATTGGTGGTGTCCACCGTAGCGAAACTGTAGTCGAGGCTATTGATAAACCTGGCGAAATGCTCGCAAGGCCTTGTGGCCAGGTGGTAGTGGTAAAAGAGGACGTTATGGCCCACACACAACTGCGCAACGAGAACCTTCTAATCATGCCCGGCATGACCGACGGTGAACTTGAGGTCGAACCGACCACTTGGTACTTGTCCTCAGCAAGCAACTGCTCCATAGTTTGGATGGAGCTCTCCACCAAGACCGGCTCGTTCGTGTACACCACCGAGAGGTCCTTCCCCCTCACATGGGTGTCCACTATGTGAGGCGTGGTGAACTACTGCCCATTGTCATCGTCAGCCGCTGGGAGCGCCATTGGAGCCACGGGGAGCGCCATTGGAGCCTCTGGATATCCTCTCTGTATGTGTCATCGTGGGTGTGCTTAGTCTGTCATGGGGCACGAGAGAAGAAGGTAAATGGCCACGGGAATAAATGCGGGGCCGGGCGGCCTGGATTCTCGGCACATCCGCATAGCAGTTTTTGCAGTGGGTAACTGCATCGTGGTGCCGCGGCGGAGAAACCACATGCATGATGGCAGCACGAATGTATGGGATCGTGCACCGGTCCCAAATGCTGGCAGCGCACGCGTAGGGACGCGGGCAGAGCATGCGGAGGGACGCGAGAGCAGAGCGCGCGCAGCGGGACGCGAGCAGAGCGCGCTGTGGCCGCCTCAACCACAATCAACCACACGCATAGAGCAGTTGAACACGCAGGCAATTGTCGTCTACAAGCCGGCCTGCAGTTGCGAGCCGGCGGCATGACGTGAAACTACGTCACATTCCACACTACACGGTGGTCGAACAATCGTTAGCGACGCTGCGTAGAGAGCGGCCGTGTGCTACTACCTCCGTCCCTGGTTTATTAGTCCCCTTTATATTTTGTGCCAAATTTTGACCTTAAATTTAACTAACAAAATGTTAATGCATGTTATAAAAGATAATATAATTGGAAACTATGTTCGAATACGAATCCAATGATATAATCTTTGGTGACATGCATTCATATTATATTAGTTAAATCTCTAGTCAAAATTTGGCACAAAAATACAAAGAGGACTTATTATAAACTAGGACAGAGGTAGTAGGTAATTAAATCACAAACGTATTTTGTCCTCTCGCACATCTTGTCACCCCACTAGCGCAGACGGCTTTGAGCGCAAGCTTGAGCACCGCGCGGGCGTTCTTTTGTCCAAACGGTGGCTCGAAGTGGTGCTAATTAATTGTCGGTGAGCCTGTTCCCGCGCAACCGTGCGGGTTTCCGTGCATAGTCGTGCAAGCTTCCCGTCTGACTCAGCAAAATCGCCCAAAATCCCAATGCTTACTATATAAACCCTCATAGCCGGCGAGTCCTGCGTCGCATGTTCCCCTCCCTCCCTGTAGCTTAGCTCGTCTGCTTCTCCAACAATCGCCAATGGCACCGATCCATCGTTGTCACTCAGCCATTCCGCCGTCATCAGAGGATAGCTCCAGCTGGGAGGCTACACCGTGGCAGCGGTGCAGTCCCTGGTGTAGGGTAGTGCGCGTGGCGTCCCTGTTGGGTGTGCGCTCAACACCCACCACACGCTTCGTTGCCGCTGTCTGTCGGCAGCTATTGCCGGCCGCCTTTGCGGCCACCCCATCATCTACCACCGTGGCCACCACACCACCGTCGAAAGCCAGGGCCATCACCCTCTACGCCACCACGGCCCAAAGGCGCGAGGTGGCCGTCATGGCCGCTACCCCACTGTCGTCCATCGCTATCACCCGCTCCACCACCGCGGCCTGAAGGCCGGAGGTGGCCGTCGTGGCTGCCACTCTACCATTGGCCACCATGGCTACCACCCCACCGTCGACCACGAGGGTCATCACCCACTCCGCCACCGCCGTGCGAAGGTGGGAGGTGGAGGTTGTCGGTGTACTAAAGTTTGGGTCCTTTAGTACCCCATACTTGTGCATGGACAATTGTAGCCATACCAGCGGCAAGGTCTGCCGGAGGACAGCTGGAAGCAAATGCAAGATCATCAAGGAAGTATTCAGGCTAATGATCAGAAGACAAAGGACCGAGGGCTTGGCTCCCAGCAAGATGCTTGCAGGGGGGCTCGCAAAGACCCAGCAAGATCTGCACCCGGCAAGGTTCCGCCACCCTGTCACCGCTCCAGCACAATGACCAGCCTGCCATTTGAGTTTTGTCCTCCTGGATGCGTGGCATGGTTCTAGTGGTGAACGATCTTAAGCGGTGCTGATGGGACGGCCCCTTTTTCCGTCCCCAAGAAAGTAAGGACACCTAAACGGACACCTAAATGGAGCATTTAATGCGTTTGTCCTAAATCATTTATGATAAGTATGTAAACACTTTAGCTACTTTACACCTTATGTATGTACTGAACGCCATTGTTGGTGACCCCTTTGGACGTATAAAAGGAGGCCCAAGGCGTAGCTACATGGAGGAGGACCCTTTGGCCCAGTCTGCATGCGTAGCTGCTGCTCGAACGTACTGTTCATCGCAAGCGCTCCTGGAGCTTGGGCTAAAACATCAACAGCAAACTAAGGCAGGAGTAGGGTATTACGCTTCTCATCAGCTCGAACCTGGGTAAAAATCCCCTTGCGTTGATCGTTGGATCTGCTCTTTGTGCATACATCTCTCCCTGTCGAACTGTAAAACGGATCCACGCGATCCCATAGGTGTCGTACGCCGACATCTTTGGCGCGCCAGGTAGGGGAGAGGTTGCGCGAACCCGATCTAGTGATCAACGCGTCAGTTCTTGATCATTTTCGTCACCATGGCCACCAAGAAGAAAGGTTTGGTGGTGGCTGGTACATCTGCGTCTGGTTTGCCCGTGCCTTCATGGACGGGCGACGGCATGGACGCAGGTGGAGGAGGTGGAGGTCTTGAGCCTCCACGACATTCTGGCAGACAAAGCCAGGCGAGCGGCGTTGTTCGCAGCGGCGACAATGACCCGCACGCCACCAGATCCAAGGACGGAGCTGTGCTGCCTACGGGTGGCACGGTGAACTCCAAGAACGGGACGGCGCCTTCTGAGACACCCACGCCGGCGCATGCGCTGCGGCCTTCTAAGGTCACGCGTGACGAACAGCGCCGTGACGTCGGTGGTTCTAGGCGTCCCCAAGGAAAGGCCCCTGCGCATCATTCCCGAGATGCGCGTGACCAACATGCATGCCAAGATGCTGGTGGGAGTGCGGTGCGGTCGTGGGATCGTGATGGAGCTCCTTCTAACACGGTTAGGAGTCAGAGCACCTCACGTACCTCGCACATCTCGCCGCCGCCTATGCCAGCAGAAGCGTTGGCGCGAGCGCAGCTGCTTCTGGATTTCCCTCCTGCTCCAGAGAAGCTCGAAGAATGGAGAGCTGCTATTTAGAGCCTCATCGGCTTCGCCAACGGAGATGGGCCGCAGCAGGCGGAGCCTTCGTGGCGGCGGTCCGTCGAGCCGACGTATGCCGACGGCGAAAATACTGGAGGTGGAATGACTACGATGCACTCTCCCCCATGACGACAACAACGGTCGCTAGCTCGGCTGATCGATGGTTGTGATGACGATTCCTTGGGAGCAAAGCAAAGAAGATGCTCGAACTACCATCGAGCGGCGACGGGAAGCGCGCCATCAATCTGATAGGCATGCAGAGCCTACTATCGACAAGCCTGCGCTAGGGAATCCTGGTGACCTGCCTTATGAGGTGGGGTGTCCAGCGTTTACCCGTGAGCTGCGGCGAGTCCAGTGGCCCAATTCCCGAACATTCAAGCCGGAGGTCCCAGAGAAATATAACGGCAAGACTCACCCATTGGAGTTCCTGAGCATCTACACCATCGCGATGCAGGCTGCCGAAGCTCGAGACGACAAGATACTCGCCAACTACTTCCCGTTGGTGCTTAAGCCCAAACTCATGTCGTGGTTGATGCATCTGCCAGAGAATTCCATTTCTTCCTAGTCAGACCTGTGTCTTCAGTTTGTTGGCGCCTTTGTCGGAGGCCACCAAGCTCCTGGCCAGGCAAGTGATTTACATCTCATCCCCCAGAAGGAGGGTGAGCCCTTGCGTAAGTACATACAAAGATTCAGCCACGTACAGTACAATATCCCAAACGTTCATCCCACCGCTGTTATTAGTGTGTTTCATCAAAACATGCACAACCGCAAGATGCGGGAGGAATTGGCGATGACCAAAGTCAAGGATGTTGCCGAGCTCTATGCTCGGGCCAATAAGTGTGCTCGGGCTGAAGAGGGAAGGAGGCTCCCCAGCGAGGATGCCAGCGCAGGGATCGACTCTGAAGGAGAAGACGCCGCCGCCCCGATAAGGAAAGGTTGATGGCGTAACAGGAAGCGTAAGGGTAAGGCTGTGCTTGTTGTCGAGGAATCCGGCAACCCCGATGCCGCCAAGAAGGCCAAGGTTGATGGCCCCAGCAAGGATGTTGCCGGGTGTCCTTCCTGTCAGGCCTTGGCAGCTGCCGGCGAGCAGGAGGGCTCCGACAAGCAATATTGCAAGATCCATCGCACTAAGGGCCATGATCTCCAGAACTGCCGGCAAGTTGAATAGCTTGTCGAAAGACAGAAAGTTGAGTATGAAAGGCGAGACAAGGAGAGAGCCCAAGATGGTGCTGAAGGGTCTAGCAAGAAACGCGGTGGCCGAGGAGGTCGCCGTGGCAAGGCTAAGCAATAGAAGGAGAGGCCCGCTCGAGGCCGCGACAAGGAAGAGGGGGGTGAAGATGACAACGGAGACGATGACGACTCCAGCGAGCATGAGTTTCAAAAGGCTACAGAAGCTATGTGCCTTGACGGAGGCGCCTCGCTGCATTCTTCTAACTGCCAACTTAAACAGTGGGTGCGAGATATTAATGCGGCGGAGCCATCGGTCGATGCTCGGAAGCCTCTGAAATGGTCCAACACGCCTATCATTTTTTACGTTGAGGATCACCCTGATCGCACAACCGCGGTCGGGTGTTTGCCATTGTTGGTTTCACCAACGATTCGCAACCTCAAGGTGAAAAAAATGCTAGTTGACAGTGGGGCCGGTTTGAATCTGATCTCGCCTAGCGTGATCAAGAGGTTGCAAATTTCTGACGAAGATCTCAAGGAAACAGGCATGTTTCAAGGGATCAATCCAGGAAGGAGCCAACCAAAGGGCAAGATCACATTACCGGTGACATTTGGCAGTGAGCTGAACTATAGAATAGAAAAGATCATTTTCGACGTCGCCAAGATTCCATTGCTGTATAACGGGATTCTCGGCCGTCCAGCATTGGCCAAGTTCATGGCGGCCTCGCACTACGTTTATAACGTATTGAAGATGCCCGGGCCAATGAGCATCATCACTGTCAACTCCAACAAGAAGGATGCGCTTATCTGTGCCGACCAACTCTACTGAGAGGCAGTTGCAGCATCTGCCGCCAATGCACTTGCTCCTGCCGCTGAAGCTCCTGGGGGGAGAAGAAGACCGGCAAGACCTCTAGCACACACTCCGGCAAGCGCACCTCCTCGGAGTGCTGTGCTCCCGTCAAGGATGTGCCGGAGAGCTCCACCGGCAAGAGCAAGAAATCCAAGGCAGCTCCACCAGAAACCAAGAAGGTGCCCATCAAGGAGGATGGTACGGGAGGAACTTTCACCATAAGTTCCACCCTCGATGACAAATAGGAAAGCGCGCTCGTTGCTTTCCTGCGGGCGAATATCAATGTGTTTGCATGGCAACCATCTGATATCCCCGGTGTTCCCAGGGAAGTAATTAAGCACCATCTTGCTGTCTGTCCTCATGCACGGCCCGTCAAGCAAAAGGTTAGGAAGCAGTCTTTGGAACGGCAAGAATTTATTGTCGAAGAAATCAGAAAGTTGGAAGCGGCAGGTTTGGTCAGAGGAGTGCTCCATCCGACGTGGTTAGCCAATCCAGTTGTAGTGCGCAAGGCGAATGGAAAATGGAGGCTATGTATTGACTAGACAGATATCAATAAATCCTGTCCAAAAGATCCTTTCCCCTTGCTGCGCATCGACCAGATTGTGGACTCCACTGCCGGCTGTGATCTGCTATCGTTTCTCAACGCCTATTCAGGGTACCATCAGATTTTCATGGCGAAGGAAGATGAAGAGAAAACCGTATTTATCACCCCGTGTGGTGCGTATTGTTTCTTAAGTACGCCTTTCGAGTTGAAAAGTGCTGGTTCACTGTTTGCAAGAGCGGTCCAGATTAGTTTTGAGCCCCAGCTACATAGAAATATGGAAGCTTATATGGATGACAAAGTGGTTAAAACCAAGGACAAAGCAACGCTCATACAAGATTTGGAAGAGACATTTGCAAATCTGTGCAAGATCAATCTGAAGCTCAATCCCAAGAAGTGTGTGTTTGGCGTTCCATCTGGCAAGCTTCTTGGGTTCTTTGTATCTCAGCGTGGGATCGAAGCAAATCCCGACAAGATCAAGGTGATTGAGCAGATTGAAGCACCAAGACACGTCAAAGATGTGCGTCGACTTGCCGGCTGCATTGCTGTTCTGAGCAGGTTCATCTCCAAATTTGCTGAGTGCGCCCTGCCCTTTTTCAAAATCTTGAAGAAGGCAGGTCCAATGAAATGGACTCCGGAAGCAGAGGCAGCGCTGTAGGATTTGAAGATCCTCTCTGCCGATACTAGTCGCACCTAAACCACGAGAGCCATTGCTGCTATACCTAGCGGCAACAAAATAAGTGGTTAGTGCTGCGTTGGTAGCGCAGAGAGAAGCTAATGAAGAAGCAGCATCAACGGCAAGCCCGCCAAGCGACGAGCTGGGGTCTTCTCCAGCAATGTCTGGTGCCGTCAAGACAGGATTTGCAGAGTTGAATGAAGCAGCGCAGAGTAAGAGGATGGTGCAGCGCCTAGTTTATTTTGTCAATTCCCTTTTGCAAGGGGCCAGGTCAAGATATTCTGCCATGCAGAAATTGCTCTTCGGCCTGCTTATGGCCTCGAGGAAGCTGCGCCATTATTTTCAAGTGCATGAGATTACCGTCGTCACTCGCTTCCCGTTGCAGCGGATTTTACGAAATCCAGATGCGACCGGCAGGATTGTGGAGTGTGCGTTGTAATTGTCAAGCTTTGATCTCAAGTTTGAAAGCACTTCAACAATTCAGAGCAGAGCCTTGGCAGAGTTCATTGCAGAATGGACCCCAACGCCAGACAAAGAAAGTCAAGAGACAACTCTTCCTGGCAAGGAAACAGATCGAGAATGGATTATGTATTTTGACGGGGCTTTCTTGCTGCAAGGCGCTGGTTGTGGCGTGCTGCTTGTCGCATCCACCGGAGAGCACCTCAAATATGTAATTCAGATGCACTTTCCCCGGGAGAGATCAACAAATAATATTGCAGAATACAAAGGGCTGCTTGCCGGTCTCAGGATCGCGGTGGATCTTGGAATTAAGAAGCTCATCGTCAGAGGTGATTCACAACTTGTCGTCAAGCAGGTGAACAAAGATTATCAGAGCCCATTGATGGAAGCATATGTAGATGAAGTGAGGAAATTGGAGGAGCGCTTTGACGGTCTATAGACAGAGCATGTTCCTCGAGCGAAGAACGACATTGCTGATGACCTGTCAAAGCGTGCTGCCCTTAAGTTACCTGTGGAACCAGGTACTTTTATGCTCCGATTGACTCAGCCGTCCGTAACACCATCAGCAAGGCAACATAAGCGACGGAAGTTGAGTTCCGGCCAATACTTTCCGGCAGAACTCCCAGAAGCCACCGGAAAGAAAGCTGCCAGGAACAACGACAAGCTTGCCGGGGAGAAACAGGCTCCAGCGAGGCCTCAGGTCCTTGCCGTCGAGACAAACGCTCCCGCGGCAGAAGATATGCCTTTAGTCCTTGCTGTCGAGCCTCAGGCTCCGGCATGGGCGCAGCACATCGTCTAGTTCCTCCAAACAGGGGAACTCCCCAAAGAGCAGGAAGAAGCAAAGAAAGTAGCCCGTCGGTCTAGTATGTACCAGTTTGTGGATGACGTCCTGTACAGAAAAAGACCGAACGGCGTGAAATTGAAGTGTATTCCTCGGGAAGATGGACTGGAGCTGTTGGCAGAGATACATGGAGGCATATGTGGCTCCCACCTAGGTTCAAGGGCTCTTGTCGGTAAGGCATTCCGGCAAGGTTTCTTTTGGCCCACTACCCTCCAGGAAGCAGCTGCACTAGTAACCAAGTGTGAAGCGTGCCAGTTCAATTCGAAGAAATTGCATCAGCCAGCTCAGGCTCTTCAGACAATCCCTCTTTCCTGGCCATTTTTGGTCTGGGGGCTCGACATATTGGGCCCTTTTCCCCGTGCTACCGGGGGCTTTGAGTACTTGTACGTCGTAGTCGACAAGTTCACAAAATGGCCGGAAGTGGAAGGAATGAGAAAGGTGACAGCACAATCAGCCGTCAAGTTCTTCAAGGGACTAGTTTGCCGTTTTGGTGTGCCAAACAGGATTATCACCGACAACGGCACACAGTTCACGAGCCACACCTTCATGCAATACGTCCAAGACCTTGGCAGCAAAATCTACTTTGCTTCTGTTGCTCATCCGAGAAGCAACGGCCAAGTAGAAAGGGCAAATGCTAAAGTGTTGCGAGGGCTCAAGACAAGGACTTTTGACAAGCTGAAAAAGTGCGGAAGACGCTAGATTGATGAGTTGCCAGCGGTTCTTTGGTCAATCAGAACGACACCAAATCGAGCCACTGGCCAGACACCCTTCTCCCTAGTGTATGGGGCAGAAGCAGTTCTCCCCACGGAACTCATATACGGGTCACCTCGAGTGCTCGCTTATGATGAGCTTGAGCAAGAGCAGTTGTGTCAAGATGATGCCACGCTCCTTGAGGAAGATCGTCTTCGGGCTGCTGTGCGAGCTGCATGGTACCAGCAAGCCTTGCGCCGCTACCATAGCCACAAGGTTCACGCCCGAAGTCTTGAGGAAGGTGACCTTGTTCTTCGGCGCGTTTAGTCAACCAAGAATTCCAACAAGTTGACGCCGAAGTGGGAAGGCCCTTATCGGGTAGTACGAGTCACCAGGTGTCACACCCTGATTTTTGGCCCTTTCTTTTTCTTTTGATTTTCTGAGTATTTTGCTTGAGTTTTCTTTTTCTGTGGCTATGTGGTCTGGAAACTGGAGAAGATGATCTCTTCTTCCTTTCTAGAGTGGCTTGTCATCCTCATATCCTTCCCAAGACCTTGCCATTTTCATCTTGGCCCAACCTCAATATCCTCTTTGTTGGGAATATTCCTTTTTTTCTATTAAAGGAGTAATCATTTTTGCCCTAGGTTGTGAAGCAACCTATATTTCTGTCACTCTCAAAATTCTCAAATAATTATCATAAATTGTTTGGTCATATCTTCCTCAAATATGGCAAAATATTTCATTTGCCATGTTCCTCATCATGCTCAATGAATTCTTTTTCTATTATGTCCTAAATGGCACTTTGTGAAGCAAGTGCTATTTACCTTTGCCTATTTGAACCCAAACTTTTTGGACACCTTTTCATGTCCATATCATTGCCTCCTGTCAAAATTCAACTTAATTTTCCTAGTGAATATTCCTGAGCAATTTTTCAAAGTTCCTGTCTGAGGGAATTCTTTGTGAAGGAAGTACTAGCTAGGTTAATCCAAGTGAGTTGAAATTTTGCATGGTCCTTCATTTGATCAAATCATGAATCTCCTCAAGATTTGAGGTCATGCAACTCATCCATGTGAGCACACCTTCAATTCTTTGTTTCTGGTCAGATTTTCAGTTTGTGAAGAAAGTATATTTTATGTTGCTTCATTATTGCTGAAAATTTCCAGGACCTTCTCCTACCCATATAACCTATCTCCACAAGATTTTGGCTCATTTCATCTAGCCATTTTCCCTCAGTATTTTTCTCAAGATTCTGTCCAAAGAGGTGCTGTATGAAGGAAGTACCATTTTGGCTTGGCCAAATGGCATGAAATTTTTATGGCACTCTCATATGACCAAATCATCATTCCATGCCCATTTTCAGCCCAAGGCATCACTCCTAGTGAGTGCTACTTCCTGTTTTTGCTTCTGGACCAGATTATGCAGTTGCAAAGCAAGTGTATTAATTAGTGGTCCAAATCTCTTCATAATTCACTGGATTGTAGTCCTTCCTAACCTAAACCTCCCTGACATGAATTTTTTCACTTAACTTCACTAAGTTGATCACAGTAACATGATCTAGCTTGCTACAGCAAACTTCAGAGGTCACTTCCCATCTAACCACAACATTGTCAATCAAGGTTTAAACTCAGTTGCAACCTACCCTGGAGGGACTTCACCCTAGACAACATTTGCCAGCCCGTTGCGTCCTCTACTCGCCAGTTCACGTGGTGACTGCCACTGTGGCATGCCATGGACGCGAGCTGGTTGGTTTCTTGCTTGGGCCCCTCCTCTGCTCGCCGCGTTCGTGCACCCAGCCATGTCCAACAGCTTCCCCGTGCCTCCTCCGTCCCCCTGGACCCCTCTCCCTCTCCGGCAGCTCGCTCGCTGGCGCTCGTCGCCGCGCGCCCACGGACGCGCTGTAGCTGGCCGTCGTCTTCCTCCTCTGTCCGCTTCCTCCCCGTGCCCCCTTGGCCTCCTCTGCTCTGTGACCGCTACATCGATGTTTCGTCGAGTTCTCCCGCCCTCCCGTGATCGCTGAGCCTCGCCAGGACGTTGGATGGACCCGAGCGGTGGCAACCGGCTCAGCCATCCTCCCCCCATGCCTTCCCGAGCTCACCAGTGGCCTTCTTGCTCTCCCACACCCCTCCCTAGCCTCTCGCCGGAGCTCCAGGAGCTCTCCTCGCTCGTCTCTTCCACCACGGCCGCCGATCGGCTCAGCCTAAATTCCGGTGAGCCGCGCCTCCTCCCTCCACTCTAGCACCACCAGTAGAACCCCTCCACCCCGGCGAGCCTCTCCTCTCTCTTCTTTTGTCGCCGGAGCAACCTCGGTCGCGACCCTCAGGCTTGGCCATCGCCGTTGCTCTCTGCCACCGCGGCCACCTCATGCTCCGCCCCTCCCCGGCGCCCGCGACCAGGCCAGGTGGATGCGGCGCCCTTCACCGGTCCTGCCGGCGGCCTCGCCCTGGCCTGAGGTGGCCGGAGCCGCCCGGGCCGGAGCCGGCCGTGCGCCCTCCCCAGCCCTCCTCTGTTTCTATCGGGGTGCAGCGAGGAGGAAGAAGGAGCCAGGCCAGGCGGGCCCCCGTGTCAGCCTCCCGCGTTGACCCCGCCCCAGCCACGTCATTAAGTGGAAGCGTATTCCACGAGAATGCGCTTTCCTTTCTGGAAAGCGTATTCTCTGGAATACGTTTTCTGTTTTTCCTCCCAGGGGCCTGTTTGAGAAGAAATATTCACAGATAGGTCCCTGAGCTTCCACACTTGATAACTCCGCAACCACAACTCCGAATGAGGTGATTCCAAAGCCCACTTCTTCGTCTCATGAGACCTTTCTGTTGGTACCATTTTCACTAGGTGGTCCCACTGTGAAAATGACCGTTGTGCCCTTGCCCCTAATCAGCCCCCTCCGAGGGAGAACCCTTTTCGGCGATTCCTTCCGCGATCGTTCTGCACTTCTCCCCGGTGCATTCTTCATCCCCAGGCAAGCCACGACAACCACTTGCATGATAGTGATGCAGTAGCCATGGTTTTCTACTTGAACATTTAATAAGTGTTTGTTTGTCTGCAACTGCTATCGTTGTTTCGGTAATGCTTATAGATCTGTGTTCACCTTCATGCTATGCTCTTCGGCATCTTGTTATCTTGTACTTCTTGCTAGTATTATTGTTACATGTCATGTTTGGTAGTAGTACATGCTGGTAGTAGTGAGGTTTGTTCTGATGCATGCTTATCGTCTGTTACCGGGTACCGTTGATATGCATGTTCCTTTGCATCTAGCTGGTTATATGCTTACTTGGTAATATTACCGTTATGTTCTTGCATGGTAGTTATTTCCGTTGCTAGTGGTCATGTTATGCTATGAGTAGTGTTATGCTTGTGATATTCATGCTCGTCAGTATGCCATGTTCATTCAGATATATGATTTATTGTTGTCGATATGCTTGATGATTATGTTGCACCCCCATGCTTATGTTGATGTCATGCTCATGCATTTTAGTTGCATCATGTTATTTTAATATGGCTCAGCTTCTTGATTCCAATTTAACCGGACTTAAATGAACTTGAACAACTGTTGGCTGAGTCATGGTGCCACCAAATCGAGCTGACCAGTGCAGCCACACTTGCCTTATGGGGGGTCCTAACTGGGTCTATTGTCATGCCTCTCGCCGGTGCCTCCAACGAGGGAAGGTTATATGCGGGTGCTATCTTGGCCGAGTAGGATGGCATAAGCCTTGTGAGCCCGAGTTTGGTTATGTGCACATGTCCCCGTTTGGGACCGTTTATGTTTTGCCACGACGATGGCCGGCCACATAGGTGGCGGATGTCATGAGTTGACATCGGGGCCACCCAAGACTTAGCCCAAAGGGGAGTTTGTCGAAGTGGTGGGGAGGGTGTGATGGCAATAGATCGGTTTTTTCAAAACGCCGTTGGTCCACCCGAATGGGAGTGCGAGGCCAAGGGTTCCGTGGTGTGGGTACAGTGTACTAACCTTTGTAGAGTGTGTGTTTAATCTATCGATAGCCTTGCCCGCAGATATGGGCCCAGTTCGTAGTCGGTCACACTATGTGTCAACAGTAATAATAATAATGTGCTTAATAACAACCCTGGTTCAATGATGAGAAAGAGATTGGTTGTGATCGAGAGAGGATCACAGAGGTATCATGGATACCGAAGTTGGTTGATCTTTATGTGATCGTGAGAGGAGCACTGTGGTATCGAGGATACCGAGTTGTTGGATATTTGTGGTGTTATGCGAGAGTCAAGGGTAAAGGTCAAGCTCCTTGTGGTCATGTAATGATTACTACGGTATTGTAATACCAAGCTTGATTGGATCCTGAGATGATCGTGTGATGTCCGTGATGGTAAGCTTGTGCATGTCATGGTTACGAGGTAACCCGAGCAGAGTAAGTTAGTGCATGATAGCGTCATCATGTTGCATGCTAGTATCATCATGTTCATATGTTCATGCCATGCTCATATTGTTCTAGCTGTATCATGTTGTACATGCCATGTTGTTCTGATAGTATCGTGTTCATCATTGTTAAGTAACCTGTAATTGCCATGCTATTGTTTGTCTTGATTGCCTTTGGTTGCTGTGAGCTTGCAACTACATTCAATGTACTGGCCTGGCGTGTCATGCCAGTTTGCAGGTCATGGCAGATTTGATTGCTTGTTTGCCGTGGATCCCTTGTTTGCGAGCTAGGATAAGCGTTCCAGCCAGAGTCCCTGCGGAGTGGAGTTCATCACCGTCATCATTATCCGCTACTAGAAGTTATTCCACTGCGTCGTGTTGTTCTACTGCTGGCATAGAGCAACCGTGGCAGGCGTAAGGTCGCCATGTCGATGTAATCCCCTTGTACCCATATAGCTTGTAATAAAGAGTTGATTTGTTCTATGCTAAGCAGTGCCGTATTCCAGAAGACTTCTCCTCGATCTCTGGGCTGGAATACGGGGCGTTCCGGTTTCTCTGAGCCGGGGTGCCACACCAGGCCTGGTGTTGTCTGCCTGGAGACCGAGGATGGCATTCCAGTGACCAATTCCTGGAATATCGAACATCTTCGTAAGTTCTATCCATAAGGCGCGGTTGCCGGGTCCCCCGGCAACCACCTTTTGTGCAAGTCTTGTCGGCAAGGCATGTAATCCTTTGTACAAAGCCAGGCGCAGACCCTGTGCATAGTTGAATAAACTTAAGTGTTTTACAATTCCTGTCGATTTTCTTGTTAATCTATATGCATGTTTGTCTGAGATATTGTATTACACTTGCTTCCGGTAAGCGCTATCAAACCGCCAAGGTTCCATATCCTTGTTTTCTCTTCTTTCTTTTTCTCAAAGGATAGAAGGCTCCTTCGCGTGCAACTTTGCCGGGGGGAGTGATGGTATGGATACCAACAGGAGACGTTCAAGGTTGACATCTTGTCGGAAGGAATACAACAACAAAAAGCTAAGTTGCAGGACTTTGAGTAAATTTCTTTTACTATTAAGGTTATTTTCCTTGAATGGTTTTTTTCCTTTGTATGGAATACCTGCACGGGAAGGAACCTTGTCATGATCTGTTGTGCCCTTACTCTATTTCTAGTCCGCTCAACAGTTTAGGTGGCTGCACTGAAAACGTCAAGATACCTTGCCGGTAGCGACACCTCCAGCAGGCTGCTAAAGACCCGCATCTAGCGCTCGCGGTAGGACGCATGCACCGGCAAGTTTCCAATAAACGTAGGGCACGTTCCATACAGAAAGAAATCCGACAAGGGAAATAGCATGCATTCGTCCAAAGCACAGCAGATTATATTACATTAATAGTTGCCGTGATCCTAACTTAAGATGAAACTGTCTTTTACATGGAATGGTGGCGATAAGGGGAAGCAAACCGGCTAGTCCTTGCACTAGCCCTCGACCCTCTTGACTTGGTAAGGTTGATGCCGACAAGGGGAAGCGCGACAAGTTCTTTGAGTTCTTTGAGGTCGACGTTCTTCGGCAGGCGATCAAGGACGTTGGTAAGGTTGATGCCGGGGTTCCTGTGCACCACCTTGACGAGTACCTTGAGGAGGACGGCCCGGCAGAGTTTGCGGGATTCGTTGGCCAGATGGGTTGCTCGCTTAGAATTGAGCAGCCTCAAGGCATCGACGACGCCCTCGAAGAACATGGTCAGCTTGGCACTCGGAGACAGCCTATCGTCGGAGGAGTCATTGAAGTTCTGCAGGACATGCTGGATAGCTCTGCTTCAAGCTTCTCCGCGACGTTGACAAGGCGGTCGGTCCAGATCTTCACGCCTTTGTCAAAGTCATTGTAAGAGGCGGTGGCGCTCTCGAGCAGGTCCTTCTCATTCTGAAGGTTTTTGATCAAAGCCTTCTCGCGAGTCTTGTCGTCCTCCAGGGACTTCTCCAGCGTGGTCAGCTTCAGAGTCAGATCAGTGATGGATTATTTGGCTGAGGTGAGCTCTTTGATCTTGTCAGACATGGAGGTTTGCATCTCCACCAAGCTATAGAGAGTCTTCTCTCTGTCGGCTTTGCGCGTCGAGAGCTCCTTGCCATGTTCCTCGAGGTCCGCCTCTAGCCCCTTTACTCTATCATCCAGCTTGTTCTTGGCGGCCTGTGCAGCTTCAGCAGCATCGATGGCTTCCTTTAACCTGCCGGCGTGATCTACAGTCAGAGCTTCGAGCGTCTCCTTGTGTTTCTGCTCCAGCTCCTGGGTCCACTATGCGACAAGTTTTTCGATCTCCTCATCCTTGCCGCAGAGCTTGGCGGCAAGGTCTTCTTCCTAAGCATCAAGCCTGACACGAAGTTGTGTTAAGCGAGCTTCCTCTGCAGTGGCCCGCTACGCGGCCTATTCCTGTGCCTTCTCAGCGTTAGACTGCTTCAAGAGGAACTCGTTCCAACTCTGGCTTAGTTGTTCCCAGCCAGTCATCAGCTCCTGGAAGGCCTTGATGTACCAGACTTGCGTTTGCTCGACGTGCTTCTGGAAATCTGCCTCTGCTGCTTAAACAATTGCTGCCCTGGAGTCCAGTTTCTCTTTCCGGGCGCGGTGAAGGGCCTGGAGCTTCTGAAAGTTGTTACTCATGGCTTGGAGGAGTTGTTCTTCCTCGGACCCACTGCTGCTAGTGCATGGCTCGTCAACAATTTTGAGTCCGGTAGTGGTGATGACGTCTTCATCAAAAAATTCCCCTTCAGTTGGCACCCCAGTGCTTGCCGTCCCTGGTACACTGACGAACAGGTTGTCACCAACCTTAAGGTATCTGCTTGACGGGGGAGCCTCGGATGTTGACGGTTGATCTTCGACCACCGTCTCGCCGGCAAATGGGGACTCCGTGACCGGTGTAGCGCCAGGCGCTCCTGTGGCTGGAATGCCATCAGTATGGTCACCGGTCTCCTTGCCGGTCCTCTCAGCAGACCTTTTGGCGGTTTCTTTCTGTGCGTCCTTGGTGGCTTCGTCAGCAGCGATCTTGTCGGCCTCGACAGTAGCATCCTTGGCGGTCTCTTCGATAACGATGCCAACATCCATTTGTTCCATCAAGGGAAGATCTAAAGACCAAGGAAAGAAACAAGATGAGACTGAGGTTGAAGTTCAAGAAGAAAAAAATACAGAAAGAATGACAGATACTCAGAGGCAAGTGGTTTACCTGTGTCGAGCTGTTGAGAGATGGTTTCTCCTTTCCCGGCAACATTAGTTGCCGATGTTGGACTGCCGGTGCCCGTACTTGCCGGCTCCTCTTCAACATGAATAGGTTCGCCGGTGGAGGCCCTTGCCGGAGATTCATTTCTGGGCGGCGTGGTTGATGGAGGCGGCTTGTCAGGGACGGCCTCCGATCGCTCTTCCTATTGCCGTTCTTCTCCTGCAAGCTCGGTGATGTCAGTAACAAAAATAAAACACCTCAATTCCCGCCAGTGGAAAATAAGTACTGGACTCACGCTAGGGGCTGGGTTGGGGGCTACATTGAGGACTGGGCTCCGGGCTGACAATGATGAGCTCTGGCGCTCCTACAGTGCTTGCCGGGGGCTCATCGCCCATTGAAGTCTTTGCCCTCTTCGCCATCCTTTGCGCCAATGTTTCCATGTCCCTGCGGAGACAAGCCAAAGCAAGACAAATGAATCAAGCAAGACAGGAATTCAGAAATTAAAAGATCCGGCAGGCGCCTTACCCTTCTCTTTTCGGGCTAAAAGCAAAAAGGTCGAAGTCGTCCTCCACTTCAGTGTTCGTGTGAGGGGGCGGAGAAGGGGTCCTAGGTCGCTTGGCTGTGATAGATGTGGCGGGTCGATGTGACCCTGTTGCTCCGGCTGTCGGCGCTGTCGTATGAGACGCCCCCGCTGTTCCACTTGTTGCCGCGGCTGTGCGTCTCGTACGTCGCGTGGGCTGCTGTTGAGCATCTTGCCGCTGTGCAGTCTCGCCGGCCGCCTTCTTGCCGGGAACCTCATCGCTTGAGGAGGGTTGATTTGCTGGGACATCAGAGACAGCTTTTCGAAGAACGCGTTTCTTCTTCCCTGGAGCTGGGGGCTCCTCGTGTAGCTGTTCCTTAGTTGTGTCCTGGACATAAGGGCCCCCGGCAGCCGTGTCGCTCTGTTCCCCGGCAGTCTCATCCTACCCGGCAAGGTTTTCTTCAGACATCACTTCTGCTTCACTACCTTCCTCTTCCATGAAGCCAATGCTGCCGGCCTCCGCGGCAAGATTCGCCTCTTCCGCCCTGCTGGCAATGTACGCTACTTCTTCATCAGTGGTGAGGCGGATAAGGTTTGTTTCTTCCTGGATGGCTCTCTCCGACAGATTGTCGAAGAACTCCTGTGCGCGCTCTGCAGATGGCTCGACCCAAGTTCCGTCAAGGTTGTGAGCATTGCACACCGGCATCATGGTGATGATTGAGGTCTGAGCAGAGTTGTTGCACAGAGGAATTATGCTCGCCGGCAACTTATATTTCCCGTCGGGCCTAAATAGTTTGTGGCAGAGAGTTGTGTGCTGCATAACCGTCAAGTTGTTGTTCAAACCTGGACGCACCCTCATGATATCTGCCGCATTCCAAAAATGCCAGGCTGGTCTCCCTTTGTTATGTAGAGGGGCGATGCGGCGGCGAAGGAAAGCAGTGCCAACCATTTCTATTGTCAGCCCTGCAGCCTTGAGACAGTGGATTCTGGTAATTGCAATTGTGAGATTCTCATCTTGAGGATCGAGGGAACTCCAGTTATTGCCGCGGACCACTTTCGTTTGCCGGGGCAGACAGAAAGGCTGGAAATCTTCCTCCTTAATCCAGCACCACTCGCCCCGCCATTCTTCCCACTTGCTATGGTAGAGCCCTTCTGGGTGTATCTCCTTATTCCAGGCCCTTGGAATCCAGCTGATAGAACCGAAAAGGGCCTCTCGTTTCTCGACCCGGGGAATGAAATAATGGCGAAAGAGGGCTGTGCTAGGGATTATTCCGGCAATGTTTTCACAGAGATGGGCAAAGACTGACATACATGTCACGGCATTCGGCGTGAAATCCAAGAGACGGAAGCCGTATGTGTACATGATGTCGTTGAAGAAATCAGAAAACGGAGGGCAGAGGCCGTAGTAAAAGTATGCAACGAAGAAAAGGAATTTATCTAGGCTACCCTTGGAGGAAGAAGGATTCACGCGAGTGGCGGGGTGAACTTTCGTCTCCCTCCCCCACATGCACAGGTACCGGTCCTTCAGAGCGCTCGCATCGAGTGTCGGGGCAAAGACGACGTGTTCCTTCTGCATCTTCACCAACTCGCTCTCCTCGACGGCTTTCACCTCTTTACCCTTGCTCGCTTTGGGTGGCATGGCAGCTGTGGAAGCATAGACCGAGGACGATGAGGGCGTGGAGGCGGCGGATGGATGAGAGAGGTTCTGCTTTGAGTTTGAGGAAGAAGACGGTGGCGGTTTCCAGATTGGAAAGAATGGGAGGTAAATGAGCGGCGCCTCTGCGGATTCCTTTTTATGGGGAAGGAGTGGGGCTGCCTCCTTTCTAATCAATGTAAATGCGCTTTCGCGAGCGCATTGTTACTGCGGTCGTTCCGCACGTTCCCACGTCGTGCGTTTATTACGCGCCGGGGGGAAGCGCGGTAAACAAGATAATAACCGCTAACTCCTGCCATGCGTGCCCATGCACTGTTTGGGCCTAGCCCAACAACGCCTTGCACCCGTGTATGGCCTAGGCGCGGGGGCTCCTGTCGGTGTACTAAAGTTTGGGTCTTTTAGTACCCCATACTTGTGCATGGACAGTTGTAGCCATACCAGCGGTGAGGTCTGCCGGAGGACAGCTGGAAGCAAATGCAAGATCATCAAGGAAGTATTCAGGCTAATGATCAGAAGACAGAGGACTGAGGGCTTGGCTCCCAGCAAGATGCTTGCCGGGGGGGAGGGCTCACGAAGACCCGGCAAGATCTACACCCGGCAAGGTTCCGCCACCCTGTCACCGCTCCAGCGCAGTGACCAGCCTGTCATTTGAGTTTTGTCCTCCTGGATGCGTGGCATGGTTCTAGTGGTGAACGAGCTTAAGCGGTGCTGATGGGACAGCCCATTTTTCCGTCCCCAAGAAAGTAAGGACACCTAAACGGAGCATTTAATGCATTTGTCCTAAATCATTTGTGATATGTATGTAAACACTGTAGCTACTTTACACCTCATGTACGTACAGAACGCCACTGTTGGTGACCCCTTTGGAAGTATAAAAGGAGGCCCAAGGCGTAGCTACAGGGAGGAGGACCCTTTGGCCCAGTCTGCATGCGTAGCTGCTACTCGAACGTACTGTTCATCGCAAGCGCTCCTGGAGCTTGGGCTAAAACATCCACAATAAACTAAGGCAGGAGTAGGGTATTACGCTTCTCAGCGGCCCGAGCCTGGGTAAAAATCCCCGTGCGTTGATCGTTGGATCTGCTCTTTGTGCACACCTCTCTCCCTGCCGAACCGTAAAAGGGATCCACGCGATCCCATATGTGTCGTACACCGACAGAGGTGGAGCCCCGCATGTGCGTCAGTGACCTTGCACGCTACATCGAGCTCCTGCGGCAGGAGGAGGAGCGCCTGGATGAGCATGCAAAGAGTCTTAACGCCACCGTGGCTGCAGCACACGCCACCGCAGAGGCGTGGAATGAGGAGATCTACGAGGAGTCCCGCTCCTTCGAGAGGGGTCGTCTGGAGCGGCAGAGGGTGTTCGAGGTGAGCGTCGCTAAAGGTGCAGCAGCGGCAAGCACTGGATTCCAGTTGTCCCGCTCGTCAGTAGGCTCCTCGTCCTCTGCCTCTTACTGACCGCGCACGGCAGAGGAGAGGCTGCTAGAAGTAGTACAAAGCCCCTCTATAGTAGTATTTAGGGGCTATTTTGTTCAGTTCATCTGACTATAGATATGGTTGAACTGTACTACGTACTAAGAATTAGATAGTATATATAGTTAAACTAGCTATTTCAGTACGTGGTTGGCAACAATTGGGGAAAAGTTTGGTCGATTCAGCTGTCGAGTTGAACTATTTGTATAAAAAATAGCTGCTTAATCTATGCATGAAATCTATGCTTACTGAATTTCAGTTGCAAAATTAGATAGTGCTAGTGATTTTAAGCTACAAATTTTTACAAATGGCAGTGTTACAAGCTTGACAAAGGGAAATGTTACTAGATCGACAAATGCCAATCTTTCCAGTTTGACAAATGGCAATATACCCAATATGACAGATGCAAACCTTACCAAATTGTCTATATGCGGTTGCACACGGGTCATAAAAAAATCATTTGCGTTGAAGGGATGTACAAATCCTCCGCGCCAGATTTTCTCTTGGCTTAGTGGCAAAGGAACCATAGCTCTCGCTTTGCATACCGGTTTCAATCTGAACTATTTGCGATGAAAAGATGCACAAATCCTGCGCGACAAATTTTCCCTTGGCTTACTGGGGAAGGACCATAGCTCTCGCTTTGCATACAGATGTTCTATCTAAAATGTTTGTGATGAAGAGATGCAAAAATCCTGTGGCACATTTTCCCTTGGCTTACTGAGGAAGCTCTCAGTTTGCATACATGTGTTCTATCTAAAACGTTTGCAATGACTGTTCTAAATTTAAAAACCATTGATGTTTTTTAAATCGTTTGATAAGTCTGTACATTCGGAGAGAAACACGCAAGTTTGTTCAAACCATAGGTTTCATTCAGTCACACTGTGACATTATATTCATACGATCGAGATACGGTATCAATCCCAAAAAAACTAATTGCAGCGGCAGTTGTGTGCTGCGCCAGCATTGTCGTTGTCGTCCTCCGGGACGCTATTGTTCAAGTCTTCAAGCCAGCACAAAATGTTCTTCACATGGAAATCAAAGACCCTATCGTCGCGGGATCGATGGGCAGGGCGCAGGAGGATGGCAACTCGCGGTGCTACGAGGTCGTGGTCGATGGCGGTGTCCCATGATGTTGAGGGCGGAGCGCGCACGGGCACATGCGCGGTGGGTGCAGGAAAATGCACGGGGACCGGCGCCGCGGTGGGTGCAGGGGCGCGCACGGGCATGGGCATGTACACGAGCTCGCGCGGGTCCGCGGGGCCCTCGCTGATGCCCGCGGTTTCCAGCACTGCGATAGTGCTCGGCGACCAGCCCGTCAATGCTACGGGGATGGTCACTGGCGCGGGCATGGGGATGGGTGCTGCGACGGGTGCGGGGGCAGCATCCGCCGCGGACAGCTCGTTCTGGGCCATGTCCATGAGGCCCCATTCATCCTTATTTTCTATCTCCTCCAGCTCGGAGTCGACTTCACCAAACTGGAAAACTAGTGGCAGATGATCCTGCTACGCCATGGCATTGGTGGAGGTCTGTTAGAGGGGAATGGGAGGAGAAGAGTAAGGCCGCACGTCTTAAACAGCGGCTCGGGCGCCATTAACGGAGAGGTTGGGAGCGAGGCGGGCGGCCATGGAAGTCAAAGGGCTCGCTTCCCAGTGAGCCTGCGCAGTGTACAACTCACATGCTTCCTGGTGAGCCTGCACATTGGAGGACTGCTTGCATGCCTCCTGGTCAGCCTGTGCAACGGACTGCGCCCGCACGCCTCTCGTCTACTGAAGCAGTTGTCCGCACGGCACCTCCTAGCCATTAAAAGTGTGACGTGTGGCGTCACGTGAATGGTTAGTAGAACATCCATGATTTAAATTATACAAACATTTGAGATGATAACGTGGCAGCTATTTGTTTCAAAATGCGTTTGCTGGCAATTAATTTGTGCGCCTTCTCTCAAATTGGACACGGAAAATACCATAGCATGTTGGTGCCATTCCATAATACCATGCCAAGTTTCATGAATTTCAGACGAGTTTTGGATTTACTAGAATTATAAAACCAAGTATCTCAATGCTTGTGGCTGAGCCATGATGTCGAGGTGTTTGAAGTTCATTCCTAGTTGTTGCATGGGACCTAAGCATGCACGCAAGGACATACATATGATTTTGCATCCCAATTTGCTACACTGGAGCATGTGCCTGTAGTTCAAATTTAAATTACGCACATAAAATGCCTAGAAAACTCGGTTGATGTATAAAAATGTCCAAACGAACCCGAATAATTCCAAATTTTTTCATAACACTCCTGTTAGTCTATGTTGTATCTAGAAAAAAAATCAAGGCGAGAAGAGGCAACGAATGTCGTTTCGTCCAGAAAGGTGGCACACGTTCCCTACCGGAACCACGAGGATTCTTGTGAAAAACTCTGGTTTGTGAGGAGCCTATACCAAAACCTGCCCCAAATGGGACAAAAATATTACCATAGCTTGTTGGTGCCATTCCATGATAGCATGCCAAGTTTCATGAATTTCAGACGATCTTTGGATTTACTAGAATTTGAAAACCAAGTATCTCAATGTTTGCTGGCAAGCAACGGTGCCGAGGTCTTTGAAATTCATTCCCATTTCTTGCATGGGACCTAAGCATGCACCCAAGGACACAGATTTGATTTTTCAACCTATTTTTCTGCACTGGAGCATGTGCCTGTAGTTCAAATTTGAATTATGCACATAAAATGCCTAGAAAACTCAGTTAATGTATAAAAATGTCCAAACGAACCCCGAAAAATTCCAAAATTAAACACGACACTCCTGTTGGTCTCTATTGTCACTAGACAAAAATTTGAAAGCAAGAAGAGGCAACGAATATTGTTTCATCCACAAAGGTGACATGTGCCCTACCGGAAGCATGAGGCTTCTTGTGAGAAGCTCTGGTTTGTGAGAAGCTTACCAAAACCTGCCCCAAATGGGATAATTTTTTTTACCACAGAATGTTGGTGCCATTCCATGATAGCATGCCAAGTTTCATGAATTTCAGATGAGTTTTGGATTTACTAGAATTTCAAAACCAAGTATCTCAACATTTGCCGGCGAGCCACGATGCCGAGGTGTTTAAAATTCATCCCCATGGACACATATATGATTCTACAGCCCATGTTGGTTCACCGGATCATGTGCATGTAGTTCGATTTTGAATTATGCACCTTAAATGCCTCTAAAACTTAGTTAATGTATAAAAATGTCCAAACAAACCCTGAATAATTCCAAATTTTTTGACGACACTCCATCGTCTACAGTCCACAGCCGGCGCGTCAAGTACACTAGCTCGCTCCCCAAATATAATTTCATTGTTCAGTCGTTGCCGATCAAAGATGGGGACGTAGACCCGCGTCATGAGGGAAACTTCGGCAGCCCACTCCGGCAAGAGCGTGGCCGCAGCCACCATGAGCGTGCTAGCAACCTGCATGAGCGTGGCCACAATCCGCAACCGGGCGGCCAAGGCAGCCCAAACGGCCGTTGTTGCTGCTCAGGTGGTAGCAGCAATATCTGCGACGGGGATAGCAACAGGCGAGAGTGGCATAGCAGATGTCCCTTCCACAGCAGCCACCTTAGCCCTCATGGAGGCCACCCATGACCATGTCGAGGCCGCCCACGCCCAGCTCCTGGCGGTCACTGCACAACACAAAGCTTCTCCTACAACGGTCAGCAACCCAAGGTCGAAGAGTTGGCAATCACTAAGAGCGTTCGAGCAGTCGTTCATTCGTTTGCGGCATAGCTTGCCATGGTGGAGCCCGTCCAAGCCCAGACCATGGCCGCCCACGCCCAGCTTGTGGCGGCCTTTTCAAAAAAGATGGTGGACACGAATGGCGAGATGCTTGTTGAGTATCGTGCGATGAATGCCATGGAGCCCCTTCTGTTGGCGTTCGGGGATCGGGGCTACCCAGACTTGCCTGCCTATGGCCCAGCGTGTGGGCTCATCGAGATGCGAAGACCTCTAGAGGAGCGGCCTCCCTAGGCTGTCTCCCGAGGAGCGGAGATTTCTATACAGGCCTCCCGCCTCGCGAGGCGCGCGATGACGTGAGCCATGACAACCAAGGCCAGGCGGGCGCCAGTGGGCGCAGAAGGGACAGTTTCCTCTTCGGTGCTAAGGGAGCAAGGACAGGCGCCGGTTCCCGAGGAAGGCCCCAAAGCTTTCCATTCCGGTGCAACGAGACCAAAACCGTGGGCTCAGCAGGACGGATGTCATCGCCGATCCCACCGCTGCGTCATAGCCAGAAGCTTTGCAGGCGAAGACCACCTTTCATCAGGATAAGATGTACTTCCTGTTCCCCTTCAAAATTGGCCACGGGGGGATCCCTTCCCGCCTATGCTATGAGGGAAGAGGACCAAGGCCACTATAAATAGGGACTAGCCACCATCGTAGAACGGATCCAGACCCGGACCGATCCATCCTCACCACGAGAACCCTCGCGAGGCTGTTCATCTGCTGTACTAGTTCAACCTCTACCTCCTCGTGAGGCCAATCCACCAAAAGCAGTAGTAGGGCTTTACACCGCAAGGTGGCTCGACCTAGGTAAGTCTCTGTGTTCATCCCTTCCACACGATCCAGTGCACTTGGCGAGATCAGGCCATGGGAATGGCAAGCTAGCGTCGTTGCGAAGCGCGATCCTTTGTTCATGCCCCAGAGTTCAAACCTTCTTGGGTCTGTGGAGCCTTGAATCCGACATTTGGCGTGCCAGGTAGGGGCATGTCGAAGCTCCGCCCCTTCATCAACCGCGCTCCGTTCTCGCTCCGCCGTGCCCATGGCCGAAGCTCGCTGAGTCCGCGCCGAGCACCGGGCCGCTCGCATCGCTCAGACAGCCCTGATGGGCCGCAACATTCCTCGTCGCTGTGATTCCCCGGTGGTCAACGCTGCTACTGACCCTGCTACTCATGAGCAGCAGGATTCCTCGCTACCTCCTTCTGTGCCGCGCGACGGCCGCACGGCCACGCCTTCCCTCACCCCCATCACGCTCGCCGCAGGCTGGCGAACGCGCAGGCCACGCTCCTGATGGCGTGGGAACTGCTGCGCTACCACCCCGCCGATGAGGGCTACGACACCTGGCTGGGCCGCATCACCGAGCTCGTCAACACTGCCGGCGAGGCACCGGCGCCCTCCCATTCGCTTCGCCCTCAGCCATCTCGTGTGGGTGAGGTGGCGCATGGCGCTCTTCCATGTCCGCCCCGGTGCAGCGCTGACATCGACCCGGGACGCGATGCGCGTCAGTGCCAACCGCTGCGTGCGCCCCGGCCCCAGCTCGCGATGAGGCCAGCTGCCAGGTTGTGTAGCAGCCGCAGCACGACGTGCGCGCGCTCCCTGCGCCGCCGCGCCAATGTCAGGACCGGGCCACACTGTAGGCCGCCCCGCCTAGGCATCAAGACCGTGCCCCTCCAGCGCGGGCCATACCCATGAGCGCGGTGGGCTGCCGTGCCTTCTCTCGCGAGCTGTGCCGCATCATCTGGCCGGTCAAGTTCAAGCCTGACCTGCCCGCGCGCTACAATGGCACCCACGACCCCGCGGAGTTTCTCCATCTTTACGCACTGAGCATCGAAGCGGCGAACGGTGATGACAAGGTCATTGTGAACTGGTTCCCCATGTCCCTCAAGGATAGCGCGCATTCCTAGATCATGCACCTCCCCGAGGGATCCATCTCCTCATGGGATGAGCTTCGCGAGCACTTCATCGCCAACTTCCAAGGGACCCGCGACTGCGCCCTCACCGTCAACGACGTGCGGCGCGTGAAGCAATAGCCAGGCGAGACCCTCCGGAAGTACATGCAGCGCTTCAACCAAGTCCGCCTTAAGGTGCCAAAGGCGTCCGACGAGTCCATCATCTCCGCGTTTACAGAGGGCATAACCGATGTCAAGATGAGCGAGGAGCTCGCCATCCATGATGACCTTTGCTCAGCTCTGGAGCTATTCAACCTAGCTAACAAGTGCGCCAGGGCTGAAGAAGGCCGCCTCTCCAACCTCAAGCACCCTGAGGCTGACCCTGAAGACAAGAAAGCCAAGGAGGCGAAGCGCAAGGGCCCTGCTGTGCTGGCAGCAGAGCCTGAGCAGAAGCGCGGCCGTGATCGCGATGAACCAGCTAAGGACAACCGCCCATACTGCGTCTTCCACAACACTCACACCCACAACACCAATGACTGCCAGGAGCTCAGGGTGATCCGCGACGAGCGCCTGGGCCGCTGCCCCAAGCGTGGCGACCGAGGCTCCGGTCATGGAGAAGGCCGCGGCGGAGGCCGCTGGGACAGCCCC
This sequence comes from Thinopyrum elongatum, assembly GCA_011799875.1. Lineage (NCBI taxonomy): Eukaryota > Viridiplantae > Streptophyta > Magnoliopsida > Poales > Poaceae > Thinopyrum > Thinopyrum elongatum. Next base: position 340,265,190 of record CM022303.1, on the reverse strand, counting down.
AACCCCCGTCAGGACTGGCGCGACCAACCTCGCGAGGATCGCTGGCATGATGAGCCTCGTGAGGGGCCCTGGCGTGACCAGCCTCATGAGGCTCATCCTCAAGGCAACGCCGGCCTCCCTCCGCTGCAACCGCCGCCAAGAAGGAACGACGACAACCATCAAGACGATGGGGCTAGGGGCTTCCAAGAACCTCGCGTGATTGCCTGCATCCTCGGCGGCGCCTAGGCACCCGCCTCAAACTGCATCTTCAAGAAGTTCTCTCGCGAGGTGAACACGGCCCTCCCGAAGCTCGAGGCCGCGTGCCCTCTCAGGTGGTTGCAGTACGCCATCACCTTCGACTCCAAGGACCACCTCAAGTGCGCGGCCACTGCTGGCAGGCTCCCCATGCTCTGCACGCCCACCATTAGCAATGTTGCAGTCACCAAGACCCTCATTGATGGTGGCGCCGGTCTCAACGTACTCTCTGTGCAAACATTTGACATGCTCCATGTGCCTTATGACCAGCTCCTGCCCACCAAGCCTTTCTCAGGAGTGACTAATGGCTCCACCACACCCCTGGGGCACGTGCGCCTCCCCGTCACCTTCGGCAAGCGTGACAACTACCACAGTGAGCTCATTGACTTTGATGTCACCCACATCGGCCTCCCGTACAACGCCATCATCGGGTACCTTGCACTCGCCAAGTTCATGGCGGCGACCCACCATGGCTTCAACGTCTTCAAAATGCCAGGGTGCAGTGGCATCATCATGGTTGCCTGCGATGAGAAGGACACAGTCTGTTCTCTTGAGCATGCCTATTGTGCCGCTGCAGCCGAGAACTCTGACGACGAGGGCGGCGTCCTGCCTCCTGAGGCCACCCCCGCGAAGAAGAAGCAGCTCCTCCCCAAGGGCCGTCCGGAGAACAAGAAGCCCTCTGGTGGTGCCTCAGGCCCTACGCCTGCTGTCGGGGCACCCCTTCCTCCCGCATAGGAAGGCACGCCCGACGCTTCCCTCAGGATGGGCTCGGAGGATTCCATCTGGAGAGCCTCTGACCTGACCAGTGTGACTAGGGAGGTGCTCGGGCACCACATGGAGGCGTGCTTTGATGCGCGCCCCCACAAGCAAGGAGCGAGGCGCGAGGTGCCAGGGACGCGAGAATTCATCACCAAGGTGATCGAGGAGCTTCAGGAGGCACAGGCCATGCGCGGCGAGCCTCACCCCGCACCACCCAGTGCGGCTGCAGCCCCCGACGCGGGTGACAAGCTGCGCATCTGCGTTAACATCCCGGGCCTTCACAGGGCCCCTTCGCAAGATCTCTTCTGGCTGTCACGCGTCGGCCGGAGTTGGGGCTACCCCTGCAACTACGTCCGCATGCCATTCGGCCTGTTGAACATGGGCGCCTCGTACCAGCGCCTGGCACAGCATGCTATGGCATCTCACAAGGCCAGGCGCTCAGCGGTCGTGTCTCAGGAGGTCCCTGTCGGCGTTCTGGGAACCAGGGTACCCAGACTTGCCTGCCTGCGACCCATGGCGTGGCTTCATTAACGGCCTGATATGGCCCATCTGCAAAGACTATCAAGACAAGACCCTCACGAGGGGCCAAGCCTTGTGAGGCAGACGACGCCAAGATCTCTTGTGGGGGCGGCCTCCTTAGGCTGCCTCCTGAGGAGCGGAGATTCCTATGCAGGTGCCCAACCTCATGAGGTTGCGGTGACGCAAGCCATGACAACCAATGCCAGGTGGGCGCCAGCGGGCATAGAGAAGACAGTTTCCCCTTTGGTGCTAAGGAGGCAAGCACGGGCGTGGGTTCCCGGGGAATCAGGCAAAGGTTTCCATTCTAGTGCAACAAGACCAGGACCGCCAGGATGGCAGGACGGATGTTATCGCCGAGCCCACCACGGCGTCACGACCAGAAGCTTTGCAGGTGAAGACCACCTTTCGTCAGGATAAGATGTACTACTTGTCCCCTTTCAAATGGGCCACTGTGGAATCCCTTCCCACCTACGTTTTGAAGGAAGAGGGCCAAGGTCACTATATATATATAGGTTAGCCAGAACCATAGAGGGGGATCGATCCTTTCCACCCTCACAAGAGCAGACCTCCCGAGGTTGTTCATCCCTTTTACTTGTTCATCCTCAGCCCCTCGTGAGGCAAATCCACCACAAAGCAGAAGTAGGGTCTTACACCACAAGGTGGCCTGAACCTGGGTAAACTGCCATGTTCATCTTCTCCCTTGTTCCTCGAGCTAGGCTGTAGGGCGACGAGCAGGTTGGCTGGATAGGTTGAGTTCTTTGCACACGCCCCAGAGTTCGAACCTTCCTTGGGTTTGCGGAGCCCTGAATCCGACATTTGGCGTGCCAGGTAGGGGGTGTGTCGAAGCTCTGTCTCTTTTGTCAGTTGCGCGCCGAGCGCCGCTCGCACTGTGCGCCTCCCATGGCAGGCACCGCTCCACCCGCCGAGCCGCTAGGCGCACTCAGAGACGTCGTGAGCCACCGGGCCTTCTCCCCCGCTCTGTGGTAGGTGCGGTGGCCACCGAAGTTCAGGCCGACGCTGCCTCCGCGGGACGACGGCATGGGGAACCCCGTGGAGTTCCTTTGCCAGTACGAGCTAAGCATTGAGGTGGCAAACGATGACGACAAGGCCATGTCGAACTGGCTCCCCATGGCTCTCATGGGCGTGCCGCGCTCCTGGATGCTTAGCCTACAAGAGTCTTTGATGGCCTGCTGGGAGGAGTTACGCAGTCAGTTCATCGCGCGCTTCGCGGCACCGGCGCCCCACGCCGTTGCGGCCATCCTCGGTGGGTCGTAGGCTCCGGCCTCAAGCTGCCACATCAAGCAGCTCTTCCGACAGATGGGGGCCGCCCAGCCACGGTAGGGGGCTCTTTCAGGCCGGGCGGCGCTTGAGACCGACATCACCTTTGACTCCAGGGATCACCCCAAGACTACGGTCGGTGCCGGCGTGCTCCCCTTGCTGTGCACGCCCACCATCAGCATTGTCGTGGTTACTAGAACCCTTGGCGGTGCTGGCCTCAACATCCTCTCCATCGAAGCCTTCGACCTGCTCCAGGTGCCTTACGACCGGCTCACCCCCACCAGACCATTTTCAGTGGTGCTCGACGGCTCCATCGTTCCCCTGGGGCAGATCCGCCTCCCCATCACCTTCAGCACGCGCTGCAACTACCGCACGGAGCTCATGGACTTCGACGTTGCCCGCATCGGCCTCCCGTACAATGCCATACTTGGGTATACAGCCCTTGCCAAGTTCATGGCGGCGACGCACCCCGGCTACAACGTCATCAAGATGCCTGGGAGCAACGGCATCCTCACTGTGGTGGGGGACACCAAGGATGCACTCCTGGCCCTCAAGCTCGCTTTCAAGGCCGCGGCGGCCGCGTGGCCAAACGCGGAGGGTGCTCCGGAGATTCTGAAGGCCACGCCCACGAAGAAGAAGCTTCTGTTCTCTCAGGACCGGGCTGAGATGAAGCAAGTGCCAGTCGACGACAGGGGCTTAGGTCCCACCTTCACCATAGGCGCCGGCCTCCCCCCAGACCAAGAAGAGGCACTGGTCAGTTTCCTCCATGCGAACAAAGATGTGTCTGCATGGGAGGCGATGGACCTGGTTGGCGTCCCGCGAGACATGATTGAGCACCATTTGATGGTGTGCCCCGGCGCGCGCCCGGTGAAACAAAAGGCGCGGCGACAAGCCCCGTAGAAGCAATCATTCATCGTCCAGGAAGTCCACAAGCTGCAATAAGCCGGCATCATCCAGGAAGTATGGCACCCAGATTGGTTGGCCAACCCGGTCATCGTCCCCAAAAAGGGGGAAAGGAGCGCATGTGTGTCGACTTCACAAGCCTCAACAAAGCTTGCCCTCAGGACCCTTTCCCTCTTCCGCACATCGTTGACTCCACTGCCGAGTGCGACTTGCTGTGCTTGCTGGACGCCTTCTCGGGCTACCACCAGATCAAGATGGCGGTGCAGGACATCAAGAAAACAACCTTCCTTTCCCCGTGTGGGGTGTACTGCTACACCTCCATGCCGTTCGGGCTGCGCAACGCCGCCGCGACCTTCCAGTGATTGATGCACATAGCCCTGGGCCGGCAGCTCGGGAGGAATGCTGAGGCATACGTCGACGACATAGTGGTCAAGTCGTGGGAAGCAAGAACCCTTGTCAAAGATCTGGAGGAAATGTTCACCAACCTACGCAAGGTAAACCTGCGGCTCAATCTGGAGAAGTGCGTGTTCGGCGTCCCGTCCGGCAAGGTGTTGGGTTTCCTGGTGTCGCACAAAGGGATCGAGGCTAGCCCAAAGAAGATCAAAGCAATAGATAGAATGAGCCCGCCGTAGACCCTCAAGGAAATGCAGAAGCTCGCGAGCTGCGTGACTTTGTTGGGACGCTTCATCTCCAAGCTCGGCGAGGGCGCCCTCCCATTTTTCAAGTTGATGAAGAAGAAGGCCCCGTTAGAATGGACTCCGGAGGCTGAGGCGGCCTTTCAAGACCTCAAGAGGTATCTCACCAGCCCTCCGGTGATGGTGGCGCCTCGACCTCTCGAGCCCCTGGTGCTTTACCTGGCCACCACACCCCACTCGGCTTGCGCGACACTCACGGCAGTCTGGGAAGAGCGCGTAGGTGCAGGTGTGCGGCACAGTGCTCCGTCTATAGCCACGCCATCGCCACGTCGGGACGGCGCTCCTGAGGCCTCGATTACCCCATCAGATGACGAGGCTCCTGAGGCCCCCACGCCTCAGGCAGGGCCGGACGCCATCGACGCCTTTTCCCTCGTCGAGCACCCAGTGTACTTCGTCAGCACGGTGTTGCGTGATGCGTGCGCACGCTGCCCCAAGCCGCAGAAGCTCCTGCTCATGCTCCTCGTCGCCTCCAGGAAACTGTGACACTACTTCCAAGGCCACCCCATCAAGGTCATCTCCGTGTACCCCCAGGAGAAGGTACTCCGCAGCCCCAATGCCGCGGGGAGGTTGCCGAGAGGAACATCGAGCTGTAGGCGTTCCAGCTGGAGTTTAGCACCACCAGGGTCATCAAGGGCGCGGCCCTCGCTGGCTTTGTGGCGGAATGGACTGATGCCCCTGACCGAGGGGTGGGTGAAGACCGCTCCCTCACGCTCGGAGATGAGGCGCCCGATGGCTGGGTCATGTACTTCGATGGCGCGTTCGCACGCTGGGGCGCAGGGGCTGGAGCCGTACTCATCTTGCCTGCCCAGGACAAGCTTTACTATGCCGTGCAGCTCTGCATCCAGCATGGCGAGAAGGTCTCCAACAACATCACAGAATACGAAGGCCTGATCGCCGGCCTCAGGGCCGCGGCGGCCCTAGGGGTCAAGTGTCTCACCATCAAGGGCGATTCTCAGCTCCTCGTCAACTTCTCCAACAAGGAGTACACGCCCAAGGACGAGCACATGGAGGCATACCTGGAAGAGGTACGCAAAATTGAAAAACGGTTCTTGGGTTTGGAATTGCAGCACGTCCCGCGTGGCACGAACAAGGAGGCAGATGACATCGCCAAGAGAGCGTCCCGACGTGAGCCACAGAAGCCTAGCGTCTTCGAGGAATGGCTCTTCAAGCCATCGGCGGCCACCTACATTGCGGGCCCGGCGCTGCTCCGGGAGGAACTGCCCATGGCCCCCTCCTCGGGCGCTCTCGCCTGCGGTCCAACCTCCAGAGCCCGCCTGCTCCTGGCACTCGAACCTCAGGAGGGGTGCTGGACCGAGGAGTTCAAGGAGTACCTGCTCCAAGGTACCTTGTCGGAGAAGGAGGAAGACGAAGAACGCGTGGCCCGTCAGGCCACCACTTACTACTTGCAGGATGGCGAGCTCTACCGAAGGCGCCGAAACGACGTCTCGCTACGGTGCATCCCCAAGGAGCAGGGATGCGAGCTACTGGCTGACATCCACGGCGGGGACTGTAGGTATCACTCTTCGTCACGCACCCTCGTGGGCAAGGCGTTCCATAGCGATTTCTACTGGCCCACGGTGCTCAACGATGCCACTGAGATGGTGAGTTCCTGTGAAGCCTGTCAATTCCATGCCAAGCAGATCCACCAGCCCGCTCAAGGCCTCCAGACCATTCCGATCTCTTGGCCGTTTGCGTCTGGGGGCTGGATATCCTGGGCCCGTTTCCCCGAGCAGACGGGGGGCTACCGCTACCTCTACATCGCTATCAACAAGTTGACCAAGTGGGCGGAGGTGGAGCCCGTGCGCACCATCCCGGTGGGCTTGGCCGTCAAGTTCATCAAGGGCCTCGTGAGCCGCTTCAGGGTCCCCAACCTTTATCATCACTGACAATGGCTCTCAGTTCGCGAGCAACCTCTTCAAAACATATTGTGCTAACCTTGGAATGCAGATATGCTACACTTCAGTGGCTCACCCGCGGAGCAACGGCCAAGCCGAATGCGCCAACGCGAAGGTCCTGAGGGCCTCAAGGCAAGGAGCTTCAAGAAGAAACTCGAGGCCTGCGGCAGGGGTTGGCTCGATGAGCTTCAGTTCATGCTGTGGTCCATCCGCACCACTGCGACTAAGCCCACCGGCGAGACCCCATTCTTCCTAGTCTACAGGGCTGAGGCGGTCCTCCCGCATGAGGTCAAACATCGCTCCCCATGGGTCTTGGCATTTGATGAGGCACGCCAAGATGCCTCGCGGGGGATGGACCTGATGCTCGGGGAGGAGGGCCGCCGCCAAGCATCGCTCCGTGCCGTGAGGTACCAACAGGCGCTGCAGCGGTATCACTACCATAGCGTTCGCTCCAAGACCCTCAAGGTGGGTGACCTCGTTCTGAGACGGGTGCTCTCTAGGGAGGGGCTTCACAACCTCTCGCCTATGTGGGAGGGCCCATTCAGGATCGCCCGTGTCTCCAGGCCTGGCGCCGCGCGCCTGGAGACACAGGACGGGGTCCCCATCCAGAATGCCTGGAACATCCAGCACCTCCGGAAGTTCTATCCGTGACCATCAAGCGCCATGCGCCTCTCAAGTCTCCGCCCGTGACACTCTCACGTAATAATGAGTGGGGCTGTACATGCCTCAGAGTCTCCTGAGTTCCGCCCCTAGGCCTCACGGGGGCCCCCACCCATGTCCTAGTGGAGGCCCCATGCTCTGCACTGGCGGGAAGACCAGAAGACTAGTGTAGGTGCCGGACGCGGCTGTTCTTTTTGCTTGCTTTCTGTAGCTGATTTGCCACTTCTTGGAATGAAATTTGAAGTTCTCGCGTCCTTATTTGAAAGGATTGGGAATTTTTCTCCTCGCAGCACTCGCTCTTTCAGGTCTCGTTTTAGGGAGAGTGACAGTTGCCAGTCGCTCTTCCTCGCGCGTGGGGGCTGGGCATGGTGTGTACGCTTGGGCCCGCCCGCGAACACACCTCGCCAAAGCCCTGGTGTCCTGGCCTTTGGCGTCTTAATCCTCGTGTAACACCCTCAAACGAGCCAACTAGCACGCACGCCCTCCTGAGTCCGTGCCTCTAGGCATCGCGACACGGCGTACCAGCTGCCCACGCTCAGGGGCTCGCGCCGGGAGCGGCACCTCCAGAGGTCCCCTAACCCTGCGGTCACTGGGTGCCTCTCGAGGCCTGAGGACCTTCGAATCCTCAAAAAGGAAAACCCTGGCAGGACGTCTCTGGAACGAGGGATGCGCGGGAGGCTCCAGAGAAGCACGCTCCCGTGACATGGGAATCTACCGCAAGCACACTATGCTAAGTCACCCTCGGCAGGATGTCAGGACGCAATATAAAAACGATAATATAATGGCGCAAGTGTCATGGTTCATTACATGCCCTGGCAGGGCTTTCTACTTTTTTTGATGCAGAAAAAAGAAAGATGAAAAAGCGGCCGCGCGACCACCGCGGCTCCCGAGACCCGGCTCCAGCAATGCCCGTGCTCAGTCGGAGTCCTCCTCCTGCTTCACGGGGGCGCGGCGGCGAGGCAGCTCGTTGCCATCCCCGGTCCGAGCTCGGCGGCGTGGCGGCTCGTCGTAGTTGCCGTCGCTCGTGCTCTCCCCAGAGGAGGATCCACCGCTGCTGGAGGCATCGTGATCTTCGCCAAGGGCTAGTTCACCGCCAGAGATGCAACCGCCCCTCCGGCCATCGTCGTCAGAGGGGTGGACATCGTCGTCATCACTATCGCTCTCCCGGCAGCACCCCAAGCGCCTGCCGTCTTCCCCAAAGACCCTGACGTAGAGGGTCGCAGCGCCGTCATGCCTGAAGTGGAGGGTACACCTCCCCTACAGGACGCGTGCATGAGTGAACGGCTGCCACCCGCGGTTTAGGAACACGTTGCCGGCGGGGGTGACCTCGACCTCCACCCAAGAGGCCCTGCTGCAGCAACCATCGGCCTGCAGCCAGAGGCCCCCAGGTCCCCTGGCTGGCAGCGCACCCACGAAGAAGCGCGGGAGCTGGAACCAGACGCCTGCGGGACTCTCCGCCTACACCACGAACTCCGAGGATGCACCGGCCGAATGAGATCGCGGGTGCGGTGGCCGAATGGCTGCCACATGCCTTCCTCCTTGGCCACGGCCACCCCAGCCGCAGGAGCCCCCGTCGCGAGAGGATGCACCCCCACAACTGCCGGGGGCGGTGCCCGCCTTCGAGGGGGTGCGCCCACGCCCTCGAGGAGCCACCACTGGCGTCGCGGCATGCTTGCGGGGACGGCCACGGCCCCTCTTGGGCGGCGGCGAGCCTGGTCCCTCCATGGGGGCCTTTCCCTTCTCGGCAGCCGAGAACCTCCTCACTGGCGCCATGGATGCTCTAGCAAGATGGTGGCGGCACGGAGGAGAAGAAGGGCAGGCGGCGAGAAGATGAAGATGAGCTGGGGGCTCCGCCCCCTCTCCCATTTATAGGCGAAGGGAGGCTAACTGGCAGCTGCCCACGCTCCAAGCAATGATGGCCTATCTGCATGCATCAGGCTATTGTCAAGTCGCGTGGTTGCTGAGGCGCATGGGGAAGTGGAGGCGCCCACGTCCTGTCGAGCGCCACGCGTCGGCCTGGCCCGCAGGGGATTGGGGCCCGCGGTGCTTCACCCTTGCCTTCGGCTTCGCCTCGAAGCCAAGTCCGAGCGCTCCTTGGGCCCGGGGGCTACTGTCCGCGTTCTGGGAACTAGGGTACCCAGACTTGCCTGCCTGCGGCCCATGGCGTGGCTTCATCAACGCCCTGGTACGACCCATCTGCACAGACTATCAAGACAAGACCCTCGCGAGGGGCCAAGCCTCATGAGGCAGACGACGCCAAGACCTCCTAAGGGAGCGGCCTCCCAGGCTGCCTCCTGAGGAGCGGAGATTCCTATGTAGGTGCCCAACCTCATGTGGTTGCGGTGACGCAATCCATGATGACCAAGGCCAGGCGGGCGCCAGCGGGCGCAGAGAAGACAGTTTCCCCTTTGGTGCTAAGGAGGCAAGCGCAGGCGTGGGTTCTCGAGGAATCAAGCAAAGGTTTCCATTCCAGTGCAACAAGACTAGGACCGCCAGGACGGCAGGACGGATGTCATCGCTGAGCCCACCACGGCATCATGACCAGAAGCTTTGCAGGCGAAGACCACCTTTCGTCAGGATAAGATGTACTACTTGTCCTCTTTCAAATGGGCCACTGTGGAATCCCTTCCCGCCTACGTTTTGGGGGAACAGGACCGAGGTCACTATATATATAGGTTAGCCACCACCATAGAGGGGGATCGATCCTTTCCACCCTCACCAGAGCAGACCTCGCGAGGTTGTTCATCCCTTGTACTTGTTCTTCCTCAGCCCCTCATGTGGCAAATCCACCACAAAGCAGGATTAGGGTCTTACACCACAAGGTGGCCCGAACCTGGGTAAACTGCCATGTTCATCTTCTCCCTTGTTCCTCGAGCTAGGGTGTAGGGCGACGAGCTGGTTAGCTGGATAGGTTGAGTTCTTCGCACACGCCCCAGAGTTCAAACCTTCGTTGGGTCTGCGGAGCCCTGAATCCGACAGTCCCAGACCCTCGCGAGCCCCCTGGGCCTCGCGGGTCTCCCAGGCCTCCGGAGTAGCCCGCCTCATGAGGAGCAATCTCCACGACACGCATCTTCAGCTACCTCGATGCTTCTACAACACTGGTGCCAGGTGTCTTTTTGGTTTGTTCAGTTGAGGGCGCCCCTCGGGCTGCATTATCCTCAAGCTGTCAGGGCCCGTCCCTACAGCTGTATCGTTTTGCGCATGTATCGGAACTGGCTTTGCCTTTTATGAATTTCCTAAGTACTTTAACCTGCGTGCCCGGTGCTTCATCCACATGAATGTCGTTGCGCCCTCACAACCCCGCCCTCGACTGTATCATGATTAAGGGCTGGCACGGCATCTGTGCTCGGGTCTGTCCCTATAGCGTTGATAAATCCAAGCGACCGAGCTCTGTCTCGTAGGCCAGTTCCCGTGCACGTCACCTCCCGGGGTCCTTGGTGCCCTGTCCTCACGTGATCTAATCGAGAGTGGGTGAGTCAGGGCGCGCGGCCCGGTTCATCCACCCAAAGTTTGGCGCTGCGCCATCGCGGGAGCCGCGTGTCGGGTGTCCTTCCTCGGGATTGTTACATGAGCAGACTGGGCATAGTGTCTGAGCTCGGGTCCATCCCTGGAGCGTTGATAAACCCAAGCGACTGAGCTCTGTCTAGCGGGCCGGCTCCGTTCATGTCACCTCCTAGTGTCCTTGGTGTTTGGCCTTCTCATGCGATGGCCTCCGGAGGTTCATTCGGCGCAGGTCACCCCCACCACATAGGTTTTTGTAAGCACGCTCCATGCCAGAAGATTCAGGCACAACCCGCCTTGTGGTAGGGCCTCGTGAGTCACGCGCTGGCTCACGGGTGCCTAGATACACCTCCTCCAGTTCTGCAGTGCCAGTCACGCGTACGAATGAAATAGGGTTGTACACGCCCAGAGACTCTAACACAGAGCTCCCATCCCACGCCAAGTGGAAGCCCCATGCTCCGCGCTGGTGGACGACAGGGTCGAATAGCGACTATGCCCACGCCCAAGTGGAAGCCTCATGCTCCGCGCTGGCGGACGACACGTTCGAGCAGCGACTATGCCCATGCCCAAGTGGAAGCCCCATGCTCCGAGCTGGTGGATAAACAACTGAGGGCGCCCTAGGGGCTGCACCAACCTCAGGATGGCCTCTTGGCTCTTCACGTGGCCCTGTCATGCAGCATTCACCTGGTGTGCGCGTGCGAGGCGGCTGGACACAGGGGCTACACTCAGGCCAGGCCTGGCTCACGCCACCTCACCAGGTCCCTTGTACCTGGTCTTCTCGCGCCCCTCCTAGGCGAAGGCTGGTGAGGAAAGGTATGGAGGGCTACGGATTAACCTCGCCGCTGCCATGTTTCCTTCATGAGGGCTGCTCGCGCGTCAAGGGGTACCCCTGAGCATCGCGACTCAGGGGCCTCACTAGTCACGTAGCCCCTTGCCCCTTGGTGTCGTCCTAGCATCCGGACGCCCCAATGGCGGTCAAGGTATGCGCGGGGCTGGGCCCTGCCGACGCAGACCACAAAGGCAAACAAGAAAGAAACTAATCATGAAAAGGAAATCACGGAGTCCAAACAGTTATTACAGGCACCAAATGTTCTACAAATTCAAACAAAGTCTTACGCCTCCACGAGGCATGATAAATGTCGCAGGGTAAAATCTAGGAGGAGGGGTCATCGTTGACATCGCCGCCGCTTGTCCCAGTCATGGCGAGCTTGTTGTCAACATTGCTGCCGCCACCGTCGCCGCCACTTGCCTCCACCGCAGGGGGCTCGGCGTCAGGGATGCAGGTGAACTTCTTCAATAGCTTGTCTACATGGCCCCACAAGGCCGCCGCAGCAGCGGCACGGAACTCAGGAGCGACTGGGCCAACCACTGCGTCAAAGTCGAAGCTGGGATCCTGGAGGTAGAGGTGGCTGAAGACGCGCGTTGCCGCCGCGGAGAAGAGAAAGCAGTAGTCGTCTTCCAGGATGGAGTCCACCTTGGCGGCGGCATCTTCGAGCTCCTCGACAAGCCTGGAGGAGATCCCTGTGTAGCCACCTTTGGGGGGTGTGAGCAGATCCTTGAAGCCTCCCCTACAGATCGATTGCAGCCCCTGGCGAGCCCTGAGCTTGAGGGAGGGGAAGGCATCGCACTCCGCGGCCGCCTTTTTCTCGGCAGCGACAAGCTTCTTCTCCCTGGCATCCAGCTCAGCCGTCATCTCGGAGGTGCAGCGAGCGTGGGACGTCTGGGCTTGTACCACCTCCTCCTTTAGCTTGGTCAGACGCTCGTGTTCTGCGGCTTGATCAACAGTCACCTTGGATCACACGGAATCGTGATCGGCGAGCTTCGCCTCGCACGACTTGAGGTCCTCCTACCGCTAGTGGAGCTAATGTGCATGCGCGGCTTGCTCCTCCTGAAGGGCCTTCAGATTGGCCTCTGCCTCACCGCAGCGCTTCAGGGCAGACGCTGCCTCGGTCAGTGCTGCGTCACGAGCCGCCTTCGCATCGGCAGCCTCCTTCCTGCTTTCTACGGTGGCAGCTTCAGCCCGGCCCCAGGCCGTCCTGGTGGCTGTGTCGGCCTGGAGCCACCCCTTAACAAGCCGCAGGCACTCCCTCATGAGACACCTCTCGGCATCTTAGAGGTCAGCCTGGATCCGACCGAGCGCGGTGTAGGCTTCATCCAAGGCCCCGGGCCTGATCAGGGGGCCGCTGTTCACGAGCGTGAGGGCCTGACGAGGAGGCAGCTCTGGCACGTCGACTAACGATGTGGACAAGGAAGCAGTGGCATGGCTGGCTTGGGGCACCGAAGGCTCCAGGCTCTCCTCGGGCATGACAAGGGCGGACGACTTCACAGCCTGCTAGCCCACGGGGGCTGGCTCCTCCTGAAGCTGCATTGCTCCGTCCTCAGGGGCGGATTCAGCCGGAGGGGAGGCAAGGGGTCGCCCCCTCCACCAGCGCGGGGGTTGCCGCGGCCGCGACAAGGAATGTAGCCTCGTGAAACCCCACATCCTTGGTGGTCGGTCCCCCAAGCGGCGCCGGTGAAGAGCCAAGGGTAGGCAGTACACCCGTGTGCTCGGGCGCGATGCCGCCTGAGCGCCCATGGATTGCATTGAGCTGGCGCGACGCACTCCCGCGCCCGCCGTGGCCGTGACCGAAGGCTGACGGCACCCTCCGGACAGGGGGCTCCTTCGGCTCAGTGCTCGCCATCTTCTTCTTCGTCACGTCGCCGCTCCTGGTCATCAAGAGGGAAGTGCTATGAGCACAGTCGCAGTCTATGCTTGACCAAAAGCAAGGTAGGATAGTTACTCCTCAGGCGCGATCCACTTCCTCTTCTTCTCCTTCTCGGCGAAGGTCGGAGCGCCCCCGCTCTTCTTTGGCGTGGCCTTGGCCACATCTAGGGGGCGAGCGAGATGCTCCTCGACGGGCCCCTTCATGGCGCTGCTGCCTGGAGAGGTGACAAAGCAGCCCCGAGGTGTCATGGCCGGTGGAGCCACGTCCGCCCCAGCAGCGGCCGCATCGTCCTTCGGTTGCGATTCGAACGGGGACGGGGCCGACGTCTTGACCGCCCTGCTGGAGCATGGGGATCCCTCCGGAGGGGGCGCAGCCTTGCCTTTTCATGAGGCCACCCGGCCAAATGCTCGCGTGGTCCGGGGAGCGGGCCGTCACCGCCTGAGGACCCTGGCGGAGCGCTGGGAGTCCACGGCCGGAGAATCCACGGCGTCGTCATCATCTTCGAGGTTGCGGAGGAGCTCAAGCTAAGATGGAGGGGACGACCCCAGCAGGCCATCGTCCTCGGACTCCTCTGAGTCCCTCTTGTTGCCGCTGTTGCTAGAGGACAGCTCCACGAGGGAATCAGGATCGACGAGCGGGTCAAGCCCCTGGTCGTTGAAAGCGGGCATGGCGGCAACGAGAGCCTCCCGATCGTCGCAGCGGTACAACAGGGCATACGCCTTGGGTATTTCCTGCCGGGACGCTGCCTAACAAGGCGACCAAGGCCGCCTTAAGCTCTCCACTCGTCAGGCTGGTGGAGCGCAGCTTTACGTCATCACTCGCGCCATCGTACTCCCATAGGAGCTTTGAGTGCGACTGGAGCGGCACCAGGCACGGTGCCAAGAACTCCTTCACTATCATCGCCACAGTCAGCTGCTTGGCCTCCATGTCTGAGGCTATCCCCTCCAGGACGGGTCCTGCCCATGGATCTGTGAGCTTCGCGGAGCCCCACGCAGGAGTCTTCTCGGGCAGCTCCGCCGGAAGTTCCAGGAGCAGATTGAGGCCCTGGGTATCCCGGAAAACCCAGCGGTGTCAGAAGCCTTCCACCTTCTTCCCGGCCTTCAGGAGCATGTTGCTGCTCTGGACCGTGACAAAGGAGATGCACGTGGACCGCTGCTCCTTGTCGTGGAACCGCAGGCTGAAGTAGTGGCGGAAGAGGGCCACTGAGGGCCTCACGCCTATGAAGGCCTCGTAGTAGAAGGCGAAGACGGATAGGAGCAGGATGGAGTTGGGCTAAAGATGGAGGGCCTGGATCCCGTAGTGCTAGAGGATGGTAGTGAAGAACTCCGAGAAGGGCGGGACAAGCCCAGAGAAGATGCTATGGAGGAAGAAGGGGTAGACTATTTTCGCCAAGGTGCTCTGCTCCGCAGAGCCGCACCAGATTAGGGTCTGGCCCCACTCATTGGTGTCGCCCGCCGTCAGCGGAAGCACCGGGGCGAGGCCCCCCTCCTTGGCAATGGTGGAGGCCGTAAGCACCGGCGGGGGAGAAGAGGAGGACGAGGCCTGGGCCTCAGACTTCGACTTCCCAGCGGGTGCCATCTGAGGAATTCTTGAGGTTTGGGGAGCGAGAAGAAGGACGGTGCTGCGCCTGGATCTGGAGGAGTTTCTCGCGAAGGAAAGGGGATCTTGGCAAGGGAGGAAAGGCGCAATGAAGAAGAGGAATGATAGCTCTGCAGTGTGCGCCAGGCTTTTCTCAGCCTGGGCAGTTGCCGAGGCAACGTGGGGAGCGAAGGCTCCCGCGTCTCGTCCTTCGCCACGCGTCAAGCCTGGCCCGCAGGCGATTGGGGTTCGCGGCGCTTCGCCCTTCACTCCCAACCTTCACCGCGAACCCAGGCCGGGCGCGCCTTGGGCTCGGGGGCTACTATCTGCGTTCTGGGATCGGGGGTACCCAGACTTGCCTGCCTACGGCCCAGCGCGTGGGCTCATCGACGGCCCAGTACGGCCCAACCATAACACCCCTAGGATAAGACCCTCGCAAGGGCCCTGGCCTCGTGAGGCGAGCGACGCCACGACCTTCAGAGGAGCGGCCTCCCTAGGCTGCCTCCCGAGGAGTGGAGATTTATATACAGGCATCCCGCCTCGTGAGGCGCACGATGACGTGAGCCATGACGACCAAGGCCAGGCGGGCGCCAGCGGGAGCAGAAGGGACAGTTTCCTCTTCGGTGCTAAGCGAGCAAGGACAGGCACTGGTTCCCAAGGAAGGCCCCAAAGCTTTCAATTCCAATGCAATGAGACAAAAACCACGGGCTTGGCAGGATGGTTGTCATCACCGAGCCCACCACTGTGTCATAGCCAGAAGCTTTGCAGGCAAAGACCACCTTTCGTCAGGATAAGATGTACTTCCTGTTCCCCTTCAAAATTGGCCACTGTGGGATCCCTTCCCGCCTAAGCTATGAGGGAAGAGGACCAAGTCCACTATAAATAGGGACTAGCCACCATCGTATAACGGATCCGGACCCGGACCGATCCATCCTCACCACCAGAACACTCACGAGGTTGTTCATCCGCTGTACTAGTTCAACCTCTACGTCCTCGTGAGGCCAATCCACCAAAAGCAGCAGTAGGGCTTTACATCGCAAGGTGGCCCGAAACTGGGTAAATCTCTGTGTTCATCCCTTCCGCACGATCCAGTGCACTTGGCGATATTAGGCCGTGGGTATGGCGAGCTAGCGTCATTGTGAAGTGTCGGCATTCGACACCTATGGGATCCCAAGGGACCCCTTTATGGTTTGGCAGGGAGAGAGATATGCACAAAGAGTAGAACCAACGATCGACGCGGGGCGATTTTACCCAAGTTCAGGCCGCTAATCAGCGTAAAACCCTACTCCTGCCTTGTTTTATTATGAGTGTTCTTGAGCCCAGGCTCCAGGAGCGCTTGCAATGAACAGTACATTCAAAGAGCAGCTACGCATTCAGAATGGGCCAGACGATCCTCCTCCCCCTGTAGCAGTTGCCTTGGGCCTCCTTTTATACGCTCAAAGGGGTCACCACAGTGGCAAAATGTACATACATTGAGGTGTAAAGTAGCTACAGGGTGATCATACCTAACCACTGACGGATTAGGATGAATGCATTTAATGCACCGTGAGGTGTCCGTTTAGGTGTCCTCACTTTCTTGGGGATGGAAAAAGGAACCATCCCATCAGCACCGCTTAAGCTCTCCTCCACTGGCACGTCGCCACGCATCCAAAGAATGATCCAGAGTGTCAGGCTCGTTGCTGTGCCGAAGCGGTGGCACAGTGATAGAATCTTGCCGGGGTGCGAATCTTGCCGGGCCCAAATCTTGCCGGGTTTCGTGAGCCACCCCGGCAAGATCTTGCCGGGGGCCTGGTCTTCGGTCTTTAGATCTTATTAACTCCTGATCCTTTGATTCTCGGTCTGAGTGTCCCCTCGACGATCTTGCACTAATCTCCAATTACTCCCTCGGCAAGCCTTGCCGCGGGCTTGGCTACGCCTGCCCGTGCACAAGTATAGGGTACTAAAGTCCCAATACTTAGTACACCGACAGGAGCCCCCGGGCCTAGGCCATACACGAATGCGAGGCGTTGTTGGGCTAGGCCCAAACAGTGCATGGGCATGCGTGGCAGGGGATTAACTGCTTGTGATGATTTCGCTTACTGCATCCCCCCACTACGCGCATTGAATGCGCGACGTGGGGCGCGTGCGCGGAACGGCCGTGGCCGCAGTGCGCTTGTAGAGGCGTATTCACATTGGGCAGTAAAAGAGGCGGCCTAGCTCCTTCCCCATAAAAAGGATACTGCAGAGGCGCTGCCTATTTACCCCCTCTTTCTTCTTCTTCTCAATCTGAAATCTGCCATTGCCTTCCTTCTCTCGAGCTCAGAGCAAAGCTTTCCCTCATCCGCTCATCGCCTCCACACCCGCTCCATCCCCGGCTTCCGCCCCTGCAGTCGCCATGCCGCCCAAGACCAGCAAAGGCAAGGGCAAGGAGACGATAGCCGATATCCCGGAGAGCGAGTTGGTGAAGATGCGGAAGAAGTACGCCGTCTTCACCCCGTCGCTCGACGCGAAAGCTCTGAAAAGCTGGTAGCAGTGTATGTGGGCGAGGGAGACGCAAGCTCACCCCGCCACTCGCGTGATTCCAGGTTCTTGTTCCAAAAGCGGATCAGACAGATATCCCTTCTTCATTGCTTATTTCTATTGCGGGCTTTATCCTCCATTCTCTGACTTCTTCAACGACATTATGTACACATACGGCTTCCATCTTCTTGATTTCACGCCGAATGTTGTACTGTGTATGTCCATCTTTGCTTACCTTTGTGAAAATTTTGCCGGAGTGGCTCCCAATACTGCCCTCTTCCGCCATTACTTTATTCCCCGTATCCAAAAAGGGGAGGCCCTCTCTGGTTCTATCGCCTGGATTCCAAGGGCTTGGAACAAGGAAATATACCCAGAAGGGGTTTACCGCGAGAAGTGGGATGAATGGCGGTCTGAGTGGTGCTGGATCAAGGAAGCAGATCCCCATCCGTTCTATTCGCCTCGACGGCAAAAGGTGGTCCGCGGCAGTGACTGGATCGATTTTGCTACTGAAGATGAAAAGCTCATGATCGCCACCACTAGGATCCTTCGCTTGAAAGCTGTCGGGCTCAAAATGGAGATGATTGGCTTCGATTTCCTCCGCCGCCGCATCGCCCCCTTGCAGAATAAAGGGAGATCAGCTTGGGAGTACCGGAACGCAGCAGACATCATGAGACTGCGCCCCGGATTGAACAACAATTTGACTGCTATGCAGCTTGGCGCTCTTCGTCAAAGGCTATTCCAGCGCGACAACAAGCATCGGTTGCCGGCAAGAATTGTCCCCCTGTGCAACAACTCTGCCCTGGGGTCGATTATCGCCACCATGCCACTGTTCAACACCCACGGTCTTGACGTGACTTGGGTCAAGCCATCCGAGGAAGAGGCACAAAAGTTCTTTGATAACTTGATGGAGAGAGCCGTCCGGGAAGAAGCAGACCAAATCTGAGCCACCACCGACGAAGAAGTGGCATACATTGCCACTAGGGCGGAGGAGGCGAATCTTGCCGTGGAGGCTGGTAGCGTCGGCTTCACAGAATGGGAAACCAGTGACGCAGAGGTAGTGGTGGAAGAAAAACTTGTCAGGGAGGATAAGGCTGCCGGGGAACAGAGCAGCACAGCCGCTAAGAACTCGTCTGACGAAGACGCGGCTGAAGAAGAACCGCAAGAAGAGCTCCCAGCCCCGAAGAAGACAAAGCGTGTTCTTCGAAAGGCTGCATCTGGCATCCCGGCAAGCCAACCTTCTTTGAGCAGCGAGGCTCCTGGCAAGAAGGCGGCCGGCAAGGCTGCGCCGCATCAAGGAGTTCGACAGCAACCCGTGAGACACACACCTGCGGCAACTACTGGGGCGGCAGGGGCGTCTCACACAACCGCACCGGAGGCTGAGGTGGCGGAATCGCGCCAACCCCCTACGCCTGGTACAGCCAAGCGACCCAGGACCCCTCCTCCGCCTCCCCACACAGACACTGCAACGGAGGTCGATTTCGACATCTTCGGCTTCAGTCCGGAGCGAGAAGAGGAAGAGTAAGTATCCTGTCACAGCCTTTATCTTCCAAATTCTGGATCAATCTTATTGACTTGCTTGTTTTGTCTCTGTAGTGATGCAGAAACCTTGGTGGAAAGGATGGCGAAGAGAGCAAAGACTTCCACGGGCGACGAGCCCCCGGCAGGCTTCACAAGCGTGCCGAAAACTATTACCATCAGCCCTGAGCTTAGCCCTCGACGCAGCCCCCAGCACAGCCCGCAGCGTGAGTTCATTACTCTTTTTCCGTTGGTGAATGCTGAGGTTTCTATCCTTGCCGCTGATATCTTTGGGCTTGCAGGAGAAGGACGGCAACAAGGGGAGTTATCGGGAGATACCCCCGTCGTGCCACCTCCGTCAACCACGCCGCCCACAAGCGCATCCCCGGCAAGAGATCACACCGATGAGCTTATCTTGGTTGAGGAGAAGCCGACAACCATGGGTACTGGCATCCTACCCCCGGCAACCGAGGTTGCCGGGAGGGGCAAGGCCACCTCTCAATAGCTCGATGCAGGTAACCAATTGCCTCAGAGCACTTGCAATTCTTTCCTTTATCTCTCTTTCTTTTGTCTTCTTGAACTTCAATCTTGATCTCATTCTGTTTCTCTCCTTCATCCTTTAGAATTCCCTGTGATGGAACACATGGACATCGATGCTGTCATCGAGGAGACCGCCAGGGATGTTGCCACCGAAGCCGACAAAATCACTGCCAGCGAGGCCGCCATGGATGCCACCGTCGAGGTCGGCGGTGCCTTTGCCGATGAGGCCGCCAAGACTGCACAGGAGGAACCCGCCAAGGAATCTGCTGAAGAGGACGACAAGGAGGCTGGTGACCGTACTGATGGCATTCCTGCCGCAGAAGCGCCAGGCGCTACGCCAGCCATGGAGCCACCAGCTACTGGTGAGGCGGTTGCTAAGGATCAACCGTCAACATCCAAAGTCCCCTCATCAAGCAAATATCTCAAAGTTGGCGAGAACCTATTTGTCAACTTGCCGGGGACAGCAAGCATCGGGGCACCGACCGAAGGGGAAACTTTTGATGAAGAAATCATCACTGCTGCTGGGCTCAAGATCGTCAATGAACCAAGTGTCGGCAGCAGCAAAATCTGAGCAAGATCAACTCCTTCAGGCCATGGGCGATAACTTCCGCAAGCTCCAAGCACTCCATCGTACCCAAAAAGAGAAGGTAGATTCCAGAGCTGCAGTTGTTAAAGCGGCTGAAACAGATTTCCAAAAATGTGTTGAGCAAACGCAAATCTGGTACGCCGAGGCCTATCAAGAGCTGACTGCCAATCGGGAACAGGTGAGCCAAAGCTGGACGGAGCTCCTCTTGAAGCAATCAGACATGGAGAAGGCTCAAGTGGAAGCTACGCAAAGAATTGCTGCTGAAGATGCCCTCCTGACGGAGCATCGCATTGCGCTTGATGCTCACGAGGAAGACCTTGCCGCACGTGAGCAGGCGCTCGCCGCCAAGCTTCACAGCAAAGATGAAGAAATCGAGAAGCTTGTTGTGCGGCGGACCCAGGAGCTGGAGCAGAAGCACAAGGAGGCGCTCGAAGCTCTAACTGTAGATCACGCCGGCAAGCTCAAGGAGGCCGTCGATGCTGCCGAGGCTGCAGAAGCTGCCAAGAATGAGCTGAGCGACAGAGTAAAGAAACTGGAAGTGGATCTTGAAGAACACGGCAAGGAGCTCTCGACGCTCAAAGGTGACAGGGAAAAAACCCTCCACACCCTGGCGGAGATGCAAGTTGCCATGTCCGACAAGACCAAGTAGCTCTCTTCAGCTAATGATGCTATTGCCGATCTGAGGCTGAAATTGACCACGCTGGAGAAGTCACTTGAGGACAGCAGGGCCCGCAAGAAGGCCCTGAGCAAGGATCTCCAAGACGAGAAGAACCTGCTCAAGAGCGCCGCCGCCGCCCAAGTTGACTACGAAAAGGGGGTGGAAATCTGGACTGAACGCCTTATCGACGCTGCGGAGAAGCTCACGGCACAATTGTCAACCATGGGCTTGTCAAACTTCAAGTATTCCTCCGAAGAAAGAATATCTTTGAGCGCCAGGTTGACCATGTTCTTCGAAAGCATCATTGATGCTCTGAAGCTACTTCAGTCTAACCGGGCGACCCAACTGGCCAATGAATCCCGCCAGCTTTGCCGGGCCGTCCTCGACAAGGTACTCATCAAGGTGGTGCATAATAATCCTGGTATCGACCTCACCAACGTGCTCGGCCGCCTGCCAAAGGACGCAAATCTCAAGGCACTTGAGGAGCTTGTCGCGCCTATCCTTGAGAAGGTGGATTCAATCAAAAGGGTCGAAGGCCAGCGCAGAGATTAGCTACTCCACCTCTTCTTGTCGTCGCCATTCCATGCCAAAGACAATTAAGTCTTAAGTTAGAACTGCGGCAACTTATTAATGTAATATAACTTGCTTATGTTTGGATACATGCATGCTATTTCCCTTGTCTGATTCCTTTATGTATGGAGTTCACCCTACGCTTACTGAAAAACTTGCCGGCGCGCAACCTGCTGCGAGCGCTGGGTGTGGGACTTCAGCAGCCTGCTGGAAGTGCAGCGGCCGGCAAGACTCCTTGGCGTTCTCAGTGCAGCCACTTAAATTGTTGAGCGGACTTGAAACAAAATAAGGGCGCAACCGATTACGACAAGGGTTCCTTCGCGTGCAGGTTTTCCATACAAAAGTCGAAATCGTCTAAGGAAAATAACTTTGTAATAAAAGAAACTTGCTCTAAGTTTTAGAACTTAGCTTTATGTCGCTGTTCTTCCTCCGGTAAGGTGCCAATTCTGAACATCGCCAATTGGTACTCATATCTTCCTACCCTCCCCCGGCAAACATGCACGCGATGAATCCTTCTGTCTTTTGAGAAAAAGAAAGAAGAGAAAATAAAGATATGGAACCTTGGCGGTTCGTTAGAACTTACCGGGACCAAGTGCCATACAACATCTTAGACAAACATGCATATATATATATATATATATATATATATATACATATATATATATATATATATATATATATATATATATATGAACATGGAAATCAATAAGGAAATGCACAACACTTAAACTTATTCATCTGGGCTCAGGGTCTGCGCCTGGCTTTGTACAAAGGATTAAATGCCTTGCCGGCAAGACTTGTACAAAAAGGTGGTTGCCGGGGGCCCCCGGCAACCACGCCTTATGGGTAGAACTTGCGAAGATGTTCGATATTCCAGGAGTTGCTCACTGGAACGCCATCTTCGGTCTCCAGGTGGACAGCGCCGGGCCTGGTGACTCGTACTACCTGATAAGGGCCTTCCCACTTTGGCATCAACTTGTTTGAATTCTTGACGGACTGAATCCATCGAAGAACAAGGTCGCCTTACTCAAGGCATCGGCCATGAACTTTGCGGCTATGGTAGCGGCACAAAGCTTGCTGGTAGCGTGCAGCTCGCAGAACAGCCTGAAGACGATTGTCCTCAAGGAGCACAGCGTCATCTTTCCGCAGTTGCTCTTGCTCAAGCTCATCATAAGCGAGCACTCGAGGTGATCCGTATATGAGTTCCATGGGAAGAACGGCTTCTGCTCCGTAGACCAAAGCGAAGGGTGTCTGGCCGGTGGCTCGACTTGGTGTCGTTCTGATTGACCAAAGAACCGCCGGTAACTCATCAATCCAGTGTCTTCCGCACTTTCTCAGCCTGTCAAAGGTTCTGGTCCTGAGACCACGCAGCACTTCAGCATTAGCCCTCTCTGCTTGGCCATTGCTTCTCGGGTGAGCAACAGAGGCAAAACAAATTTTTCCGCCAAGGTCTTGGACATACTGCATGAAGGTGCGACTTGTGAATTGCGTGCCATTGTCGGTGATGATCCTGTTGGGCACATCGAAACGGCAAACTATCCCTTTAAAGAACTTGACGGGTGATTGTGTTGTCACCTTCCTCACTGCTTCCACCTCCGGCCAGTTTGTGAACTTGTCGATCGCAACGTACAAGTACTCAAAGCCCCCAGTAGCACGGGGGAAGGGGCCCAGTATGTCGAGCCCCCAGACCGAAAATGGCCAGGAGAGAGGGATCATCTGAAGAGCTTGCCGCCCGTAGGCAACACAGCTCCATCTCTGGATCCAGCGGTGTGTGGATTGCCGCTGCTGCTACGAACGACGCCGCTTGCCTGGCTTGGATCACCGGAATGTCATGGAGGTTCTAAACCACTTCCTTCCGCATCCGCGCCATCACCTGTACGGGAGGGCACAGGCAAAACGGACATGGATGGTTGCGCCATTGCGGCACTCTTCTTCTTGGGTGGCATGATGATGAAGATTATGAAGAAACTAAGGCGCCGATCACTGGATCAGGTTCACACAACCTCGATGCCCCTACCTGGCGCGCCAAAGATGTCGGCGTTCGACACCTATGGGATCCCAAGGGACCCCTTTACGGTTCGGCAGGGAGAGAGATATGCACAAAGAGCAGAAACAACGATCAACATGGGCGATTTTACCCAGGTTCGGGCCGCTAATCAGCGTAAAACCCTACTCCTGCCTTGTTTTATTATGAGTGTTCTTGAGCCCAGGCTCCAGGAGCGCTTGCAATGAACAGTACATTCAAAGAGCAGCTACGCATGCAGAATGGGCCAGACGATCCTCCTCCCCCTGTAGCAGTTTCATTGGGCCTCCTTTTATACGCTCAAAGGGGTCACCACAGTGGCAAAATGTACATACATTGAGGTGTAAAGTAGCTACAGGGTTATCATACCTAACCGCTGACGGATTAGGACGAATGCATTTAATGCACCGTGAGGTGTCCGTTTAGGTGTCCTCACTTTCTTGGGGATGGAAAAAGGAGCCATCCCATCAGCACCGCTTAAGCTCTCCTCCACTGGCGCGTCGCCACGCATCCAGAGAATGATCCGGAGTGTCAGGCTCGTTGCTGTGCCAAAGCGGTGGCACAGTGATAGAATCTTGCCGGGCCCAAATCTTGCCGGGTTTCGTGAACCACCCCGGCAAGATCTTGCCGGGGGCCTGGTCTTTGGTCTTCAGATCTTATTAACTCCTGATCCTTTGATTCTCGGTCTGAGTGTCCCCTCGACGATCTTGCACTAATCTCCAATTACTCCACCGGCAAGCCTTGCCGCGGGCTTGGCTACGACTGCCCGTGCACAAGTATGGGGTACTAAAGTCCCAATACTTAGTACACCGACATGAAGTGAGATCCTTCAGTCATGCCCTATAGTTCGAACCTTCTTGGGTCTGCGGAGCCCTGAATCCGACACCTTCCCCAGGAGATCATCGGGCGCGAGCTGGAAATGGCGGAGGCAGCGGAGATTGACGAGCGCCAGCCGGAGTAGTACTCTTTGTTTAGAGCGTTGGTCTTTAATTTGTTAGACTAATGTTTAGGTTAGCTAGCTCTGTTTAATTGTTGAACTTGCTCGATTAAGAAGTGTGGGTGTGTTGTAGTCTCTTTTGTGTACCCAAATTATGCAATGACGTGCATGACCACTGTAACCAGGGAAATTCGGACCAAAATTTGCATGTTCAAACTCATCACACACGCGGTAAACTATATGAATCTTTTATGATGTTCACATATCGTACATAGTGTTGAACAAGGGACCGTGTCTGATGACACTTTGCGCGCTAGTTTTTCTCTGTACCGAGCCAAAATTTTTGGCTTTCGTGGAATATCTACGTCCCCGCCCCTGCCCCCTCCCCCTGACCAAAAGCCACATTTACCCTGTTTCTTCCTTCATTTCCAAGTTCAAACCTTCATTTCTTGCTTACAGCGCTGCCTCCACGCCAGCGACCCTCCTTCACGCTACTCGGCCTCATCGATCTAGGCAGGTAGTCCATACCCGACCGACATCCTCCTCCTTCTACATCCCACATGCCCCAACCTCCGGCGCGACACCTTCCACCCAAATCACTGACCTATCCTCCAAATAAGTGCCATCCTAAGCCATGGTGCACGCAGTATAGCCAGGAGCATTTGGCAGCGGAGAAGCAAATCGCGGTCGCTTGCGCGGATGAGGTCGCGATCGCTGCCATTCGTGCCGACCCCTAGATCTTGGAGGAGCACCTCGCCGTTGAGGCCACCGTCGACGCCTCATGCACCGAAGCCGCCACGCGGCTGATTGCTTTAAATGACAGTTCATCGCGTTTTCTCGAGGCCACCGTCGGTGCCTTCAACGAAGACTCCGAGGTGTTTTCTCAGCATGCTCGTGCTTATCTCAACTCGAGAGCCAGCAGGTTGGTTCCTGGAGCGGCTCAGGCAAATCACCACTATCAGGAGGGCACCCACGATGTGGAGGCCTCCCCTCTTCCAAGTCCAAGGAGCCAATCGTCATCGATATCTCCAACGATGAGGAGTAGCTTGTCTTATTAGCTCACTATAAGGACTTATGTTCAGTTAGCTAGCTACGGCAGTTAAGCATGTTCAATTTACCTATTGCATGTGTTGCTCCTGCCTTTCCTTAACAAATTCTAGTGAATTGTCCTATGTATTTTTACCATGCAATCTGATCCTCTAGTATATATGTTCTATATGTCGTGTAATGTGGTGCTCACCTATTAACTGTTTGGTTAATTTATTGTCATGTTTAGTTAACTGTTTGGTTCAATTCTGCAATGTGATGTTCAATTTTTGTGGGTGCAATTTTGTATTGTCTTCCATGTGAGAAATAAATCGAATTTGGCTGTACAAAATACATGAGAAACAAATACAATTGCTATATTTCCAAGTTGTCAAGCATGCTTGGTTTGGTTAACTGTCTCAACTTCTAGTATGTTATATATTGTGCAATATGGTGCTCAGTTAATGTTTGGTTCATTTGTTGTGGTGTTTAGTTAACTATTAGGTTCAATTTTGCGATGCGATGTTCAATTGTTGTGGGTGCATTTTTTATTGTCTTCCATGTGAGAAATAAATTGAATTTGGTTGTACTAAATACATGAGAAACAAATACAATTATTATATTTCCAAGTTGTTAGGCATGCTTAGTTTGGTTAAGTATCTGATCTTCTAATAGGAGTATGTTATATCGTGCAATGTGGTGCTCAGTTAATGTTTGGTTCATTTGTTGTGGCGTTTAATTAACAGTTTGGTTCAATTCTGCAATGCGATGCTCAACTGTTGTGGGTATGATTTTGTATTATTATGCATGTGAGGAATAAATCGAATTTGGTTGTACTAAATACATGAGAAACATATACAATTATTATATTTCCTAGTTCTTAATCATGCTTGGTTTGGATAAATGGATTTTCCATGTGGCTCGAATTAATCTGCTGAATCTGCAATGTGTTTATTTTTCACCAACATATTTTACTAATAGTATGCCGACCCTCACTTAACCTAATCAATAACTACCCTATATGTGTTGCAGGGAAACAATGGGAAGCACTGAGGTTTACAATCGAGATTTGCACATGCATGGTCCTTTGTCTAATAGGAAATTATTGTGCACTTGCAGGAACCATTCTAATATTTAGGTTTTTAACAATTTGGTCTTGCACATGTAGTTCCTGCTGTCAGAGGTTTTAACCCACTGTTTGACCCATTTTGCATATGGGGAAATGAGTTGTCCATGAATATCAGTCAAGTCAAGAAACTCAGAAAGATTGTTAGGATAAACAAACTAGCGACGAAAAACAACAGGATTTTTGTCTGCACAATGAAGAAGACATCAGGGCACTACAGGATGGTACTAACTATTATACCTTGTCTTTTTTATTCCTTTGCGCCATTTCCAAATTAAGAGAAGATATTTATGCATATCCTTGTTTTTAGGACTTTCCAAAGCAGTTCACTGATGATTACCTCTCAAACCACCTGTATGGTCAGGAGGTGAGGAAGGTATTCATACAACACCCACGGTACAATATTGAAGTCTTCCTCAAGAGGATGAATGATGGATGGTCAATCATCCACAGGCACTGGCCTAAAGTTGCAAGGACCTTCAACATCAATGAAGGCTCAATATTCGCCTTCCGGTTCAGCAGTTTTCCAGATGAGATTCATCTGTCTATCTACTGTCTATGATGCTAATTCCAAAGGTTATAGATGTTGCATGTGAAACATGGTGCTGGTGCAGTTGCGTAATGGAGTAGCTAGCTATATGCCTATATGGTGCAACTGAGTGCAGAAGCTATATGATTTTCTGCTTTGATGTATTTCAATTATGAAATCCTGGTTCCGTAATACAAAAATGAAATATATTGTGTGCATAATATGAAATGTCAATTTGATTAATAAATGGATTATTAATAATAGAACAATTAGCCTGCTTATTGGTTTTTTTTATTGTAAATGGTTATTGGAGACAACACCGTGGGCGATGACCTCTGACAACCCACACAGTTTCTAGGAAGAAAACGTGTTGGATCAATGAACAAGCACGCATGACTTCCTCTTAAAATCTGTTTGCGTTAGGCCACCTTGCGCAAATGTTTTCTAGATTAAAAGTGTGTGTGATGGACAGCCTATGCCACACAGTTTCTTCTACGCACTGTGCTGATGCATTCAATAACGCAAACGATAAAATTGTTAATATCATCTGCAATGGCAACGCTATCACAGACGATTTGATGGGGAAAATTGTGTGTGATGTATGTGCGAACAGAAACGTTTGTCTGGGATTCATCGTGTGGGATGTACATACGAACGAAAACATACTTCTTGGATTGACTGTGTAGAATGTACATACGAACGGAAACATATTCCTTGGATTGATTGTGTGGGATGTACATACGAAGGGAAACATTTCTCTGGGATCCACTGTGTGGGATGTACTTACGAACGGAAATGATTGGGCCTATATAATTGTATGCGATGGCTAGCCCGATCACACACGAGCTCATTTTGCCCCGCATGTGTGACCGGAGGGCCTATCCCCGACGGTTTCTGGGTTGTGTGGGAAGGACCCCCCCTATCGCACAAACTAGAAAGGCAATGGTTTAAAATGCCATCGCGGAAAGGGGTTAAAAACCGTTTGTATAGCAGCTCGCTGTACTAGTGAAAGCAGTATTACAATGAATGCTCAAGTCATATATATGATGATGATGGAAGATGCATGGCGATATATCTCGGAATGGCTATGGAAATGCCATAATACATAGGTATGGTGGCTGTTTTGAGGAAGATATAAGGAGGCTTATGTGTGATAGAGCGTATCATATCATGGGGTTTGGATGCACCGACGAAGTTTGCACCAACTCTCGAGGTGAGAAAGGGCAATGCACCGTACCGAAGAGGCTAGCAATATGCGGTAGGATGAGGGTGCATATAATCCATGCACTCACAGTAGTCATAAAGAACACATATACTTATTGCAAAAATTTCAAAGCCCTCGATGCAAAGTATTACTCGCATGCCCCTAGGGTGGAAGTTGGGAGGACTTAACCATCGTGCGCCCCCGATCCAGACAACAAAAGACTCAATCAATGATAAATCATCCTCCGACCTCACCGCTAATGTCAGCAGCAACCACTTTACATGCGTGATGATTTACTTGCGTAAAGACTTACTTCCCTTAACAACATTATTAATAATCAACTCTAATTCTTTTACTAGCATGCCCACATATTACCACCTCAATACCGCAAAACTATTGCAAGGAATCAAACATATCATATTCAGTGATCTACAAGTTTTATGTAGGATTTTATGACAAACCATGTGAATGACCAATTCCTGTTAACTCTCAAAATAGATATAAGTGAAGCATGAGAATTTAATTCTTTCTACAAAAGACTCAACCATGCTCTAATAAATATAAGTGAAGCAAAATAGCATTATACAAATGAAGGTTTTCCTATGTAGAGAAACGAGCATCCAAACTTCAAATGATATAAGTGAAGCACATGAAGCATTCATACCCAAAAGATATAAGTCAAGTGCACAGAGCATTTTATAAATAAACCAAGGACTATCCCATACTAGCAGAACACTGAACCGATCAAACCATAGATTTCATTCAATCTGACTGTGACTTCACATTCATACCATGATCGAACCAAAAAATTAAACGAATAAAACTAATTGCAGCAGTGGTGGGCGTGTCTTGCGGCGGTGACAACGACGTCTTGTGCCCACGTTGGCGTACTCCTGGACATTGGCCCAAGCTTCAAGGAAGGCTAGAATGTTCTGGACTTCGGTCTCCAGGAGCCAGTCAACCAATGGGAGGAGGCGACTGGCAGCACTGCAAGTAAGTGGTCGACGGCGGTGACCCATGCTGCTAAGGGGGGCACTGGCACAGG
This sequence comes from Thinopyrum elongatum, assembly GCA_011799875.1. Classification (NCBI taxonomy): domain Eukaryota; kingdom Viridiplantae; phylum Streptophyta; class Magnoliopsida; order Poales; family Poaceae; genus Thinopyrum; species Thinopyrum elongatum. The sequence goes on along the minus strand of CM022303.1, from coordinate 340,236,205 downwards.
CGCAGGTGTGGGGACAGTCGCTGGGAACAGCGCGGTGGAGAAATTCATGTGCACGGGCACATGCACGAGCGCGTGCAAGTTAGCCGCGACCTCGTGGATCCCTGCGGCTTCAAGTAGGGTGACAATGTGTGGCTCCCAGGCCATCAATTCCACGGGGGTGGGCGCTGGTGCAGGTGCGGTGACTAGAGCTGGAATGGGCGCGGAGACTGACGCGAAGACTTCCCGCACGGCCATGTCAAACTCGTCTGGAAGTTCCTTAGGGTCTTACTCAGGAAACTGGAAGACTAGGGGCAGCCCATCATGATGCACCATGGCGTACAGCGAGGTCAGGCTGATTGGAGGTAGACGACAGGAGAATAGGAGAGGTGGAGAGAAGATTGTAGCGAGACGAGGGAGTGCGGCGGCGATTTAAACTGTGGTGCAGGCGCCATTAAACATGGGGGCAGTTGGGATGAAGTTGGGTGGAAGAGGAAGGTCAAAGGGCTCACCTCCCGATGAGCCTGTACAGCGGCCTGCTAGCACACCTCCCGTCGACTCGCACGCTTGCTCGGACGACACCTGCCTAAGTGGGACGCGTTGCGGCACGTTAGTCTAACACCCATTATTTGAATAGTGAAATCATTTGCATTAACGTGACAACTCTTTGTTCCAAAATACCTTGGATGTTCATGTGTGCAACTTTTCATTAGCATCTTGTCTCAAATTGGATAAAAAAATTACCACTACCTATTTGTTCCATATCACAAGATCATGCCCAGTTCCATGAATTTCAGGTGAGTTCTGGATTTTTGGGAATTTAAAAACCAGGAGTCGAAACAATATCATTACATGCATCATGAAATAAAATTTCAAGTGATACATCTTTAGTTTGTAGATGTTCATATTTTTAAGATAGAATTTGGTGAAACATTGCTTAGTTAGACTTCAAACAAATTATAGATGCAGAGTAAAAAGATACCCCCTCTATACCAATGAATTGTGTGACACTCTAGTAGGCATGAACCAACAAAGCTTCATTCTGTACTCACCCTAATCTACTAGTACTAGGCAATGGAGTTGGCAGGTGACCTTGGGTAGTGGCGACCGAGAGACTGGAACATGCTCGGCACGGTAGGTAACGTGGGCTAGTTACTAAATCATCCCTCCATTGTTCATGGTTACAGTCATTATGGACCGGGGACATAAGGGGAAATTCGTAGGGCTAGATTTTTGGCCGCCAGATATTTCGATTCGAAATGCAAAGGCTCGAGTGGAGGCGCGAAGTTTTGATCGTGGTTCTTTTGATTGGGGTTTGCTAATGTGCTTACCACACACGCCACCACCATGACACGAGCCTGGTCTGGCTAGTACACCGTCGGGTGCTACCATTCGAGAATGCAAAAAGGAATATTTTTTAAAATTGGCGACCGAATCTATATGTATTACAATGCCCGTATTTTTGTTGCAAATAATTGGTCATTCCAAAAGTGACAGTAATTGATTTATGACAAGTTCTTGAATTAGAGTGAGCTTGTGATATAGTGATCTCAATGTGGATTTCACATTTCGTGGTATCCACACTGAGTTTTTTAATGCAAATTCAAATTTGAAAGATGAACGGTATGGTGGTGACAAAAGTTCGTATGTATTCAAGCATATGACACACGCACACAAATACAACAACAGTCGAGTCAGTATAGTGCATCTACTAACCACTCATGTGTGGCATGAATTGAAAAATAAAACATAAGCCAAGCATGGTTCTCAATTCAATTTTTACAATGTGCACTAAACTGAAACGTGAATATTAAGTCTACTACTATGTATACTTACATGTTGTGTTTAGGTCTCTCCATCGACCCCTCCCCCACCCCGCTTCACCACACATACTTGCTCTATCGATCGATCTTCATCTCTTTGTTAACCAACTTATAGAGCTATTGGTATCCGACACATGCTCATTCTTTCTCTTCAGTTTCGATCTCCACTTATCTCACACCCCCCTCATGCTTTCAACAAATGTATTTCTCACACACAACCTCGTCGTGCCCTCCATGACGAGCTCTCTCTCTATACATACATACATACATACATACATATATATATATATATCCCTCTCTCCCTCTAGACACATACGTTGCCTCTGTAAAAAAAACTCCCTACCGCGCGCACACACACAAAGTCTATCTAGGCCAGTCTCTCGGTTACTATCTCCTCCAGCCCTCACTACAGCTTCGTCGCACGATATCTCTGTAGATCGTCTTTCACATTTGAGTGTACGCTAGTCCACACTCACTCGATATCTCTCTATATATATGACTCGATGGACCTCGCTTTCTCGCATCGTCTTTCCCACACATAGATGCTCCCTCTACATCTCTTGTATAGGCGGAGCTATGTAGATTATCGGGGGGTAACCCCCGAACCTTACATTAATTTATGCATATCTTTTTAGGAGGGTTTATATTATATTGTGAAAACAATTGCCCCCACCCCCAAACACCGATGGGTTGTGCCCCCCGGGAGAATATTAGGTGCTCCCACACCTTAGATGCTATATGGTGACACGAGTTCCTAGGAGCCGTTAGATCCGAGATCCAACGGCTCCCAGGAGGTCTGAATATTTTTGCGAAAAAATGTTAATGAGTTTGGGAATTGCACACAATTAGTACAAATACTACTTAGATGGCATTGGATCCCAGATCCAATGGCCTCGAAGCTCGTATCACAGTAGCATCTAAGCTGCGGGAGCACCTGCTATTCTCTCGTCCATGAGAATATCATGTGCTCCCACACCTTAGATGCTATGGTGATACGAGCTCTTCGGAGCCGTTTGAAATGAGATCCAATAGCTCCGACGAGGTGTGAATGGTTTTTGAAAAAAATCTCAAAAGTTTGACAATTTCTCACAAGTACAAAGACTACTCGGATGCCATTGGATCTCAGATTGAACAAACTCGAAGCTCATATCACCGTACCATCCAAGCAGTGAGAGAACTTGATGTTCTCTCACCCGGGAGAATATGAGGTCCTCCCACACCTTAGATACTAGGGTGATATGAGCTCCCGGGAGATCCAACGGCTCCCAGTAGGAGGTCTGAATGTTTTTGCAATATAGGCTTCAAAGAGTTTGGGAATTGTGAACAAGTACAAATACTATGCACATGGCATTGGATCTGAGATCCAACGGCCTAGAAGCTCGTATCACTATACCGGCTAAGGTGTGCGGAGCACCTTATATTCTCTCGTACATGAGAATATCAGTTGCTCCCACACCTTAGATACTACGGTGATACGAGATCAGGAAAGCCGTTTGATCCGAGATCCAGTAGCTCCCAGGAGGTCTAGAAGTTTTTTGCGAAAATCCCTCAAAGAGTTTGGGAATTGCGCATAAGTACAAAGACTACTCACATGCCATTGGATCTGAGATCCACGATATAGAAGCTCGTATCACCATAGCATCTAAGTTGGGAGCAGCATGTGATATTCTGTGCCGCTGTCACTTTTGTTCCTGAACTTGTAAAATACGTGTAACTTGTCTAGTCGCGAAAGTGTTTCTACAAAAAAAATCCCTCGTACACAGAAAGCTCGGAACAACACAAGGGGATCCCACTTGTCATGGAACAAATTTGGAAGTTAAAATAAAAAATCAAAAGGACAAGATTCAAACCAGCAACCTGGACTACACAAGCGTACGTCGCTAGCCAACTGAACTAGAAATGGTTGTTGGCTTTTCTGCATAACTTAAGTTTATATTACCTTGAGTAGAGTAGAGGGACTGGCTCATTAGCATGCGCCATACTGTTGACTCACTTACTGGCGGGTCCCATGTCTGTGATCTCTCTCTCCTCTCCTTCTACCTTTAGATGCATGGGCCAACACGAAGAGTGGCACGAGCTGGCCATGGTGTATTTGTAACTAAAAAATGCTTGAAAAATAGATGAATCGCCTAGGAACAAGAGACTTCATGGATGGTCGAGACGGAGCAAATCACACCTATCCTCCGTGCCACGTTAGCATGTGAAGCTGTGTGGCTAGTGGGGTGTTTTTGACCGACTGGCTGGGTCCCGAGTTTGAACCATATCTACGTCTGATATATTTTTACACGCACATTTTCCTCCGTGTTGAGACGTGGCACACCCTACCGCGCGTTTTTGGGTCCTCCTCGGTGGTGCACGCATATTTTCTTCCTTGCTAAGATGTGGAACACCCTACCACATGGTTTCTGGGTCCTCCTCGGTCGTAGCACCAACGTAAGTAATGAGTCGTCAAATCATAAAACCCCACCTTTCTCGCCGAGTACATCAGTGAAGCTCGGTGCCTAGCTAGTTGGGCTAGTGCGACCGATCAGCTAGGGTTTCAGGTTCATATTGCCGCTACTACATTTTTTTTCACGCATTTTTTCCTCCATGTCGCTAGGTAAATTAAAATATTCATCGCTATGTTGATTTGGTCTTTGGGCGCGGCAGGAATTAGTCATGATGACTCCGCCAGTAAAACCCACTGCTCGCTGATGTGAAAAGGCATCGAGTAGGGTTTCCTGTGCTGAAAACCATAAGATTTACCCCGCTCCTCCGTTGGCTCCCTCCGCCTTCCCGTAGATTGCATTGTGTTTCAGCCGTTTCACCCCCTTTGCTTCCTTTCCCCACTGCTTCTACCGGGTTCCATGTTGGTGCACTAGATCATGGAGTCTGAGGTGAGGCGCATGACAGAGGAGCTCCAGGCCAAGGATGTGGAGCTCAGAGCCAAGGACGTGGAGCTCCGTGAGCTCAAGGAGGAGAAGAGTGCCATGCTCCTCTATTATGAGTGGGAGTTCAAAGAGCTTCAAAAGTGCTAGGAGTCCACCACAAAGATGCTTGAGGCATCGGCGGCGTTGTTGCAAAAAGCGGGTGATACACTATGCAGTCAGGTTTCCTTGATGGCAAGCCAGCTGGAGCGCGAGTGGGTCGATCATGACGAGGTCCTGGATTGCCTCAACCACTTGCTGGACCATGTTGCCACACATGTGTTGTGGCTGCATGATGCTTACCGTCATGCCAGCGCGACCATGCCAGCTGTCGGGTTAAACCCGTTCGACCACCCCATCAACTTCAACAAGTTGTGGCTTCTTGACCTGGTCTCCTTCTTCACCTATATCTTTGATGAGCTAAACCGTCTTTGCACGATGGTGGGGGCAGCGCTAGACAAGGAGGGGGTGCGAGTGGTCATTGCCGTTGCCAGCTGAATCCTCTTCAGGCTTCATCACGGGAATCCATTTGTGCCATTGGACGCCATCTTTGATGAACTGGCTCCCGTCGACCGAGAGCAGGCTCTGCGGGCAGTGGCACCCTGCATCACCACCGTCGTGCGTCTGGAGAAGCATAGGGACTTCGGTGTTGTTTAGGCGTCCTCTGCATCGGTATGTGATGACCCACAAGTATAGGGGATCAATTGTAGTCCTTTCGATAAGTAATAGAATTGAACCAAACGAGGAGTAGAAGGAAATGACAAGTGGTTTTCAGCAAGGTAATTTCTGCAAGCACTGAAATTGTCGGTAACAGGTAGTTTGATAGCAAGATAATTTGTAGTCAGTAACAAGTAACAATAGTAACAATAAGTGCAGCAAGGTAGCCCAATCCTAGCAAAGGACAGGACGGAACGATCTCAGCTAATAAGTAAAACGTTCTCGAGGACACACGAGAATTTCATCTAGTCACTTTCATCATGTTGGTTTGATTTGCATTCACTACTTTCATAATTTGATATGTGGGTGGACCGGTGCTTGCGTGTTCTCTTACTTGAACAAGCCTCCCACTTATGATTAACCCCCCTTGCAAGCATCCGCAACTACGAAAGAAGTATTAAGATAAAATCTAACCATAGCATTAAACATATGGATCCAAATCAGCCCCTTATGAAATAGCGCATAAACTAGGGTTTAAGCTTCTGTCACTCTAGCAACCCATCATTTAATAACTACTCCACAATGCATTCCCTTAGGCCCAAATATGGTGAAGTGTCATGTAGTCGACGTTCACATAGCACCACTAAGGGAATCACAACATACATGTCGTCAAAATATCGAACACATATCAAATTCACATGATTACTTGCAACATGACTTCTCCTGTGTCCCCAAGAACAAAAGTAACTACTCACACAACATGTTCATGCTAGATCATAGGAGTAATAAATATCATAATGGATCTGAACATATAATCTTCCACCAAATAAACCGGCTAGCATTAACTACAAGATGTAATCAACACTACTAGTCACCCACAGGTACCAATCTAAGGTTTTGATACAAAGATTGAACAGAAGAGATGAACTAGGGTTTGAGATGAGATGCTGGTGTTGAAGATTTTGATGAAGATTGGCCTCCCAAAGGTTAGAGGGTTTTTTGTGATGATGATGGCTTCGATTTCTCCCTCCGGGAGGGAAGTTCCCCGGCGAAATCGCTCCGCCAGAGGGCAAAAGTGCTCTTGCCCAAGTTCCGCCTCGAGATGTCAGCGCTCTGTCCCGAAAGTCCTCCCTTTATTTTTTTTTCTAGGTCAAAATACCTCATATACCAGAAGATGGGCACCAGAGGTGGGCCTGGACCCCCACTACCCACCAGGGCGGGCCTGGAGGGGGTGGCGCGCCCTGCTACCTAGTGGGCACCTGGGTGGGCCCCTCCGGTAGTTCTTTTCTCCAGTATTTTTATATATTCTGAAATAATTCTCCGTGAAATTTTAGCTCATTTGGAGATGTGCAGAATAGGTATCTCTGACATAGCTTTTTCAGGTCCAGAATTCCAGCAGCCGGCATTCTCCCTCTTTGTGTAAATCTTGCATATTATGTGAGAAAAGGCATTATAATTACTCCACAAAGTGTTATATTGCATAAAAACACTATAAATAATAGTAGGAAAACATGATGCAAAATGGACGTATCAACTGCCCCAAGCTTAGACCTCGCTTCTCCTCAAGCGAAAGCCGATATCGAAAATCATGTCCACATGTTTGGAGAGAGACGTGTCGATAAAAACAAAAGACGGACATAGTAGCATCATGCTTATTATTATAACAACAATAAACTTTATCATAAAACTTCTCATGAGCAAGTAACAATTCATCACAACATCGAAGTATGAAGCATAAACTTTATTAAAAACCAACAAACTATGTTCTCAGTCAACTTTGTAATTACAATTCATCATATTTTCAGGAAGGGTCTCATATTGGAGCCTTTTGGCAAGTCCACATACTCAACCATCATTTAGTCTTCTATTATTGCTAACACTCATGGTATATATATGAGCAAAAAGTTTCAACTGGACACATAGAAAGATAGGGGCTTATAGTTTCGCCTCCCAACTTATTCACCTCAAGGGTGATGTCAACAATAATAACTCATGATCACTCACATCCAACTGGATATATGTGCCTAGATCTTTCCCCACCACATGATGCTTTCAAAAGAGAAAATAAAAAGGAATAGAGAAGAATACTTTGACTCTTGCATAAAAAGTAAATACATAAAAGTAAAAGATAGGCCCTTCGCAGAGGGAAGCAGAGGTTGTCATGTGCTTTTTGGTTTTGTATGCACAATCTCTTGACGCAAAAGAACGTCACGTTATATTGCCGCTTATGATAGCAAGCTTTATTATGCAGTTTGTCGCTTTTATTACTTTGCCATCACAAGCTCGTACAATGCTTATTTTCCCTTACACCAAAAGATCAAACACATTTAGAAGCAATTTGTATTGCCTTATGCACCGATGACAACTTACTTGAAGGATCTTACTCAATCCATAGGTAGGTATGTTGGACTCTCAAAACATGGATTTGGGTTTAAGGGTTTTGGAAGCACAAGTAGTATCTCTACTTAGTGTGGATTTTTGGCTAGCAAAGATATTGAGCAAGCACCACATGTTAGAAGATCTTTGACAATATAACTTCTATGTGAATATGAACAAACATAAATCGTTACGTTGTCTTCCTTGTCCAACATCAACAATTTGGCATAAAATATTTAATGGGGGCTCACAATCATAAAAGATGTTCAAGATGGTATATTTACATGTCAATCTTCTCTTCCTTATTAATTCTTTCATGAATTGCTTCATTGACCAATGCTATGTTTTTCAACTTTCAATAAATTTTACCACTTATACTTTTCCTTATGTGGTGTCATTACTTACCATAAGATTAGCATATGATCTTTTTATTATTTCCTTTATTTTGATTGAAACATAAAAATAAAGAACCAAAACTCAAACTAATCTTCATTATATAACTCTCAATCGATTACATAGATAGATAGATCACGAAACTAGCACTCAAAAATATATCATACTAAACTTTTATTCAACTAAATCATGAAATAACTAGGAATCGAACTAAGATAGGTAAAGTAATAAAAGTGATGGTGACACAATACCGGGGCATCTCCCCCAAGCTTGGCACAAGCCAAGGGGAGTGCCCATACCAGTGTACTCAAGTTTCTTTCTTTGGTGATGATAATGGTGGTGGTGGTGTTGCATTCTTCTTCTCCAGCTTGCGTCTGAGGCTAAAATTTTCCTCCCTTAGATCATCATTCTCTTGCTTAAGCTTTAATTCCCTTTTGCATAATGCCGCCTTGCTTTCTTGCAAAAAACAGGATGGGATAAATTGAACCTTCTATTTGTTTCCTTTGTTAGGGAGGCTTGACTTCTTAAATTCCACGTGCATATCTCCAGGTTGAGGTAGTGGATCCTCATCTTCATCAGAGCTATCATCCCTTGTTTTCTCCATGTCAACGTCTTCCTCTTCCTCCTCGTCCGTAGTCCAACCGTAATGATCCACGTTCCCATAGACCTTGGGGTTTGCGATATAATCGGCGACATAGCTCTCTCCCTCCGAATCTTGAGACGACATTTTTTCATATCTGCTAGAAAATAAGCACGAAACAAGAACAGAGGATATTTCCGTGATGCGATGGTCAATACGTCGGGGGGAGTATATAAAGAATTTTTATCTTGGGAAACAAGTATACTACAGGAAAACGGAGTCGGGAAGGTGCCCGAGGGGCCCACTACCCACCAGGGCGCGCCAGGTGGGGCAGGCGCGCCCTGGTGCCTAGTGGGCACCTGGGTTGCCTTCCTGGTTGTTTCTTATTTTCCTATTTTTTCTTATATTCCAAAACTGACAGAAAATATTTTTACGGAATTTTCGGAGTCCGTTTAGTTACCATATCACATACCTCTTCCTTTTCAGGGTTCTGGAGTGTTCTGGAAGGTCCCTTTTATGTATTCCTCCGGTGTCATGGTTTGAATAATACTAGTTAACATTAATAGGTGTACCTGAGATACTTAATTCTTTGTCCATTGACCACCTTCGGATTAGTGCCTTCGGCATTATTGATCTTAATAGCTCCAGAGCGATAAAGTTCTTCGATGATATATGGACCTTCCCATTTGGAAAGATGTTTTCCTGCAAAAAATCTAAAATAAGAATTGTATAATAGAACATATTCACCAACTTTGAATTCCCGCTTTTGGATTCTTTTGTCATGCCATCTTTTAACTTTTTCTTTAAATAGTTTGGCATTTTCATAGCCTTGGGTTCTCCATTCATCTAGTGAGCTAATATCAATAACCTCTTTTCACCAGCAAGTTTGAAGTCATAGTTGAGTTCTTTAATTGCCCAATATGCTTTGTGTCCTAACTCAAGAGGCAGATGACAAGCTTTTCCAAAAACCATTTTGTATGGAGACATACCCATATGATTTTTATAAGCTGTTCTATAAGCCCAAAGTGCATCATCAAGTTTCTTAGACCAATTCATTCGGGACCTATTGATAGTTTTCTGTAATATTAATTTTATTTCTCCATTGCTAAGTTCAACTTCACCACTAGATTGAGGGTGATAGGGTGATGCAATTCTATGGTTGACATCATATTTAGCCAGCAGTTTACGGTAAGCACCATGAATAAAATGTGAACCACCATCAGTCATTAAATATCTAGGGACTCCAAACCTTGGGAAAATAACTTCTTCAAGCATTTTAATGGAGGTGTTATGATCAGCACTTCTAGTTGGAATAGCTTGTACACACTTAGTGACATAATCAACAGCAACCAAAATATGTGTATACCCATTAGAGGAAGGAAAAGGTCCCATATAATCAAAGCCCCAAACATCAAATGGTTCAATAACAAGTGAATAGTTCATAGGAATTTCTTGACGTCTACCAATATTACCAATTCTTTGACATTCATCACAAGATAAAACAAACTTACATGCATCTTTGAAAAGAGTAGGCCAATAAAAACCTGATTGTAATACCTTATATGCAGTTCTATCTCCTGCATGATGCCCTCCATAAGCTTCGAAGTGACATTTCCGTAGGATTTGTTCCTGTTCATGATCAGGTATGCAACATCTAATAATACCATCTACTCCTTTATAAAGATGTGGGTCATCCCAAAAGTAATGTCTTAAGTCATAGATGAATTTTTTCTTTTGTTGGTATGTGAAACTAGGTGGTATAAACTTAGCAACAATGTAATTAGCATAGTCAGCATACCAAGGAATATTATGAGAAGCATTTATGACAGCTAGTTGTTCATCAGGAAAGCTATCATCAATAGGTAGTGGGTCATCAAGAATATTTTCTAACCTAGACAAGTTATCAGCTATGGGGTTCTCAGCTCCCTTCCTATCAGTGATGCGCAAGTCAAATTCTTGTAGCAAAAGAAACCACCTAATGAGTCTAGGTTTAGCATCTTTCTTTTCCATAAGATATTTAATAGCAGCATGATCAGTGTGAACAATTACTTTAGAATCAACAATGTAAGATCTGAATTTATCACAAGAGAACACAACTGCTAAAGATTCTTTTTCAGTAGTAGCATAATTTCTTTGGGCACTGTCTAGAGTTTTACTAGCATAATGGATAACATTTATTTTTTTATCAACTCTTTGTCCTAGAACAGCACCAACAGCATAATCACTAGCATCACACATAATTTCAAAAGGCAAGTTCCAATCAGGTGGTTGAACAACAGGTGCAGAAGTTAAGGCTTTCTTAAGTGTTTCAGAGGCTTCTACACAATCATCATAAAAAACAAATGGAACATCCTTTTGCAAAACATTAGTAAGAGGCCTAGAAATTTTAGAGAAGTCTTTAATAAACCTCCTATAGAAAACAGCATGACCAAGGAAACTACGAATACCTTTAATGTCTTTAGGACATGGCATTTTCTCAAGTGCATCAACTTTAGCTTTATCCACCTCAATACCTCGTTCAAAAATTTTATGCCCCAAGACAATACCTTCATTTACCATAAAGCGGCACTTCTCCCAATTCAAGATAAGATTAGTTTGTTCACATCTCTGCAAAACTCGATCAAGATTGCTTAAGAAATCATCAAAAGAAGTTCTGTAAACGGAGAAATCATCCATGAAAACCTCAACAATCTTTTCACAAAATTCAGAGAATATAGCAGTCATACATCTTTGAAAGGTGGCAGGTGCATTGCATAAACGAAAAGGCATACATCTATAAGCATAAGTTCCAAAAGGGCAAGTAAAAGTGGTTTTCTCTTGATCAGGTTGTGATACAGGTATTTGAGAGAAACCAGAATATGCATCAAGAAAGCAAAAGTGTGTGTGCTTAGATAGTCTTTCTAGCATTTGATTGATAAAAGGCAGAGGGTAATGATCCTTTCTAGTGGCTTTGTTTCATTTTCTAAAATCAATTACCATTCTATAACCAGTAACAATTCTTTGTGGGATAAGTTCATTTTTAACATTAGGAACAACAGTAATACCTTCCGTTTTAGGGACACAATGAACAGGACTTACCCATCTATTATCAGCTATAGGATAAATTATACCTGCTTCCAGAAGCTTTAGTATTTTAGTGCTTACCACTTCCTTCATCTTAGGATTTAATCGACGTTGATGATCAACAACTAGTTTAGCATCAGGTTCCATATTAATCTTGTGCTGACACTGACAGAGAGTGGGACTAATATCCTTAAGATCATCAAGAGTATATCCAATAGTAGCACGGTGCTTCCTCAGAGTTTTTAATAATCTTTTCTCTTCATGCTCTGTAAGGTTAGCACTAATAATAACAGGATATATCTTTTTCTCATCAAGATAAGCATATTTCAAAGTGTCAGGCAATTGCTTTAATTCAAACACATGATCACCTTTAGGTGGAGGAGGACCTCCTAGAATTTCAACAGGCAAATTGTGTTTAAGGATAGGTTGTTGTTCAAAGAATATTTTATCTATTTCATTTCTTTCATGCAAGTGCATATCATTTTCATGGTCTAGCAAATATTGTTCTAATGGATCGGTAGGAGGTACGGCAATAGAAGCAAGACCAATTATTTCATCCTTACTAGGCAGTTCTTTATTACGAGGTTGCCTACGAAACTAAGAGAAATTAAACTCATGAGACACATCACCAAAATTAACACTGACGGTTTCTTTCTTGCAATCTATCTTAGCATTAACAGTGTTCAAGAAAGGTCTACCAAAGATAATGGGACAAAATTCATCTTGTGGGGAACCAAGAACTAGAAAATCAGTAGGGTATTTTATTTTTCCACACAAGACTTCAACATCTCTAACAATCCCAAGTGGTGTATAGTATCTCTATTAGCAAGTTTAATAGTGACATCAATATCTTCTATTTCAACGGGTGCTATATCATTCAAAATTTCTTGGTAAGGAGTAAAAGGAATAGCACTAACACTAGCACCCATATCACATAAGCCATGATAAAAATGATCTCCTATTTTAACTGAGACAATGGGCATCCCAACAACAGGTTTATTTTTATCTTTAGTATCGTGTTTAGCAATTCTAGCAGCTTCAGCACAGAAGTAAATAACATGCCCATCAATATTATCGACCAAGAGATCTTTAACCATAGCAATACTAGGTTCTACCTTAATTTGTTCAGAGGGTCTAGGAGCTCTAATATTACTTTTGTTAACCACGGTAGAAACCTTAGCATGTTCCTTTATCCTCATAGGGAAACGTGGTTTTTCAATGTAAGCAGTAGGCACAACTGGATCAACATTATAAATGATAGTCTTATCCTTAACTACAATTGGTTCTTTAATTTCCTATTTAATAGGGGATGATATTTAAACCACTTCTCTTTAGGGAGATCAACATGAGTAGCAAATGATTCACAAAAAGAGGCTACTATCTAAGAGTCAAGTCCATATTTAGTGCTAAACTTGTGAAAAGCATCGGTATTCATAAAAGATTTAACACAATCAAACTCAATCTTAATACCTGACTCTTTACCTTCCTCGAGTTCCCAATCTTTAGAGTTGCGTTTAATTCCTTCCAAAAGGTCCCACCTTAATTCAATAGTCTTCTTCATACAAGAACCAGTACAAGAAGTATCGAGGATGGATTGGTCATCACGAGAAAGCCGAGCATAAAAATTCTGAATAATAATTTCTCTCGAGAGCTCATGATTGGGGCATGAATATAACATTTATTTAAGCCTCCCCCAAGCTAGAGCAATACTTTCTCCTTTACGAGGCCAAAAATTATATATATAATTCCGATCATGATGAACTAGATGCATAGGATAATAATTTTTGGTGAAATTCCAATTTCAATCGATTCCAATTCCAAGCTCCAATATCTAGCCTATACCATGTCAATGCTTTTACCCCCAAAGATAAAGGGAAAACCTTATTCTTGACTTCATATCTGGGTAAACGTGCAAGCTTAAACAATCCACAAATTTCATCCACATGTATCAAATGCATATTAGGATGTTTCGTTCCATCTCCTACATAAGGATCAGCTAGCAGTTGTACTATCATACCCGAAGGAATTTCATAACTAATATTTTCAGTAGGTGCGGTAGGTTGAGGGGAAACTCTTTGTGTTTCCGGTCAAGGTGAAGATACCCCGAACAAACCCCTCATAGGATTGTTTTCCATAGTAACAAGTGACAGTAAATTTCAGCATGTAGTATAAGTTTTTCCTTACCAATTTCCACTTACCAAGAGCGCTTCACTCCTCGGCAACGGCGCCATAAAAGAGTCTTGATGACCCACAAGTATAGGGGGTCAATCATAGTCCTTCTGATAAGTAAGAATGTCAAACCCAACGAGGAGTAGAAGGAAATGACAAGTTGTTTTTAGCAAGGTAATTTCTGCAAGCACTGAAATTATCGGTAATAGGTAGTTTGATAGCAAGATAATTTGTAGTAAGTAACAAGTAAAAATAGTAACAATAAGTGCAGCAAGGTAGCCCAATTATTTTTGTAGCAAAGGACAGGCCAAAACGATCTCACATAATAAGTAAAACATTCTCGAGGACACACAGGAATTTCATCTAGTCACTTTCATCATGTTAGTTTGATTTGCATTCGCTACTTTGATAATTTGATATGCGGGTGGACCGGTGCTTGGGTGCTGTTCTTACTTGAACAAGCCTCCCACTTATGAATAATCCCCTCGCAAGCATCCGCAACTACGAAAGAAGTATTAAGATAAAATCTAACCATAGCATTAAACATATGGATCCAAATCAGCCCCTTACGAAATAGCACATAAACTAGGGTTTAAGCTTCTGTCACTCTAGCAACCCATCATCTAATAACTACTCCAAAATGCATTCCCTTAGGCCCAAAGATGGTGAAGTGTCATGTAGTCGACGTTCACCTAACACCACTAAGGGAATCACAACATACATATCATCAAAATATCGAACATATATCAAATTCTCATGATTACTTGCAACATGACTTCTCCCATGTCCTCAAGAACAAAAGTAACTACTCACACAACATGTTCATGCTCAAGACAATAGGAGTAATAAATATCATAATGGATCTGAACATATAATCTTCCACCAAATAAACCGGCTAGCATCAACTACAAGATGTAATCAACACTACTAGTTACCCACAGGTACCAATCTGATGTTTTGATCCAAAGATTTAACACAAGAGATGAACTAGGGTTTGAGATGATATGGTGTTGTTGAAGATGTTGATGAAGATTGGCCTCACAAAGATGAGAGTGTTGTTGGTGATGACGACAGCTTCGATTTCTCCCTCCGGGAGGGAAGTTCTCCCGGCGGAATCGCTCCGCCGGAGGGCAAAAGTGCTCCTGCCCAAGTCCTCCCTTTATTTTTTTCTAGGTCAAAATACCTCATATACCAGAAGATGGGCACCATAGGTGGTCCTAGGCGCCCACTACCCACCAGGGTGCGCCTTCACCTGGGTGGCCCCCTCCAGTAGTTCTTTTCTCCAGTATTTTTTATATATTCCAAAATAATTCTCCGTGAAATTTCGTCTCATTTGGAGATGCGCAGAATAGGTATCTCTGACATAGCTTTTTCAGGTCCAGAATTCCAGCTGCCGACATTCTCCCTCTTTGTGTAAATCTTGCATATTATGAGAGAAAAGGCAATAGAATTACTACACAAAGTGTTATAAGCTACTTCTTGAGATTGTGTTGGTTTTTCCCTTGAAGAGGAAAGGGTGATGCAGCAAAGTAGAGATAAGTATTTCCCTCAGTTAAGAACCAATGTATCAAATCCAGTAGGAGATACAAGCAAGTACCCAATCTATGCACCTGCACAAACAATCAAACACTTGCACCCAACGCGATAAAGGGGTTGTCAATCCCTTCACGGTCACTTGCAAGGATGAGATCTGATAGAGATAGATATAAAAGATTACTAAAACGTAAAACAAAATAAAAGTAAATAAATTGCAGCAAGGTATGTTTGGGTTTTTTGGTTTATAGATCTGGAAATATATGATGGAAAATAGACTCGAGGGCCATAGGTTTCACTAGAGGCTTCTCTCTTGAAGGCAAATAATACGGTGGGTGAACAAATTACTGTCGAGCAATTGATAGAAAAGCGTAAAGTTATGACGATATCCAAGGCAATGATTATGCATATAGGCATCACGTCCATGTCAAGTAGACCAAAACGATTCTGCATCTACTACTATTATTCCACACATCGACCGCTATCCAGCATGCATCTAGAGTATTAAGTTCATAAAGAATGGAGTAACGCCTTAAGTAAGATGACATGATGTAGAGGGATAAACTCAAGCAATATGATGGAAACCCCATCTTTTTACCCTTGATGGCAACAATACAAATACGTGCCTCGCTACCCCAACTTTGTCATTGGGTGAGGACACCGCAAGATTGAACCCAAAACTAAGCACTCTCCCATTGCAAGAAGAACCAATCTAGTTGGCCAAACCAAACCGATAATTTGAAGAGAAATACAAAGATATCAAATCATGCATATAAGAATTCAGAGAAGATTCAAATAATATTCATAGATAAACTGATCATAAATCCACAATTCATCGGATCTCGACAAACACACCGCAAAAGAATATTACATCGGATAGATCTCCAAGAACATCGAGGAGAACATGGTATTGAAAATCAAAGAGAGAGAAGAAGCCATATAGCTACTAGCTATGGACCCGTAGGTCTGTGGTAAACTAGTCACGCTTCATCGGAAGGGCTATAGAGTTGATGTAGAAGCCCTTCGTGATCGAATCCCCCTCCGGCGGGATGCCGGAAAAGGCCCCAAGATGGGATCTCACATGTACAGAAGGTTACGGCGGTGGAAAAGTATTTTTGTGGACGCTTCTGGTCGTTTGGGAATATTTCTGAATTTATAGGCCAAAGATTAGGGTTGGAGGACCCACAAGCCAGGGGGGCGCTGCCCCTAGGGCGCGCCCTAAGGGCTTGTGGATCCCTCGGGACTCTTCTGACTTCCTCTCCAAGTCCTACGTGTGTCTTCTGGTCCAAGAAAAATCATCGTAAAGTTTTATTCCGTTTGGACTCCGTTTCATATTCCTTTTCTGTAAAACTCAAAAACAAGGAAAAAACAGAAATTGGCACTGGGCTCTAGGTTAATAAGTTAGTCCCAAAAATAATATAAAATAGCATATTAAAGCATATAAAACATCCAAAACATATAATATAATAGCATGGAACAATCAAAAATTATAGATACGTTGGAGACGTATCAAGCATCCCCAAGCTTAATTCCTACTCGTCCTCGAGTAGGTAAATGATAAAAACAGAATTTTTGATGTGGAATGCTACCTAACATATTTATCCATGTAATTTTCTTTATTGTGGCATGAATATTCAGATCCATAAGATTCAAAACAAAAGTTTAATATTGACATAAAAACAATAATACATCAAGCATACTAATAAAGCAATCATGTCTTCTCAAAATAACATGGCCAAAGAAAGTTATCCCTACAAAATCATATAGTCTAGCTATGCTCCATCTTCATCACACAAAGTATTAAATCATGCACAACCCCGATGACAAGCCAAGCAATTGCTTCATACTTTTGATGTTCTCAAACTTTTTCAACTTTCACGCAATACAAGAGCGTGAGCCATGGATATAGCACTATAGGTGGAATAGAATATGGTGGTTGTGGAGAAGACAAAAAGAAGGAGATAGTCTCACATCAACTAGGCATATCAATGGGCTATGGAGATGCCCATCAATAGATATCAATGTGAGTGAGTAGGGATTGCCATGCAATGGATGCACTAGAGCTATAAGTTTATGAAAGCTCAAAAAGAAACTAAGTGGGTGTGCATCCAACTCGCTTGCTCACGAAGACTTAGGGCAATTTTAGGAAGCCCATCATTGGAATATAGAAGCCAAGTTCTATAATGAAAAATTCCCACTAGTATATGAAAGTGACAACATAGGAGACTCTCTATCATGAAGATCATGGTGCTACTTTGAAGCACAAGTGTGGTAAAAGGATAGAAGCATTGCCCCTTCTCTCTTTTCTCTCATTTTTTTTGTTTGGGCTTCTTTGGCCTCTTTTATTTTTTGTAAAGTCCGGAGACTCATCCCAACTTGTGAGGGAATCATAGCATCCATCATCCTTTCCTCACATGGGATAATGCTCTAATAATGATGATCATCACACTTTTATTTACTTACAACTCAAGAATTAGAACAAAAATATGACTCTATATGAATGCCTCCGGTGGTGTATCGGGATGTGCAACAATCTAGCATAGCAATGACATCAAAAAATGGACAAGCCATGAAAACATCATGCTAGCTATCTTACGATCATGCAAACCAATATGACAATGATGGAGCGTGTCATAATAAAACAGAACGGTGGAAGTTGCATGGCAATATATCTCGGAATGGCTATGGAAATGCCATAATAGGTAGGTATGGTGGCTGTTTTGAGGAAGGGTATATGGTGGGTGTAGTGCACCGGCGAAAGTTGCGCGGTACTAGAGAGGCTAGCAATGGTGGAAGGGTTAGAGTGCGTATAATCCATGGACTCAACATTAGTCATAAAGAACTCACATACTTATTGCAAAAGTCTATTAGCTATCGAAACAAAGTACTACACGCATGCTCCTAGGGGGATAGATTGGTAGGAAAAGACCATCGCTCATCCCCGACCGCCACTCATAAGGAAGACAATCAATAAATAAATCATGCTCCGACTTCCTCACATAACGGTTCACCATACGTGCATGCTACGGGAATCACAAACTTTAACACAAGTATTTTTACCAATCCACAATTACTCACTAGCATGACTCTAATATCACTATCTTTATATCTCAAAACAATCATAAGGAATCAAACTTCTCATAGTATTCAATGCTCTTTATATGAAAGTTTTTATTATATCCCTCTTGGATGCCCATCATATTAGGACTAAATTCATAACCTACGCAAATTACCATGCTGTTTAGAGAGACTCTCAAAATAATATAAGTGAAATAAGAGAGTTCAACAATTTCTATAAAATAAAGCCACCGCCGTGCTCTAAAAAGTTATAAGTGAAGCACTAGAGCATAATTGCTTAGCTCAAAAGATATAAGTGAAGCACATAGAGTATTCTAATAAATTCACGATTTATGTGTGTCCCTCTCAAAAGGTGTGTACATGTAGCAACCAGACCTCAAATGGTCAAGCCTCTGTGTATCTGTGCCATCCCTGGATCAGTATGTCGGCACGCATAGTACATCGATGTATATATCAAAGTGCAATCACATGTATAAATAAACATAAAACTGATATATACCTCATAAGTCTTAGCGGAAACAATCAAACGGGTGTGGAGTCCCATCAACGCCAATGGCAAGTTGAGTGTAGACCGTAACCCTACAATATAACTCTTACTCATCGGAGGAATTCCTGCAACATTAGACATTGCAGCCATGTAGGTCAGTACATTGAATGTACTGGCAAGTCACATCATGAGTATAAAGAACCTATTTGTACATGCAATTTGCCTGGTAGAAAGGCTCTAAGTTAATTTTATTTTTGCATAAAGCTAGTTTTTCCCTATTGCAAAAGATATTATTCTACTACTACAATATAGTACAGGATGAGTTGGCAAACCCAACTCAATCCATTCCCAAATTTTCATTTAAATGCAACTGATTTAATTAACGGTGATGAGATCTCCCGGCATTTCCACTACTAGATGCTCAAGTTGTCCGTAATCGGGGACACGGCTAATCGATTAGGTTGACACTCTTCTAGGGTTTTTAAGTCTCTCTGATTTTTTTCATCAACATATGATAGTTCATGATAGAAGTCTTCGGTATGGGGGCCAATCCATCCCGTACTTGAATCATTACCACATACGCAGATAGTTAATCATGTATTGTAACACTTGGGCATCCTCACAAGCATTGCAGAACTTCTCTTCTCCATGAACTGGGTTCAGTTAAATCCATTGGTTCTGCAAGCCAAACAAAACCTCTATCATTTCTTCACAACTCTCGGGCTTATGTAACCTCCTATGAAATGTCTCCTGATGAAATCACAGCTCCTTCCAGAATTCTTCCTACAGCAAGGTTGTGCTTGCTCCTTTTCAAATCCTGGGTCCTATGGGTTATGGGCCCACTTCAACACTTGTATATGTTTAACTCATCCTTGGAGTTACTATTGTTCCATACTCCAACATTACATCTCCTTTAAATCCAATAGTACCTCATTCCTTCATACTCTTGGGGTAACCATCATAACTAAAACAAAACCCCAACTTATTTTGTCCAAACTCCACCCTATGGAATACATTTTCCTTTCCATTGGTCAAGTCTTCACACAGAAAAATATCACCAAAAAAATGCACTGGTTCATCCATAATTCCTATTCTTTTCATATCAAATCATTTATTACATCCTTAACCACTACTCAAAACTCAGATTCCAAAAGTACTTTATTACAAATGTTGCCATCCACATAGTTTGGTATGGTCAAACATTACTTCCATCTTTATTCATTTACCCTTCTTGAAGATGCTTCGGTCCCACTGGAATTGTGCAATGTGATCCTTGAAACCATCGATCTTTTGCTTCATCATGGTGGCCATGAGCCTCATTTCCATCATCTCTGCATGCACCTCCCTCAGGTATTCCTGAGTATAATGAAGTCTTTCTTCAAGTACTTCTCCAATCTGAAGTATGGCTTCCATGGCAGCTTCATGGACAGAGTCGAAGAATGTTGCTCGTGGTACTCGAGAAATGAAAAAGTATTGCCCCATAGTCTTTGGGCAAACCCCTTTCACACGATGGAGGTGTACCTCCATGTACCAAAATTCAACTCCATTCTCCACAAAAGGGTAACCCTCGTAGACTGCATCTCCTTCAAGATGAATATGCTTCATCATGTCCTTCAGGATCTTTGGGTAATCCTGATCACTAGTCAGGGTCATGATCGTTTCCGGACCCTTGAGAAAAGACTCGTGAAGGGTTGTCATCTGCAGGTATAAGATAAAAGGGGTATTCAGGATAATGTATGTATTTCCTTGGGTGAAATGTGGTTTTTTTTCTTTCGGGAAAGGTTTGGGGTCAGCTTGTCCATGGTTCAAGGTTTAAGTCTGGGTGAGATAGTGAGAGAGGAGATTCCAAACATATCAACTTTTATTTCTTCATGAACTATTACTATTTCCATTCCATAACTCAACTCAACATCCCAAATGAAAATAAAATTACGTTCCACATTTATTACATTCTTTATTCCAAATATCAAGATCTCAACTACTCAGCCCAAGCTTTCCTCGGGTCTGAACATTCTCTGGCAAAATGTCCTACTCCTTTGCAGCGTAAACAAATGACGTCAGACAAACCCAGGGGCTTCCTGGTGGTCATCTTGGATCCTTGGGTTCCTGGCTTCCTTTCTAGGCATTTGCTTGTGTAATGACCTGTATGCTTGCACTTGAAACATGTGATATGACTCCGGTCGTTCTTTGCTAAAACTGTTTTGTTCAGGTGATACGTGCTCTTTCTCTTCCTGGACTTCTTCATTCCGATCAATTCTTCTATCTCTTGTGCATCAAACTCCACTTCTTTTGTCAGGAAGCCTCCCAGATACTCTTGGCTTTGCTTCGTGCAACACTATGAAAATGTCCTTCTTTTCCACATGAATAGCAAGAATGGGAGTAAAATCTAGTTAAGCCTTCTCCATCAGGGTCGTCAACTTCTTCCTTCATCACATGTTCTTTTAAACTCTCCCTGAGGGCTTCTTTCATTGCTTCCTCCTGGTTCTTGGTAATTTCTTGTATCCTGGGGTAAATATGACACTGGGCAGGGTAGTGCGTAGTTCCTTCACACAAGAAACAAGTAACCTGCCTAGTTGGGCATTCTTCAGCTCGGTGATTTCCTTCACAATAAGGGCATCCATCCTTGTGTTCTTCATGGGTGTGTCCTATTTCTTCGCATATCTTGCAGGCACAAGGTTTCTTCATTTTATTGCCATAGGGCTTCTAGATAAGACGAGACCTTAGTAGAGTCATCTTGAATTCCTCCCAAGTTTTTGCTCCATTCCATCCTTGTATAGCTTGGTGCATCTTACACCAAGCTGCAGCACTTTTTGTAAAGTACTGAAGAGCGTATTGAACCTCATACTTCCTTGCAACCAAATTCCTCCCGAAGTGATTCTCCATGTTTTGAATCCATAGCTCTGCCTCCAACTGAGTGATCGGACCAGAGAATACAAGTCCATCTTCATTCATCATATATTGGGTCCAAGGGTTTTGGGGATGAGATAAGAGGGATAGAGAGAGATACACACAATACAAACAATACAGGTTTCAAAATAGGTTTTATTTTGTGGCTGTCGAAAAAAAACAATGACAGCTCACAAACCATCGCATCTAATGTAAGTATACAACAGGGGTTTGGTCTTCTAAAGGTCATATAAATCTTGGAATTCTTTTGTGTCTTCAAATTCTTTGAGTTTTCGACTATTGTAGCTTCAATTCTTCTAGTGTATGGTGAAGTCCTCTTTACCCTGAAGTGGTCCTCAGTTGTCCGATATCTTGTCCTTCTCGGAGTGGTCTCATCAGTTGATCCTCCGTGTGGTCAAAGGGGAAAGGGTATTGTCTAACTAAAAACGGAATATTTGATAAAGATCAGAAAAGAAGAGAGGTAAAGGAACTTATTGAAAATAAAGTTTTAGGGAGATCCTTTCCTAGGGCTTTCCAGTTTCTAGGGTCACGTCCTACAGTCAACATGTGCTCTGATACCATCTTGTAGCGACTCGACCCGATAAGAGTCGAAGTTTCTATGCTTACCGTGCTAGTCCCTGGATCGACTTGCTAGCACACACAGTACTCGATGAAATAACAAAAATAACACACATCTCTTTATTACATCGATAGTCTAGGAGCAATACATTTATTACAAAATAGGGCATAGAGCCAAATAAACAAATACTGTGGAAGCAAAGTAGTAAATGAGTCCAACTCCATGAGCAAGGTTGAGTGTAGAACATCAACCTATCGCACCTTAATCCTCGTCGGATATATCTGCAACATGATATGTTGCAGCCATATAGGTCGGTACATTGAATGTACTGGCAAGTCACTTCAATAGTATAATGAACCTATTTGTACATGCAATTTGGCTAGTGGAAAGCTCTAAGTTTTATTTGCGCAAAGCTAGTTTTTCCCTAGAATAAAAGATATTATTCTACTACTACAAAAATAGCATAGGATGAGTTGGCAAACCCAACTCAATCCATTCCCAAAGTTTCATTTAAAACCCAACGGTTTAACTTAAGGGTGATGAGATCTCCCGGCATTTCCACTACTAGATGCTCAAGTTGTCCGTAACCGGGGACACGGCTAATCGATTAGGTTGACACACTGCAGAGGTTGCGCACTTTTCCCCACAAGACTCGACCACCTCCATGATCGAAAGATCGAGACATAGTCTTTCGAAAGTATTCCCCCTTAACCCACGGATAGGCCGGTACACCTACTCATTCTACATCTGCTAGCCTATCCCGAAAGAGGTCACACTATCTACTCAACTAAGCCAGCGCCCATAATGGCTTGCGGCTGCACAAGTAAGCTTCTAGGCATGAAAATATGTTTGATCCCTTTGATCCTGGGCGGACAGACCACCAGTGGCGGATCCAGGAATTGAACTTACCCGGGGCGAAACATTTAAGGTATAAATTTTTTGATTGACAAATGCAAGCCCGCTGAACCAGATCTCATAAAGTTCAAATATGAAGCTAGATGCACTTGAAAAATTACATAGCCAATGATTCAGATCAGTTTAAGATTCTCGAGAACTAGGTTGTAACCACCAAAAAACACAAAATATAACATAAACGTCACACATAACTACTAACATGGACTCCTGCTGCTTGAATCATTCATTCCATGGCCCAAAATGTCCGACTCCATGACTAATAGATACCTACAACAGGTGAACAAGCTGCATATGAATATATGTCTTGGAACAAGTAAGCGAATAGTTTGAAACAATAGATAACAAAAGTATTTACCCTAAGTCGTAAGTATACGAGGAGGGTTTGGTAGATGGCCTCTACGGTCTCTCAAGCTGGGAAAATGTTCTATGATCTTCTTGTCATCAATTCCAGCAAATATATCTCGCTCTACATAGCATACCATCATATCATTCAACCAATCATCTGATATCTTATTTCTCAAATCTGTCTTAATGATATTCATGGCTGAGAAAACTCTTTCAACAGATGCCGTCGCTACTGGCAAAGTCAAAGCAAGTTTGATGAGCCGGTAAACCAAAGGAAATTGTAAATGTTCCTTAGTTTCAACCAACTTGAGAGCAAGATTAGCAAGACTGTCACAACTGCAAAAAACATGAGACCTCTTCATCATATCAATGTATATCTTGAGCTGACCATCCAAATGATATTGTTCTTCTGGATTGAAGTCGACTGAGTACATAGATGCAAGCTCAAGTAGGTTCTCATGATTAAATCTGCTAAATGAGTCTCTAGGATCTAGACTAGCTATGCATATCAATAACCTTGTTGAAGTTTCATTGAACCGGTTATTCATCTCAGCTATGTTTCTGTCAAGCACCTCATTGAATATTTCAACTTTGTAGTGATGGAAGCAACTAACCATTTTGCGGGAACTCCTTGGGTAACCCCTTGCCGGTATATTCTCATCCATACTAGGCACTGGTATCTCCCTTTTAATACAAAATGAAGTGGCAGCCGCCAAAAGTGCCTCCCATCCGTCATCCCTTAGCTGTTGCAATAAACTTTTCATAGACACAATCATGTTCATTGCACTTACTATGTTCTGATCCTTCTGTTGCAATGCTTGTGACAAGTCATTAGTCAAACCAAGCACTTTAAGCATCAAATGTAAGATGAGAACAAATTCAAAGACCTCCATAGATTTCATCAAACCTGATGCTTTGCCTCTATCATCTGCATCCTCCCCATCATGAGAAATAGCATGTAGCACTTGAATCACCGAATCCCACATTTGATAAAGCCGAATCAATGTCCTATGGTGAGATCCCCATCGCGTATCACCAGCCCTTGCTAAAGTTGTCTCTTGATGTTTGCCTCTTCCTTTAAGAATCTCCCCATTTTCTAATTGCCACACAATCTTTTCATGATGCTTCTGTAGTAATGCATCTTTTCTTTTACAAGAAGCACTAACCTACAAATCAAAGCATTGTAAAGTACAAGTCAGCAAGAGATCATTTTAAAGTACAAGTCATCACTTAAAATATTCAATGAGTTATAAAATATACTAACCATGGTTACAATCATATTTGCATATCCAAAGAAATCACTAACAGCAAGGATACCCTTCACAACAGCCACAACCACTAATTGAAGTTGATGGGCAAAACAATGAACATAAAACTCATGAGGATTTTCATCTAGCACCAGTTTTTTTAAGCCATTTAGTTGCCCACGCATATTTGAGGCTCCATCATAACCTTGCCCTCTCAATCTAGACATGGATAATCCATGGGTAGCAAACACTTCATCCAAGGATCTTTTGAGAGAAGCGGATGTGGTGTTCACTACATGCTTCACAGCAAGTAACCTTTCCAAAATATCTCCCTTTATGTTCAAAAACCTGATAATGACAGCCATTTGTTCTCTAATGGATGCATCACGAGACTCATCGACAAGTAGAGAGAAATGGCTATGCCCAAGCTCATTCATGATTACTTCAGTGGTCTTTTCTGCACAAGCTTGTACCATTTGCTTCTGGATATCATGACAAGTCATTTGATGATTCCCAGGAGCATTATCATTGAGTATATAAGCTGTAGCTTTGCATCTTTCAGCATACCAATCCAACAACTCATGAAAATTACCCTTGTTTCTTGAAGTCTTTGACTCATCGTGGCCACGGAAGGCAAGTCCTTGCCTAAGAAGATACCTCACTACACCCATAATAACCATCAAACGGTCTTGGTATTCAAGGTGCGACCTCTCAGTTTGAGTAGTCATTGCATATGCCACACTTTGTTTCTGGTTCTTGAAATCTGTATAATGTCTTCTTGCATTGTTGTGAGCACTCTTCGTCGAACCTACATGAAGCCTGAAATATTCCATCGCTTTCTTCCAATTTTTATACCCATCCTGATTGAAGACATTGCCCCCAAACTTTACATGGCTTACTGGCTGCTTGAAGAGATAGCAGTGAAAACAATATGCTTTGTTTTCTTTTACACTGTACTCTAGCCAATCAAACTCGTCAAACCACTCCTCTCTGAATACCCTTTTATCCGTAGGGTTGTGAGGAAAATCATGCCCATATGGCTGAAATGGACCTTTCTTCAAATACTCCCTCCTCACTGCATCTCTGATTTCTGGAGTAGCATAATCTCCAATTTGTTTCCGGAGTCCTGGATCACGTTCAATGTGAGTTGGACCACTAAATCCTAGAATAGAAGTTTGCAAAGTGTTATACACTTCAGGTTCACAAACTGAATCTTCTACAATGTTTGCATCTGAGGCTTCAGTGGGTAAAATCATTGGATCAGGTTCAGGGACAGGAACATGAGCTTGTTCATTAGATGGTGGAGTTCCAAAATAAGCAGCAATTGGCTTCATCTTTTTATAAATCCCCTACATTACAAAATAACCATATCAAGTATTGACCATGTTCAATAATTGGCTAGAAATCGAAGGAAAGGGAGCTTGAGATTCAGTAGAAAAGAATGGATTCGATTATCTGTGTACCTGCTGGCTGCGCTTGCTGATTTTGCAAACAGCAGGTGCGCGTTTGCATGAGCTCGATCCACTGCCGCCGCCTCCTCTGACACAGGCCACGCCCGGCACCGCTGCTTCTGTCCGTTCGCCCATACGCGGACCGGTGGACGGAGGATGTGGATCAGGTGCCCGTGGCCGGAGGCCCGACGAGGCAGAGCTCTTCGGCGACGAGTCGGCGGCCCAGCGAGGCAGAGCTCTGTGGCGGCGAGCCGGCGACGACTAGGTTACTCTCGCGGTCTCGCCTGTGGCTAGCTCGATTTGGGGGATTTTCTGGATGCCTGTACGAAGATTGTGCAGCCGTGCTGACTAGTATTAGGCCATCGTACTGGGCTTTTGTGTCTCCGCTGCAAAACATTTGGCCCATGAATTAAACGAATCATATTTTTTTGTATACGTGTTTCGGCTACCCGGGGCGGACGACCATGCTCGCCCCTACCGTGGCGCCGCCACTGCGGACCACTAGTGGTGCACCATCAAGGATTTCCCATGCGTGCCCCACTGTACTTTGCCACCATTCAAACCAGTTTCCGCCCAGGTAGTTCATTAATTATCATAGGTCCAATTTAGTATATTGTCACTCATACTTTATAATGATCACTCCCCAATCCACATCTACTTAGCGAAGCAAGATAATGTAAACGGTGGTGACAAAGTTGTAAGGTTCAGACCTACCTCAATGAACTACTGGGTGTAAAGATTAGCCATCCGGCATAAATTCCTACCATGCAGTCCTACTGCAAAGAACTAAGTGCATAATAAAAACATAGGTAATGAAAACATGATCAAGATGCAACTTGCCTTGGTACTACTGGTTGAATTCTAGAGATTGATAGTATTCTGCTTCGCAATTCGGACAATCTATCACAAAGTAAATAAACATACATAAGCTATCATTGCAGAGAACCAAAATAACATGCAAAGCAAAATGTCTCGGAAAAAACAAATGAACAATACAACACACTTAGCTATCACCAAAATATTATAAGTGCAAAACAACATAGGCATGGGTTCAAAACGTGATGTGAAATATAGTGCATACTAGGCATACGAGTAAATTATTCAGGTACAGATCCTAGTGTGTGAAAATATCATGAGATTGGTCCAAGTTATAGAGTTTGGCTACGGTGACGAAATGCAAAAAGAATCAACTTAATCCGAGCTACGGTTTAGGAGATATGGCCATTTGAAGTTTGAATTCAAATCTGAATAAAGCTCAAAATTGAATCTGGCAAAAGTTTACAAATATGATACCACTGGATAGATCTAACAATATGAATAATTTGCCACTGGTTTCATCGAATTTGGATCTACGGTTAAAAAGTTGTGGTTAAACTAAGATCAGGGACTAATCTGCAAATTACAGGGACTAAACAGCAAAAGAAATAATAGCGGATAGGTCCCTAGCCACGTGGCAAATTTCTATTGGCTGAAAGTTGTCCGTTGCGTAGCTTACAGGGCAAACAGCCGCTAAATAAAAAAATAGCTATGCGGTGGCTAACTAAAAATGACCGGCCGGGTTTAAAATAAACCCGCGGTTAACCGCGTACCGGTTCGCTAAATAAAAAAATGACTAATATCTAATCTGGGCCGTCTATGGTAGATCAAACGGTCGGGGTGGGGTGGTGGCTCACAGTGGGTGGTGGTGGTGGCCGGCGACAAGCAGACGACGGGGCGGCAGCTCGGGTCGAATGGGGCGGCGGCTCCAGCGGGTTCCGGCGGCGGGGAAGGAGTCGGGAAGGTCGGGCGCGGCGCGGGCTGTCCGGTGCAAGGCGGGTACTGGGTGTCGAGGATGTTGCCGATGAGGACGACTATGATGAATTTGCTGAGTTGCCAGCCAAGGGATCACGCACCCATGTAACAGAGAAGCGTAAAATCATCAGAAAACCCAAGTTCATTTGGGGTCAACGTAATGATCCCAGTTCCCCCATGTACATGGGAGTTAAGCCGTAAGACTAGTCTTTATGCCTACCCTGCAACTTAATTCATTCAATTTAGAACTGTCACGTGTACTGAATTTTGAGTTATGCCCGGTTTTCTGTTGATGTAAGAACCGTTAATATGTTGACCTTGATATGCTGTCACCTTAGGCAATGAATATGAACTATTTAGTATTATTATTATATTATCATAGAGGTAGCACACTCAATTGATCTCACTACAGTATGTGTGAACAAAAGATATGCAATCTGGTTTGCGAATAGCACACGGTTCGTTCATGAAAGTCGTGTGCCGACCAAACCCCGCGCATGATCTGAGTCGTGCTTTCTGATTGGCCAGACCCCAAACCCCACGGATCATACGTCTGCACCATTGGATGCTCCCAGATCGAACGGCAATCCTCATCCCTTTCGACAGCAAATGCAGTTTCGGTTGTAATTTTATTTTTATGCACAAAATGCATGTTAAATTCAAAAAATGTCTTAAATATAGCTAACGATACCTGAAATGCGCCAGAAAATCAAACCCGTGGTATAATGGTGATTGCGTACCGTGGAAATTTTTATGAGGCCAAACGATGAAGTCATCAGCCACTGGAGTTTGAATTGACACGTCTCCTTTTGGAAACCATGGTCCTTCATGTGAGATGCTCCGGTTTGGAAGGAGCGATCATCAAAACTTGTGCCAAACTTTATCAAAAAAAATCGTCGGGGTCGTGAGAGCACGCCACGGGCACACACCGATTTTGATGATGTCTGGACTCCATCTGAATTCCCTGTAATTAAAATACCAACTAGGCCAACGCCGGTGGCCGCACCTCGCGGCTGAAATGTTTGAAACTTCTCCCCGCTTCTCGGACAAACGTACGAAAACTCGCAAAGCAACACACAAATGATTTGTACACCTTCTTTGCTAACTAACACCCAGATGTAGTTGTAGAACGGTTTTGAATTTGTATGCACTAAATGCAAGGTAAGTGCAAAAAAATGACTTAAATATAGCAGACGAGAACTGAAATGGGCTAGAAAATCAAACCTAGGGTATATACATGATTGTTTATCGTGAAAAAAATTCGAGGCGGAACGATGTAGTCACTGACGATTGGAGTCCGAAGTGCCGCGTCTCCTTTTGGAAACTATGATCCTTCTTGTGAGATGCTCTGATTTGGAAGGTGTGAGCATCAAAACTTGTGCCATCTTTACCAAAAATTTTCCATGGGATCCTGAGAGCACGCCACGGTGACACACCGATTTTTATTATTTCCGGACTCTATATGCATTTCCTGTCATTAGAATACCAACAAGGCTTACGCCTCTGGCCGCACCCTGTGGCCGAACTGTTTGAATTTTTTTCCCGTTTCTAGAACAATGAATGAAAACTCCCAAAGCGACACACAAATGATCTTGCTAGCTAGCACCCATGTGTAGTTGCGACTATAGCAAACAACTCAAATATAGCAAACGATACCTCAAATGCACGAGAAAATCGAACCATAGGGTACAATGGTGATTTCTTACCGTGGAAAACAATTTGGAGGCGAAATGATGAACTCTTGTCTTCATTCAAATGAAAATATGCTGTTAGTTCATGTAAATGTTTTCAAATAGGACACGGTTCACTCACGAAAGCCGTGTGCCTACCAAACCGTGGCCGATGCCACCCTTGCTGCACGTGCGATCTGAGTCGTGCGTTCTGATTGGCCAGAACCCAAACCCCACGGACCGTACATCTGCACCGTTGGATGCTCCCAGATCGAATGGCAATCCTCATCCCTTTTGACAGCAAATGCAGTCCGGCTAGGATTTGATTTATATGCCAAAATGCACGTTAAATGCCAAAAAATGTCTTAAATATAGCACACGAGACCTGAAATGCGCCAGCAAATCAAACCCGTGGTATAATGGTGATTGCTTAACGTGGGAAAAATTTGGAGGCGAAACGATGAAATCACGTCTTCATTTCAAAATTAGTACGTCTTCATTTCAAACGAAATTATTCTCTTTGTGCACACGAGCGCTTAGAGGCAACCGTTTGCATAGGCCTTTCCGCACGGTGACCGGGGATATGTTTTCACCCTTTTCACCTAGGCCGCCAACACCCCCCCACCGCCCGCCCGCGTTTCCCTCAACTAGTCCACCCAATCTCCATCACCAGCTCCCCCCTCCCCTAGATCCACAGCAGAACCCTCTCCGGCGTCGGCGTGCTCACCCCGGCCGTGTGCCCGCTCTTCAGCGTCAACCCTACCTCCACTGCCATTCCCAACACGCGGCTGCCCGTGCCTTGCCGTCTTCGTTTGCTCGCCGGCCACCCTCGAGCATATCGATCCTGTAACCCTCACCTCTCCTGTGGTCCGGCCGGGTTTGCATTAAGAAACCTGTTAGTTATTGCTCTCCATCGCGGTGAGGCATATTTCCTCGCAATCCCTCTTCCTATTTCATTCCGTATGTTCCCAAATTGGCTATAAAATAACGGAGAGCATATATATATATATATATATATATATATATATATATATATATATTTATATATATATATGTTCATTATCTACCCTCCTAACTAGTACATATAAGCTGTATTTGTTCCAATAAGTTACTGCCGATTTACAGACCGCGGGCACCCAAGTCACACAAACTTAACAAATAAGCCGTACATTTTCTAAATTATTGCATGACATGTTTAGACAACTTGATACCAAGTTGTTAGTTTTATGCTTATCCTCCTTTCCTGAGTTTCACATGTGTTCTCTGTAGATGCTAAGTAGCAGCGACAGCACTCATGCTTTAGGCGATGTATCTTCATCTGATTCGGACAACCCTAGGTCTTCAGCAGATGGTGAGGGATCAAGTAATCTTGAACGGGATAGAGCTGCAGCAATTACCCTTCCGGTCAGGACATGGAGGAATGCTCCAAGGAAGCCCACAAACCAGCCTAAAGGTGTATATGAAGTAACCGAGATCAATTTAAAGTCTTGGGCTCCAACTAAACTAGATAAAGCACGCACGAGGTTCAGGAGTGGGTGTGGATTTGTTGGCAGGGCAAGGCTCAACATTAATATACCGGGGTTTCGGAAGGCTGACACAGAAACACGGCAAAGGATAGTCCGGGAGATCATGGATCACTTCAATGTTCCAGAGCAGTGGAGAATGCAGGTGGAACACGCTGCACTGAAGAAGGCTAGGGATGCTTGGAGAAACTGGAAGCACGTGTTGTACCAGAAGTACTTGAGTGAAGGCAAGGACCCAATCCCCGCATACCCCCAAATTACAAAGGCAGACTGGGCAGAATTCAAAAGGGTCAGGGCAACTACAGAGTTTGCTGAGAAGAGCACCAAGCAATCAGAACTTCAGAAGAGGAACACACACCCCCACCATATATGGGTGTGGCAGGATACTACGGCATGAAACCGATATGGGACCAGGAGGACAAAGAAGCAGTAGCGGGGGGTGGGAAACCGGCCTTTAGTGAAATCAGGGGTGAACGCGCTAGAGACTACTTGCGGGCACGTGCAAGGAGGCGTGATGACGGAACTTATTACTTTGAAAACTCACGTGACGAAGAACTGTATCGCGTGATGTTAAGGCTTCCAAGATCCCTGGAAGGTTCTAGAGGAACTTAGGGCCATGTGACATTCTGTCCGATGCTCTGGAAACAAGAGAGCCCCTGGCCGTGCAAGGGGTATAGGTGTTAATGTCCCGCACAAGAGGGCTTTCACACTCAGCAAAGAAGAGGGGCTCAACATGAAAAAAGCGAGGAGTGAAATGAAGCAGAATGAATTGTATGAAAGGTTGAGGAAGGACATGTATCCGGCTGTTCAAAAGGATATTGAGGAGTCAATGATGATGCAGAAGACTCTAACACTGACAGATAGCCAGCAGATGGGAGGGGAGGCGGGTGTGGAGGATGCTGGTTATTGCGCGACAATACCGCACAAGAGTAGCTGTGCATCAGCTGACCCCAGCGACATTGAGACTACAGCTGCTCATGATGATGCTATATCTGATCTATCTGGAATGAAAGACAGACTGAAGGGCATGCTTACACATTATGAAGGTACATTAAAATGTGCAACAACCTAGGTTTGCCCACCCTTCTTGGAAGAGGACCTCTTGTTGGACAATGTGCCATTGAAGCCGGGCTATGTGAAGTGCTACGTGACTGAAGTAAAGCCTGGATTCAATGAATTTGCCCTGAAGAATGTCCTAGGAGACTTTGATGAGCAAAGGACCTTGGGAGAAACACTGTTACATCACATCCATTGGCCATGAAAGGAAATAGAGTTCATGGATGAGATCCCTGAAGCCCCACCAAGAGCAACCAATGTCGCCCCTCAACCGGTGACGCTCTCCTTGCCACAGCAGCTCTCGCGTGCTTCCCCCAAAGAACCTAATACTGGTAATCCAATGGCTGATGCATCAACCTGTGATCAGCCGGCCCGACTTTGTGCCATACAGGCCATGTCATCGTCTGCCCCAGAGCAGCCAGTGGTAAGGCCAACAACTGCTAAAGATGCACCACCGGTTCAGATGCCGGCCGCTAAAGCAGCGGGGGGAGACCCAGCTGCAGCACATGCTCAGCAGACCAACCTGGTGGAATGGACTACTAAGTAGTCTGATGCTTTGGAACTGCCTGCTAAGCAATCTGTAGGTCCAGAACCGACTGCTCATCAGTCCGTCGGTCCGCAGCCGCATGATCAGCATACCAATGCATCAGCACTTCTTGCTCAGCAAACCAACGCGTTGGCACGGCCCCCTCAGCACATCGACAAGTTGGCACCACCTGCGCAGAAACCCGACATAGCTTCAACGCATGGTCAGCAGTTCGATGCCTCTGCTCCTACATCCCAGCAATCCGTCATAGCAGCACCGCCAGCTCCGCGGTCCGGCATGGCTAAACCGTCTGCTAAGCAGTCCGTCGAAGCTTCACCATCTGCTCGATAATCTACCTTTCAGCCAACCAGACATTCTACTAGAAATGCTTCAAGTACCAATAAGGAAGCGGCCATAAAGGCTGCACCAGCGAAGAAGCGCGCCGGAAGAGCGAAGAGGAAAGAGAACGATTGCCTCTTACTTAAAGCACTCATCGCCCAGAACCAAATTAACAGCAGGTTGTTCGAATCGGGGAGTAATATTGTTTCTGACGGCATGGATGATGAATAAATAGATTTGCAGCTTGCTAAAAATAAAGCAGACATACTTGAAGCACACAATTACGTCCATGGCCAGCCATTTCTTGTTGGCAAATACTTTGATGAGTGCAGCTCCAGTTGCCGCGAGTTACATAAATATTGCATGGATCAAATGTGAGCAGGTCATCATGTTCTACTAGTCCACTACAACAGAGAACATTTCCGACACGATGCTGGTTCCACCAAAGTGAGTTTCAAGGACTTACATCTTTTCTTCAACTTCAATGAGCTCGATGTCACTCTTGTTAGATGCCTGATTTTGTAAGTACTTAACAAACTCTGATCAACTTCTCCAAACAAGGCTGTAAATTATAAACAGCTAACTGCATTTTATTCCTCTCAGGGATTGAACGCACAGAGAAGAAAAAGGGAGAGTGTGTATTTCATAGATCCTACATTAGCAAATGGCACAACATTAGATGGTAAGGACATACGGGACTGGGCCATTAACACGGTCGTCCGTATCATCGAAAACACGTCCCATGCAGAATCATTTCTCTGGCCATATCATGAACGGTAAGTCAAGTAAACAACCACACATACACTAATTGTCTTTCAGATTTCGACATAATTCGTAAGTTCATGGCTTTCTTAATATGTACAAATCACTAGATATTGGTATTCATTGTTCCAAACAAGAACACGGTTTACTAAATGGATTCTCTCAGAGATTCAACAAACGCTCAGGATCTGACGCATCTTCAGCAATTCATGGATAGGTATTGAATTCTATGATGTCGAAATTAATTTGCATTCATATCTGGTTCAATAATTGCTGTTGTCAAAATTCATCTTCATTTGCAGTGTGCTCGCATTGTGGAAAACTAAACCAGGGAACCTATTCAAGAGGGAACTACCTCAGCAGCACGAGATCGTTTATCCGGTAACACACCAAAATCCATTATTTTTGGAAAATTTATCCAATAGTCTGCAAATACCTTTTCTTACGCTAGTCAAATGTTCAAGCTTCTAAATAAACCTCTTTCTATTTCTATCCAAAGAAAAAAAATACATCTAACACCGGTTAGGTTGTTCCTAATAGGACAAATACATGACTAATTCTGTACAAAAAAATTCAGTGTCCTCAGCAACAAGCAGGGACCAACCTTTGTGGATACTATGTTTAAAGACACATGATCTCCATCTGCAAATCTACTGATAGTTGTGAAGATGCTCGCGAATTAGTACCAGTAAGTCTATCTTAATTAATATCTTCTACTCCACTCATATGGCACATTCTGATCTTAAAAATACTGCAGCTCATCTTAGAACCAAGGACCCCTAAACCGCTACCCGCTGGTGAATTACTGATGGTTCAGAGATTTATCAGCAACTTCTTCCTGAATCACTACATCAATCCCACTGGTGACAATGAAGATTTCAGCATGCGTTCTCCTGAAACATTGAGTAAGAGTTAGCCGCTAAACATATACGCATGGATCCATTGTTTTCCATCTGATGAGGTCTTCGTATTTCGTACACTATGATTAATTATGTAATGCATATATGTGTTGACAAATCATTGGAATTTAGCTACCATATGTTCAATTGCAATTGTTGCGAAATCTGATGAATGTTCTTCCTGTGGACACTATTTGTTCAATTGAATATTGTGGCGAATTTGCTTTTTGCATGCCGACTCAAAATAGGATATTTTTGTTTTAACCTAACAATTGCTCTGCACATGGTTCAACTAAATGAGTGTGTGCGATCCACATCGGAAAGCATACGTCAATCGTAGTGGAACCGTCGGTGATACACAACAGATCGCAAATGATTTGCAGCACTACTACGTGTGCGTAGGGGCTCCGGAACCATTTGTGATATCACGTTATCACACACGAGAGCTCGGAGTAACACATGCCCAATGTAAAATACAATCCCAGTCGTAAATTTTTCAGGAAACGTGTGGGATCCCAAACAAAAAGGACACGTCACTCTTGCCGCAACCGTCGGTGATACACAACAAATCACAAACGGTTTGCAACACTTGTATGTGTGCGAAGGGGCTCCTGAATCATTTGTGATAGAACATTATCGCACACGGTAATTGTTGGGAAACATGTGCGATGGAGTCTTGCATGGCAGACGGGTTCCGCAGAAAACTCATGTGCGATAGGGCACATATCGCACACAGTTCATATGTTGGCCCGTGTGCCTTACATACTGTTTCCCAAACGGTTCATTACGACACACCGTTTGGTTTCACTGCATCATTAGAAATGTTTAATCACCGATCCCACACGTGCGAAAGAATTTAGTGTGTGCTGCATCGCACACGATTACATTTTGCAAGGCCTCTGGATCACGGCTCCATATCCCCGACGGTTTCTGGGTCGTGTGGGAAGGACCCCCATATCGCAGACACTCACTTGATGATGGTTCCAAATGCCGTCGCGGAAAGGGGTTAAAAACTGTTTGTATAGCACCTCGCTGTACCAGTGGACAGTGGGGCACGCATGGAAAATCCATGGTGGTGCACCACTAGTGGTCCGTCCACCCAGGATCAAAGGGATCAAATGTATTTTCATGCCTAGATGCTTACGTGTGCAGCCGCAAGCCATTATGGGCTCTGGCTTAGTTGAGTAGATAGTGTGACCTCTTCCGGGATAGGCTAGTAGATGTACAATGAGTAGGTGTACCGGCCTATCCGTGGGTTAAGGGGGAATACTTTCGAAAGACTATGTCTCGATCTTCCGATCATGGAGGTGATCGAGTCTTGTGGGGAAAAGTGCGCAACCTCTGCAGAGTGTCAACCTAATCGATTAGCCGTGTCCCCAGTTACGGACAACTTGAGCATCTAGTAGTGGAAATGCCTGGAGATCTCACCACCCTTAAGTTAAACCGTTGGGTTTTAAATGAAACTTTGGGAATGGATTGAGTTGGGTTTGCCAACTCATCCTATGCTATTTTTGTAGTAGTAGAATAATAACTTTTATTCTAGGGAAAAACTAGCTTTGCGCAAATAAAACTTAGAGCTTTCCACTAGCCAAATTGCATGTACAAATAGGTTCATTATACTATTGATGTGACTTGCCAGTACATTCAATGTACCGACCTATATGGCTGCAACGTATCATGTTGCAGATATATCCGACGAGGATTAAGGTGCGATAGGTCGATGTTCTACACTCAACCTTCCTCATGGAGTTGGACTCATTTACTACTTTGCTTCCGCAGTATTTGTTTATTTGGCTCTATGCCCTATTTTGTAATAAATGTATTGCTCCTGGACTATCGATGTAATAAAGAGATGTGTGCTATTTCTGTTATGTCATCGAGTACTGTGTGTGCTAGCAAGTCAATCTAGGGACTAGCATGGTAAGCACAGAGACTTCGTCTCTTACCGGGTCGGGTCACTACAGTACAGCAAGGATGATTATCGCAAACTAAAAAGCAAAGACTCAGATCATACAAGACGCTCCAAGCAAAATACATATCATGTGGTGAATAAAAATATATCCTCAAGTAAATTTACCGATAGACGAAGACGAAAGAGGGGATGCCATCCGGGGCATCCCCAAGCTTAGATGCTTGGTTGTCCTTGAATATTACCTTGGGGTGCCTTGGTCATCCCCAAGCTTAGGCTCTTGCACTCCTTATTCCATAGTCCAACAAATCTTTACCCAAAACTTGAAAACTTCACAACACAAAACTCAACAGAAAACTCATGAGATCCGTTAGTATAAGAAAATAAATCACCACTTTTTGGTACTATTGTGAACTCATTATTTATTTATATTGGTGTAATATCTACTTTATTCCAACTTCTCCATGGTTCATACCCCCCGATACCACCTATAGATTCATTAAAATAAGCAAACAACACATAGAAAACAGAATCTGTCAAAAACAGAACAGTCTGCGAAGATCTGAATTGTTCTGATACTTATTTAACTCCCAAAACTCTGAAATATTAGGAAAATATAGGAAATTTGTATATAAATCTTGTGTAAAAAATTTAGTGTTTTTCCACGATCCAGTGAAATTCAAAAATTCTGTTACTGGACGCAAAATTTTCTGTTTTTCAGCAAGATCAAATCAACTATCACCGTAAGCCATCCCAAAGGTCTTACTTGGCTCAAACACTAATTAAAACACCAAAACACAAGTATTACATAGGTAATAATGTGTATTTATTGAAAAACATAAAAATAAAATTGGGTTGCCTCCCAACAAGCGCTATTGTTTAACGCCCCTAGCTAGGCATAAAACATAGAT
Source organism: Thinopyrum elongatum (assembly GCA_011799875.1). Taxonomy (NCBI): domain Eukaryota; kingdom Viridiplantae; phylum Streptophyta; class Magnoliopsida; order Poales; family Poaceae; genus Thinopyrum; species Thinopyrum elongatum. The sequence goes on along the minus strand of CM022303.1, from coordinate 340,198,354 downwards.
CTAGGTATTGTCATATTTGGTATGCAATCCATAAGAAGCCCTCATAATAGATTCATATGGCAACTTAATTTTATTTCTTGGAAAGTGTTCCATGCCATTCCTTAACTGAAATTGAAATCTAATGTTTCCTTCTTTCATATCAATAATTGCACCAATCGTTCTAAGGAAAGGTCTATCAAGAATAATAGGACATGTAGGATTGCAATCTATATCAAGCACAATTAAATCTACGGGCACATAATTCCTATTTGAAATAATAAGAACATCATTAATTCTTCCCATAGGTTTCTTAATAGTGGAATCCGCGAGATGCAAATTTAAAGAACAATCATCAAATTCACGAAAACCTAGCACATCACATAAAGCTTTTGGAATTGTGGAAACGCTAGCACCCAAATCACACAAAGCATGGCACTCATAATCTTTAATTTTAATCTTAATAGTAGGTTCCCACTCATCATAAAGCTTTCTAGGGATAGAAACTTCCAACTCAAGTTTTTCTTCAAAAGAGTTCATCATAGCATCAACGATATGTTTAGTGAAAGCTTTATTTTGATTATAAGCATGAGGAGAATTCAACATGGATTGCAACAAGGAAATACAATCTATCAAAGAACAATTATCATAATTAAAATCCTTGAAATCCAAAAGAGTGGGTTCATTGCTACTTAAAGTTTTGACCTCTCCAATCCCACTTCTATCAATTTTTGCATTAAGATCTAAAAACTACGAATCATTGGGATGCCTTCTAGCTAAAGTTGACTCATCTCCAGTCCCATCTTTATCAAGATTTATATTAGAAAACAAAGATTCAATAGGAGTCACACCAATAACTTTAAAATCTTCATCATTATTATCGCTAGAAATCGAAGAACACGCTTTAACAAACCAATCTCGCTTAGCACGCATCCTAGCGGTTCTTTCCTTGCACTCATCAATAGAAATTTTAATAGATTTTAGAGATTCAATAATATCATGCTTGGGTGGCATAGATCTAATTTTCAAAGAATCAATCTCAAGAGAAATTATATCAACGTTCCAAGCCAAATCATCAATCTTGAGCAATTTTTCTTCAACCATAGCATTGAAAACTTTTTGCGAATTAATAAATTATTTAATATTGTTCTCAAGATCAGAGGGCATCTTATTATAATTTCCATAAGAATTGTTGTAGGAATTACCATAATTATTAGAGGAATTACTAGGAAACGGCCTAGGGTTGAAATTACCTCTATACGCGTCATTACCAAAATTGTTCCTACCAACAAAATTCACATCCATAGATTCATTATTGTTCTCAATCAAAGTAGACAAAGGCATATCATTAGGATCAATAGGAGCACTCTTACTAGCAAACAATTTCATAAGTTCATCCATCTTCCCACTCAAAGTATTAATTTCTTCAATCGCATGCACTTTTTTACTAGTAGAAGATCTTTCGGTATGCCATTGAGAGTGATTAGCCATAATATTATCTAGGAGTTTAGTAGCTTCTCCTAATGTGATTTCCATAAAAGTACCTCCCGCGGCCGAATCTAAAAGATTTCTAGATGCAAAATTCAATACGGCATAAATTTTTTGTATGATCATCCATAAACTTAAACCATGAGTAGGGCAATTTCTTATCATCAATTTCATCCTCTCCCAAGATTGTGCAACATGTTCATGATCAAGTTGCTTAAAATTCATTATGTCGTTCCTAAGGCAGATGATCTTAGCGGGAGGAAAATACTTGGAAATAAAAGCATCTTTACAATTATTCCATGAATCAATACTATTTTTAGGCAAAGATGAAAACCAAGTTTTAGCACGATCTCATAGTGAGAACGGAAATAGCTTCAATTTAACAATATCATTATCCACATCTTTCTTCTTTTGCATGTCACACAATTCAATGAAAATATTTAGATGGGATGCGGCACCTTCACTAGGAAGGCTAGAAATATGATCTTCCATAACAAGATTCAGCAAAGCGGCATTAATTTCATAAGATTCCGCACTAGTGGCGGGAGCAATCGGAGTACTAATAAAATCATTATTATTAGTATTGGAACAGTCACACAACTTGGTATTTTCTTGAGACATCGTAACAAAGCAAGCAATCTAACACATGAGCAACCAAAAAGCAAACGAAAAGACGAACGGAAGAAGGGCGAATAAAAAGGCAAATATTTTTGTATTTTTTTGAAAATCATTTTATAAGTGGGAGAGAGGAAAACGAGACGCAAATGGCAAATAATGTAATGCAAGAGATGAGAGTTTATGGTGGGTACTTGTTAGGCTTGATGTAGATCTCCCCGGCAACGGCGCCAGAAATTCTTCCTGCTACTTCTTGAGCTTGCGTTGGTTTTTCCCTTGAAGAGGAAAGGGTGATGCAGCAAAGTAGAGATAAGTATTTCACTCAGTTAAGAACCAAGGTATCAAATCCAGGAGGAGATACAAGCAAGTCCCCAATCTATGCACCTGCACAAACAATCAAACACTTGCACCCAACGCGATAAAGGGGTTGTCAATCCCTTCACGGTCACTTGCAAGGATGAGATCTGATAGAGATAGATATAAAAGATTACTAAAACATAAAACAAAATAAAAGTAAATAAATTGCAGCAAGGTATGTTTGGGTATTTTGGTTTATAGATCTGAAAATATATGATGGAAAATAGACCCGGGGGCCATAGGTTTCACTAGAGGCTTCTCTCTCGAAGGCAAATAATACGGTGGGTGAACAAATTACTGTCGAGCAATTGATAGAAAAGCGCAAAGTTATGACGATATCCAAGGCAATGATTATGCATATAGGCATCATGTCCGTGTCAAGTAGACTGAAATGATTTTGCATCTACTACTATTACTCCACACATCGACCGCTATCTTGCATGCATCTAGAGTATTAAGTTCATAAATATTGGAGTAACGCCTTAAGTAAGATGACATGATGTAGAGGGATAAACTCAAGCAATATGATGAAAACCCCATCTTTTTACCATTGATGGCAACAATACAAATACGTGCCTCGCTACCCCAACTTTGTCACTGGTGAGGACACCGCAAGATTGAACCCATAACTAAGCACTCTCCCATTGCAAGAAGAACCAATCTAGTTGGCCAAACCAAACCGATAATTCGAAGAGAAATACAAAGTTATCAAATCATGCATATAAGAATTTAGAGAAGATTCAAATAATATTCATAGATAAACTGATCATAAATCCACAATTCATCGGATCTTGACAAACACACCGTAAAAGAATATTACATCAGATAGATCTCGAAAAGCATCGAGGAGAACATGGTATTGAGAATCAAAGAGAGAGAAGAAGCCATCTAGCTACTAGCTATGGACCCGTAGGTCTGTGGTAAACTACTCACGCTTCATCGGAAGGATAATAGAGTTGATGTAGAAGCCCTTCGTGATCGAATCCCCCTCCGGCAGGATGCCAGAAAAGGCCCCAAGATGGGATCTCACGGGTACAGAAGGTTATGATGGCGGAAAAGTATTTTGGTGGATGCTTCTTGTCGTTTGGGAATATTTCTAAATTTATAGACCAAAGATTAGGGTTGGAGGACTCCAGTGGGACCCACAAGCCAGGGGCGCCCCCCCCCCCTAGGGTGTTCCCTGAGGGCTTGTGGAGCCCTCGGGACTCTTTTGACTTCCTCTCCAAGTCCTATGTGTGTCTTCTGGTCCAAGAAAAATCATCGTAAAGTTTTATTCCGTTTGGACTCCGTTTGATATTCCTTTTCTGTAAAACTCAAAAAAAAGGAAAAAACAGAAACTGGCACTGGGCTCTAGGTTAATAAGTTAGTCTCAAAAATAATATAAAATAGCATATTAATGCATATAAAACATCCAAAACAGATAATATAATAGCATGGAACAATCAAAAATTATCGATACGTTGGAGACGTATCATTATGTTGCATAAAAACACTATAAATAGCAGTAGGAAAACATGATGCAAAATGGATGTATCAGTATGTCACGGCGTAACATGATTGTTGGACCAAACTCAGACGATCCAGATAAGTCAATTTAGCACAAATCACTATAGAGGCATGCTTTTCCTATTCAGTCAAGTACTATAGCAGCGTAATATCCGTGCAATTTTGCCCGAGTACTGTTGACATTGATCGCACCGGTCATTCTCGATTGGACACTCAAAAAAGGGGCATCTTACACTACTATTCATAGGTGACATGTGCACATCATTACACTGGATGTCAATCCTCCGGAGACAACTTCCGCAGCGGCTGCCGCCTCCATACCTTGATTATACTTCTCCGGTTGCATTGTCTGCTAAAAATAATACACCACAGGTCGCATGTACGCCGAGGTAGCACGAGATGGGAGGCACATACACGCAGGAGACCTATGCAGGACTTTATTCATGAATACTAGCTGCTATGTAAACAAAAAATATGTTGAAACACTCGCAACAATATCCCTTGCCACAGATTTATTTATAATCATATACTTTTCTTCGGGTCGGTATAGTCAGTTTGCTGTACATCATTTTTTATCATCACATCTTACTACACTAGCTACATGATAAGATTGTCGTATGAACGACTGCACATGCCTAGTAGGAGCACTAGTAGTGTACTAAGTTCAAGTGGTTGCCGTGTTTCACACTCCTCCGTTGTAAGAGTGGAAACACTTGCTATAATAAAAAAAATTCTTAAGAAATTGTGGAGACGCTCTACCACACGGATCCTCCTCCATGTTCGTCGGGAACCTTCATACTCACTTTCCTGAAGTGTGGGACAGCCAGCATCGGGGTTCACTTGCCATGCACCAAATTACTCCGTTTTAGAGTGCAAAACTGCAATCGCAGACTAACCCCAGTCGTAGTGCCACACTAATGTCCAATAAGCTGTAAAATCACAAAAGCCCACCTTTCCAGTAGTAAGTTGGACGGACAAAACAACCATCATTTCACTCTTCTCCCTCATCTACCTCTCTTCACGAAAACCCCAACTCGCCTCTCCCTCATCTTGTTCCTCATTTCTTCAAGAAAACCCCAACCTGCTTTCGCCATTATTCTTCTCTCTCAAAGGAGGAAAGGTGAACGCATCAATGGTGTTGCTATACTTCCACTCGAGTCATCTTTTGCAACACCTCGACCGATCCTAACTCCCTCTCTATTCTTCTTTTGGGTTGGTGATTATGGTTTTCTTTCCTCTTATTTCTATTTGATAGTTTCTTGATGGACCCTGGAGCACTGGCCATAGTGATGTCTATGGATCTAGCCAAAACTGTTGTAGCTCAGGGTCCGAAGAAGCGCAAGCACCCCGCCGAGACAACCATAGACAAGCTCAAGGCCATCGCCTTGGCCAAGACCCCTCTCCGGGATCCCTCAATAAGCCGATCGAGGTAATATCTCTTGTTGACAATCTTTTTGATGCTCTTGATCATGTTTTTTGATTTAACTTGCAAAGTCCTTGCTAATATGCGAGGTTGTGTAATGTATATGTAGTACTAGTAGTACAACTATCTGTGCGATCTTGCATGTGATTTTTGTGTGCCAAATGACGATTCTAAATGGCTCTTTTGACCAAAACATGCGAGAGGTTGACATGCATATGATTTTTCCACATAACACTGATTTCTTATAGATAACTTTCAACTACTTTATCAGCATCAACGCTACCTATAGGAAATGTAAGATTTTTAGGTCTCATGCCTTGCAAGAAAATATAGTAGCCTCAATAACTTGTGTTATGGATATTGTAAGTAATCCCTCTGTTCACAAATATAATATGTTCTAAAAATTTTGTGTATCTAATGTAGACATGTTTTAGTGTCTTTGTTCACTCATTTCTATGCGTATATGTAGTCTTATATGGGGTAAAATATTGAAAATCATCTTATATTTGTGAATGGAGGCAGTAATAAAATATTGGTTTATGTTTGAATTAGAACCAGGTCCACTGTGGAGATGAAGTTCTCAAAGTCATGCTGCGTGAAATTGAAGACCTGAGGATGTCCACTACTAAACTATCCAGCTCCTGTGTCCTTGTAGCCGCATGTCATGAACAAGTGTTTTCCTGTAGCATTGTTGCAAAGGCGTGTTCTCGAGCGTGTACTTCATCGCAACAATTTCATAGTTGTGCCTTCGATTACGAAGGGTGTGGTTCTTGTAAAGCTTCCCGACAAATCTGATGTGGCATGTCTTCATCATCATGTTTATGAGTGGAAAGACCGCACTATTAGGTTCTCCAAGGTTGACCAGATTGTGAAGGTGCTGCTAGACATCTCTCATGATGTCCATCGCCTGGTCAATTTTGTGTGGCACATCTCGTAGGTCGGTTGCAAGAAATACTCTGCATAGCTTAATTAGTGCAACTTTTCTTGTGTGTAGTAAGTAATATTGTTCAGTACTTGATTAGTGTGTGTGAACCCTGTATGAGTTAGTACTGCCGCTTTTGTTTTGTGGTGAATCCTGAGAACACACTGTTACTGTTTTAGAAATGGTTAACCTATAATACCATTTTCGGTAGTCTGATATCTGTGTTTTTTCATCCCAGTATAGTACTCTCTCTATTCATAGACATGAGATGTTTACATTTTTTGTGAATCAGATGTATATAGAGTTAGACCCGTTTTGGTGTGTTTGTCCACTCAATTCAGTCCGTATATTTTGAAAAATCCAGATTATCTTATTATTCTCGACGGAGGGAGTATATATCAGTTGTGGTTACACTCCAATATATGTGTGCATTGCAGGGTTTATCGCACACACCGGGATTTCCATTCCCGCGGATGTTCGCTCCATACAAGTTGTCACGACCTTTGGACCGTCATGCTTGTGGGAGTAAGGAGGGGCCTTGCATGCCACTCGTAATTGGACGAACAACCTTCACTTTAGAACTTGAACATAGTGATTTCTGACGGTAGCTTGAATCTGCTTTGGTATTTCCCCAAAGAGGAAGGGATGATGCAGCATAGCTACGGCAAGTATTTCCCTCAATTATGAAACCAAGGTTATCAATCCAGTAGGAGAACCAAGCAACCCTATGTAAACGGTACCTGCACACAAAGAACAAATACTTGCAACCTGCTACTTCTTGAGCTTGTGTTGGTTTTTCCCTTGAAGAGGAAAGAGTGATGCAGCAAAGTAGAGATAAGTATTTCCCTCAGTTTGAGAACCAAGGTATCAATCCAGTAGGAGGTACAAGCAAGTCTCCAATCTATGCACCTGCACAAACAATCAAACACTTGCACCCAACGCGATAAAAGGGTTGTCAATCCCTTCACAGTCACTTGCAAGTATGAGATCTGATAGAGATAGATATTAAAGATTACTAAAACGTAAAACAAAGTAAAAGTAAATAAATTGCAGCAAGGTATTTTTGGGTTTTTTGGTTTATAGATCTGAAAATATATGATGGAAAATAGACTTGGGGGCCATAGGTTTCACTAGAGGCTTCTCTCCTAGAGAAAGCATACGGTGGGTGAACAAATTACTGTTGAGCAATTGATAGAAAAGCGCAAAGTTATGACGATATCTAAGGCAATGATCATGAATATAGGCATCACGTCCGTGACAAGTAGACCGACTCCTTCCTGCATCTACTACTATTACTCCACACATCGACCACTATCCAGCATGCATCTAGAGTATTAAGTTCATAAGAACAGAGTAATGCCTTAAGTAAGATGACATGATGTAGAGGGATAAAATCAAGCAATATGATATAAACCCCATCTTTTTATCCTTGATGGCAACAATACAATACGTGCCTCGCTACCCCTACTATGTCACTGGGTGAGGACACCGCAAGATTGAACCCAAAACTAAGCACCTCTCCCATTGCAAATAAAACCAATCTAGTTGGCCAAACCAAATCGATAGTTCGAACAGAAATACAAAGGTATCTCAATCATGCATAAAAGAGTTCAGAGAAGACTCAAATAATATTCATAGATAATCTGATCATAAATCCACAATTCATCGGATCTCAACAAACACACCGCAAAAAAAGTATTACATCGAATAGATCTCCAAGAACATCGAGGAGAACATTGTATTGAAGATCAAAGAGAGAGAAGAAGCCATCTAGCTACTAGCTATGGGCCCATAGGTCTGTGGTAAACTACTCACACATCATCGGTAGGGCAGCAAGGTTGATGTAGAGGCCCTCCGTTATCGAATCCCCCTCCGGCAGATCACCAGAAAAGGCCCCAAAATGGGATCTCACGGGAACAGAGGCTTGCGGCGGCGGAAAAGTATTTTGGTGGATGCCTCTGATGGTTTGGCAATATTTGGGAATTTATAGTGCAAAGATTAGAGTTGGAGGACTCCCGAGGGGCCCACAAGCCCTTAGGGCGCGCCCCCCTGGGGCGTGCCTGGCAGGCTTGTGGCCTCCTCGGGAACCTTCTAGCCCCCTCTCCAAGCTCCATGGATGTCTTCTGGTCAAAGAAAAATCATCGTAAAGTTTTATTCCGTTTGGACTCCATTTGATATTCCTTTTCTGTAAAAATCAAAAACAAGGAATAAACAGAAATTGGCACTGGGTTATAGGTTAATACGTTAGTCCCGAAAATAATATAAAATAGCCTATTAATGCATATAAATCATCCAAAACAGATAATATAATAGCATGGAACAATCAAAAACTATAGATACGTTGGAGAAATATCAAGCATCCCCAAGCTTAATTCCTTCTCATCCTCGAGTAGGTAAATGATAAAAACAGAATTTTTGATGTGGAATGCTACCTAACATATTTATCAATGCAATCTTCTTTATTGTGGCATGAATATTCAGATCCATAAGATTCAAAACAAAATTTTAATATTGACATAAAAACAATAATACTTCAAGCATACTAATAAAGCAATCATGTCTTCTCAAAATAACATGGCCAAAGAAAGTTATCCCTACAAAATCATATAGTCTGGCTATGCTCCATCTTCATCACACAAAGTATTTCATCATGCACAACCCCGAGTGACAAGCCAAGCAATTGATTCATACTTTTGGTGTTCTCAAACTTTTTCAACTTTCACGCAATACATGAGCGTGAGCCATGCATATAGCACTATAGGTGGAATAGAATATGGTGGTTGTGGAGAAGACAAAAAGAAGGAGAAAGTCTCACATCAACTAGGTGTATTAACGGGCTATGGAGATGCCCATCAATAGATATCAATGTGAGTGAGTAGGGATTGCCATGCAACGGATGCACTAGAGTTACAAGTGTATGAAAGCTCAAAAAGAAACTAAGTGGGTGTGCATCCAACTTGCTTGCTCACGAAGACCTAGGGCAATTTGAGGAAGCCCATCATTGGAATATACAAGCCAAGTTCTATAACAAAAAATTCCCACTAGTATATGAAAGTGACCAAATAGGAGACTCTCTATCATGAAGATCATGGTGCTACTTTGAAGCACAAGTGTGGAAAAAGGATAGCAACATTGTCCCTTCTCTCTTTTCTCTCATTTTTTTTTCTTTTTCTTTTTTTCTTTTTTTTATTTTTCGTCCGGAGCCTCATCCCGACCTGTGGGGGAATCATAGCCTCCATCATCCTTTCTTCACAATGCTCTAATAATGATGATCATCACACTTTTATTTACTTACAACTCAAGAATTACAACTCAATTCTAGAACAAGATATGACTCTATATGAATGCCTCCGGCGGCGTACCAGGATGTGCTATGATCAAGAGTGACATGTATAAAAAATATGAATGGTGGCTTTGCCACAAATACTATGCCAACTACATGATCATGCAAAGCAATATGACAATGATGGTGCGTGTCATAACAAACGGAATGGTGGAAGTTGCATGGCAATATATCTCGGAATGGCTATGGAAATGCCATAATAGGTAGGTATGGTGGCTATTTTCAGGAAGGGTATTTGGTGGGTTTAATGCACCGGCGAAAGTTGTGCGGTACTAGAAAGGCTAGCAATGGTGGAAGGGTGAGAGTGCGTATAATCCGTGGACTCAACATTAGTCATAAAGAACTCACATACTTATTGCAAACATTTATTAGCCATCAAAACAAAGTACTACACGCATGCTCCTAGGGGGATAGATTCATAGGAAAAGACCATCGCTCGTCCCCGACCGCCACTCATAAGGAAGACAATCAAAAAATTAACCATGCTCCGACTTCATCACATAACGGTTCACCATACATGCATGCTACGGGAATCACAAACTTCAACACAAGTATTTCTACCAATCCACAATTACTCACTAGCATGACTCTAATATCACCATCTTTATATCTCAAAAAATGCAAGGAATCAAACTTCTCATCTATTCAATGCTCTTTATATGAAAGTTTTTATTATATCCCTCTTGGATGCCCATCATATTAGGACAAAATTCATAACCTAAGCAAATTACCATGCTGTTTAAGACTCTCAAAATAATATAAGTGAAGCATGAGAGTTCAACAATTTCTATAAAATAAAGCCACCGCTGTGCTCTAAAAAGATATAAGTGAAGTAGTAGGGCAAACTGCCTAGCTCAAAAGATATAAGTGAAGCACATAGAGTATTCTAATAAATTCAAGATTAATGCGTGTCCCTCTCAAAAGGTGTGTACAGCAAGGATGATTGTGGCAAACTAAAAAGCAAAGACTCATATCATACAAGACGCTCCAAGCAAAACACATATCATGTGGTGAATAAAAATATAGCCTCAAGTTAATTTACCAATGGATTGAAGACAAAAGAGGGGATGCCATCCGAGGCATCCCCAATCTTAGATGCTTGGTTGTCCTTGAATATTACCTTGGGGTGCCTTGGGCATCCCCAAGATTAGGCTCTTGCCACTCCTTATTCCGTTGTCCATCAAATCTTTACCCAAAACTTGAAAACTTTGGTTTGGCCTTTTGATGATCATCTCAAAATGCTCCTTAATATGGGGTGCCTTGGGAAGACCCCCACTGTATCTCTGATTTTCATTAATATGGTGTCACATCTTACAAGACTGTACAAGTGTTACAAACAATAAAATAAATAGTCTACAAATAGTCTAGCCAGCTCTGCATTCCTTCTTTTAAGCTTGGTTTGGCCTTTTTGATGATTATCTCAAAATGCTCCTTGAATGTACTGATACAGTATTGTATGCTGTTAGTTTTGTGATCAAAGATGATGCTGTTTCTATGCTTCCATATACTCCAACATCCTGCTATTAGGCATTCCTTGAAGCAAAAAACATTGTTATGCCTCTTTCCTTCCAAGATCATCTCCAGAAGCTCATAATCTGTGTTCCATTGAAAACCAATAGCCATCCAAAAGTTCTGACTAAAATCACAGCTAAAGAACAGATGAGTTAGTTGTTCATTTGGTTCATCCTCACATAACACACATTTAGTAGATCAATATGGAAACTTTTCCTGGTAAGCAAATCTCTAGTATTGAGCCTGTCCTGCAGTAGTAACCAGAAGAAGAAGTTTTGCTTAGCTAGAGTGCAGGATTTTCCATATCCAATGGAAAGGCTTGGGTGCATCTATAGGATTTCCAATATATTCCAGGTATACTCTTTTATTAGAATATATAGATCCACCCCAGTAGAATTGCCATGAGTCCTTATCTATCTGATTCCCTCTGTCATTTATTAAATCTCTTAACTGGATACTCTGTTGGACAGCAATACTGGACATTGGCAGATGAAACAACTCATAGAAGTTGGTATCATTTACATTGCTAGCAGCTTCCAGTGTGATATGAGCATTTTTTTGCATAAGAAAATAGTTGAGCCATCATGTTGTTCAATGGTTGTGAGCACCATTTGTCATACCATAAGCTAATTGTACTACCAGTCCCTGCAACACAAACTGTCATGTTTTTAAAGCTTTGGATAATAGAACAGCAATCTCTCCACCAGAAAGATCCCACAACTGTGGGAAATCTTCATAGTTCCCCATTAGCATAGTAATTATTCCATATCAAGTTCACCCAGGGGATATCTTTTTTTTGAAGAATTTGAACAAATATTTGGTGAGAAGTGCTCTGTTTTGCATTCTGAGATCTAGCACTCCTAGTCCTCCTGCTTTTTTAGGTAGGCATACTTTCTCCCACTTAACAAGGCAATTACCATGTTTGTTGATACCTTTACCATACCAGAGAAAACTTCTCCCAGATTTCTCAAAGTGGTCTAGGATAGTGAAAGGCACTCTGATGCAACACATAGCAAATATGGGCAATGCAGAGACAATAGTCTTAAGATGTATGAGCCTACCAGAGTATGTCATCATGGAAGCAATGCCAGATAGCCTGTTATCCAATCTTGATACCATGGGCATTAGATCAATTACTTTGGGCCTGGTGGAACCCATAGGCAGTCCTAAGTAAGTGAAGGGCATGGATTCCATCTTACATTTGAGTAAGTCTGCCAATTCTTGTGCTCTGTCATCAGAAATATTAATAGGAACAAGGGAAGATTTGCTGTAATTTACAACCAGCCCTGTGAACCTAGAGAAACTATCCAGTATATCAGTGAAGGTATTGATTTGCTCCTCATTGGCTGGCAGTATAATAAGTGTGTCATCAACATACTGAATAATGGGGTACCATTCTGTGAAGTTGGTATCAATAGGCAACTTGAGAGCACCATTTTTCCAAGCATCATTAACCATAATCTGAAGTAGCTCTCCCACCATAACATATAACAAAGGTGAAAATGGGTCTCCTTGTCCAACACCACATTTGCAATGTATATTTTTCCCAGGTACACAATTAAGTATGACAGAGGTAGATGCAGTGGACAATATCATATTGACCCATCTGACCCATTTCTCACTAAAACCCAGATGTTTCATCATGAAGAGGATAGCATTGTAGTTCACCTTGTCAAATGCCTTCACAAAGTCAATTTTGAAAATGATGATCTCTTTTTTTGATTTATGACACATATGGATGTATTCAAAACTCCATGCAAGACAATCCTGAATATTCCTGATTTTTATAAAACCATACTGATTCTTGCTAACTCTAGATATAATGACTGGTTGGGCTCTATTAGCAACAAGTTTTGCTAGAATTTTGATAGGCATGCTTACCAGGGAGATAGGTCTGAAATCATTGGGGGATTCAGGGTTATCATTCTTAGGGATTAGTGTGATATATGCAGTATTGATAGGCTGTAGAGAAACTGTTTCTAGGTAGAAGTCATTAATGAACTTGTAGAAACAATGTTTGATGATATGCCAACATTTTTTCATGAAAAGTCCATTAAATCCATCAGGTCCAGGGGATTTATCATTAGGCATGTGTTTGATTATGTCATCAATTTCCTCAGTAGAGAAAGGCCTATCAAGCTCATGAGGGATATTATCCATGCTCAGGTGGGAAATGTCAATGTTCCTACAACTGTCATTCTGTGTGCCAATTCTCTCTTTGAAAGATGCCCAAATTATGGCAGTCTTCTAATCATGATCATAGTTTTATTGACCATCAGCAGATAGCAGGAAAGTGATGTAGTTGTGCCTAAAAACCTGGGATGCAATGGCATGGAAAAACTTTGTATTTTCATCTCCAAGCTTGGCCCATCTGATATTGGCTCTGATTCTCCAATATATTCTTTTAGCCTCCAATAATTTATTTGTGTGGTTGATGAGGACTTTCTTGAAATTCTTTTCCATCTTGGTAAGCATTCTTTGGTCTTCCAGCCCATCTATTAGTTTCACATAGAAACAACAATTTTCAATAGTTTTACTGAGCTGAGAGAACTGCTTGCTCCATTTTTTTAGACCCCTTCTAAGAGCTTTAAACTTGGCATTTAGGTGTTTGGCTGAATCTGAAAAATGTATAGAGTTATACCAATGATTTTCCACAGTTTCAATAAAACCACTAAATTCTGTCCAAAATTCCTCAAATCTAAAAATGTTGCATTTAGGAATATTGCTATCCATCATGACTTTGATAGGTACATGATCAGATGTTATCTTAGCCAATGGGATGGCCATAGTTGATGGGTGAACAGTAGTCCGGTGGGAACTTGTGAACACCCAATCCAGTTTTTCCAATAGAGGCATGTCTTGTTTATTGCTCCATGTAAAAGATCTTCCCTTCAAAGGGATTTCCACAAGATCAAGGTTTATGATGATGTTGTTGAAAAGCATCATACTGTTTGGATCACCACCTGGCTTATTTCTATTTTTTTGCCCTCGGATAAAGTTGAAATTCCCCATGATCATCCATATCTTATATTGACTGATATTAAGGTTCTGCAACCATGCCACAAATTCCTGTTTACCTTCCACAGAATTGGGACCATACACATTAGTAACATACCAGCAACTGTTATCCAGGTTGGAAGTAAATTTAATAGTGATATGAAAATAATTTTGAGATATGATCTCTCCTTTGAACATGTTCCCATTCCATATTAGAATAATGCCACCAGAATTACCATTAGATGGTGAGAAGCAGTACTGATTGAATCTCTTGGGGCAGAAATTCTTAATATATGTAAGATCAAAACTATCTCTTTTGGTTTCTTGAAAGGTCATAATGCAACAGGCACTCTCGTCAATTTTCTGTATGATATCATCCCATCTAGCAGTAGAGTTAATCCCTCTAACATTCCAGTTTAAAATGTTCCAACTCCTATTCATAACTGACATCTTGGAGCAGTGATATAATCATACTATGAGTTGCATAGCATGATAATCCATTAGGGAAATAGAGGTATTTATAGTGGATCATACTCAGATCATTGCTGTTAAGTACTACTGGCCTAGGTAGCATCTAGTGGGCATTGATACCAACATAACAGAGGAAAATAGCATAATAACAGCAAATGATGACTAACATTCCAAGAGTGCCAAGGGAGCAATAGTGCAAATTATTACAGACCATAGTGTTTTTTGATGCACGCAGGCATCCAAATGAGATAAGGGAAGTAAACAACTGATAAAAGATAACTAGGAGGTAGATAGGGGAGCCACCAATGCCCCAGGGAGTGTAATCTCTCCTAATCATCAGAGCTGTCATAGTTTAGGGCCTGAGATGACACTTCATGAGGTGCCATCTTGCATGGACCAGTTCCAATAGCTTGCAGTGTTTCCATGGGCAGTTCAGGAGGTGGAGGAGCATGCTTGTTTATAACCATTGCATCAAATTGAGGACTCAGGTTGACAGATACAGAACTCTTCTGTTTCTTTGAACTATGTTGCATGCTCTATTGGATTGCAGGGCTGACCACTTTCATACTAGCAGCATCAGCAGCTGCTTTATCTTTAAATCCTTTGGTTATGAGAGCAATTCTACCACTCCTCCTGCAAAGAGTTTCATTAATGATTGGCTTTTTCTTATTTTTGTTACAGGGCTTCTGAATTTCAGCAAACTCCTGGCTAGTAATTTCCTCAATGCTGACAGAGCTGGACTGCTGTGGCAGATCTTGGACAGTCTGGATCTGAAGGAAACACCTTTTATTAGAACCATTAGTGCCCATAACATCAACTACATTGCATTTGGCATTGATGATCTTGCTTCCTCCAAGTTTGGGGATGATATCATGAGCATTAGTGACTAGATTGTGCACTAAATATTGGAGAACAGCAATATGTTCAGAGAGACCTTCCACTGAAATGTTGCATGTCTGAACAGGCTGAGAGTTACTAGCAGATGGTATATCATTGTAGTTCATACTAGAGTTACTGGGAATGAACACAGGGCTAGCATCAGCAGGTAATGACTGCTGTGAAATCTCCTAATCAAGTGAGATATAATCAGGTCCAAGAGTATCATGCACCATGATTTGATCATGAACCATAGATCCATTATGTGCTACCTGCATGTTATTAGTTTGTCCTAACCTAGCGGCCTCACTCATGCCAACAACAGTAGCCTCTATCACAGCAGCATTCGAAATAGTATTTATATCATCTTCATTAGTAACATGCTCTACATGCTCAACATTTCCAGCATTATGATTGGCATTGTCATTCTTAATAGTTTGCACATCCTCATATGGAGCTCCCAGGTTTTCATTGTGTGGATTGATAACCACCTGATCCATGGGAATATTACCAAGAACCTCATTGTGCCAACCCCCCCCCCCCATGTACATGAGGCAGAGGATGAGGATTGCCACCATCTAGGGGGAGCGGATCCTCATCTCCACCCTGCTGCCCAATCTCTCTAGACAGAATATATGTAGGACAGGTCCATGAGTCCACATAGCCAACATCATCAAGATTTTGGAGCACAACAATACTGATAGGGATAGTATCAACATTCATAACTCTGAGCTTCACAATGATTCTAGTCTTATCCCTAGGATCTTTGTTCCAGATCAGAAATCTGCCATAGGGGGAAACCGTGCGACTAACCACCCCTACATCCAAGCATTCTAGTGGACAGTTCATTAATAAGATCCAAACATCATGAGTGAAAGTGATGCTGCGATAGTTCAGACCTCTATCCTCCCTACTGATCCTCAAAATAGAGTCTCCAATCTGAAACGGACTATTACTAACAGCAGTATCTCTAGAGCAAGCAGTGGTGAACTAGATCAGAGTCGTACCCATACCGCAGCGTGAAGTATAGTTGATGCGCCAGCCGCAACCTTCAAGGAAGGTGGTGATCAAAGCAATGGCACCGTGGAACTCCTCAGCAGAAACATCGGGGACGAGGGTGGCGATAGCCCACTCATCACATACCATGGGTAATTCTCCTCCGAGTACTACATATCCATGACGAGTACGAAGGGGGCCGAGGGGGATGATGGTGGTGCCGGGTGGGAGGTGGGGGAGAGGATTGCAGGGGTAGCAAGCCATCTCGGGGGGTGCTGTGTGAGCGGGCGGAGCAGGGGAAAGTGGAGGAAGGTGAGAAGACGAGGAGACGACGCGGGTAGCAGATATAACAGGCTACAAGCATAGGGTTTGTTTGATCCGATAAGCACAACCAGAGATATTCTTGTTAAAACAGAATCTAGCAATGTGGTTATATCCATAACAAGAATGACACATAATTTTATTGTTGCATTGATTGCACATGTGACCATATCCAAGGCATTTAGAGCAGAAAATATGACTAATTGGATACTCATCGTTAGTGGGTCGAGATGATCCGTCTTCTGATCGGATGGGCTGGTGATGGTTCGTGGGCTCTAGAGGCCTAGGTACATCGGAAGGGATCGTGCTGCCATTTGAAATGTGGTTGGGCCCAGGAACGGCCAATCCGTTATGCATGGCGGCCGTTGGGGGTGCAACAGACGTACGATTGTCACGATCATGTGCTCGATCTAGCGGTGTGGTGGCAGATCTGATCGGAATGGCATTAGCGCCAGTCAAGGAATGATTAGTACACTGAGTTGTAGCATTTCCCAGGTTCTGAGGTGTGATATGATCAAGGATTCTGCGGTAAACTTGCTTAACAGATACATTGCGAGATGACATACCTTTGCGTCGTGTAGGAATCATAGTCCACTCCGCATCTTGTTCAAAATACCATTTCTTTTCCTCATCTAACCAGTTTGGACCACCACCACTCCAAAGGTGGAAATAACACTTGAATAGATCACATGTGAACTGGATCTTCTACACCAGGAAAAAACCCACAGATTTGGAGCAAACTTTGAACTGATATACATTGCCCGATATGTGAGAAACCTCAAATGATTGGTAGTCCCCACCAGTGCAAGTAGATAATACCAGGCTGACATTGAGAGGATTCAAGCGAAAAGCAAATCTTGTGAAGGAGATCACCATAGTGAATCCATGGGAAGGGGATACCGGGTTCACCGAAGATTGAAAGAACTTACTTATTTCACCTCTGAATTGATGCCCATATGAAAAATCCAGTTGATGAGCACTAGAGTTAGGGTCTACGAAGGGATCCATCGGATTGAAAAGGCTTTTGGTTGGAGGGATCTAGCTGGATCATGGCCGGAGCCATGGTCACCGGGTGGGGGGTGGGAGGAGGCCACGGAGTACATAGTCAAATGAAAAAAACTTGAAAACTTCACAACACAAAACTCAACAGAAAACTCGTAAGATCCGTTATGTAATAAAATAAATCACCACTTTAGGTACTTTTGTGAACTCATTCTTACTTTATATTGGCATAATATCTATTGTATTCCAACTTCTCCATGGTTCATACCCCCTGATACTACCCATAGATTCATCAAAATAAGCAAACAACACATAGAAAACAGAATCTGTCAAAAACAGAACAGTCTGCGAATGTCGGTGCAACAAACCCTAGGTGTGTTGCCCAGACTGTACACAGGCTTGGAGGCAAGGTTACAACATCCAAGACGACACCAAGTTTAAGAGATGGCTCTTTGAGAAATCAAAGGGCAGATCAAGAAGACCAAGTCAAGCCGAAGGAGCAAGACACCACTAAGGGAAAACCTCCCTTGCCGGGCAGGCCAGCCCGGCGAGGTCTAAGTCACCCCGAAGACAAACCTCAAGACTCCCCCGCCAAGCTTGCTGGGGACGCCAAGGGCGGCCTACCCCGCCAAGGCTCCACCGCTCCACCTCACAGCAACGCAAGTCATCGATCGGTGCGGTATCAAACCCCCAAGTGGCTGAGTGGCTGTTATTTGACACATGGCAGCCACTTCTGAAGGAAATCACCTCCAAATGACACCCGTCCAGAGACGTGTCAAGCAGACAGATGAGAAGGTGGACGAACGGCCCGGCAAGGCTTGCCGGGCATGCCACAATGTGACACTAAGCGGCGCATTTAATGCGCTCTGCCTTGTCTGCAGAGTTAGGTATGATAGCACTGTTTTGCTATCTAATCAGTACACAATGACTGATTTGCCATTGTGGTGACCCCTTGATCTATAAAAGGAGGGCCATGGCAACCATAGAAAGGATTCAGACCCTTGTACACTCATACACGCATAGCTGCTCTCGCCCCGAAGCAACCTTGCCGGGCTAGAGCGCTGCATCTCCACTACGGTCCCCTCATCAATCCACCAAAGCAGGAATAGGGTTTTACGCCTCGCGTTGGCCCGAACCAGGGTAAAAACTGCCCGTGTGATCTCTGTCGTGCTGTGCTATGCCCTCCTCTCTTTGTGCAATGTGCCCTTCCCCCCGCCGAACCACAAAGGGGCTGATGGCCCCATAGGTGGCCGTGGTTTCGCACGACATCCTTGGCACGCCAGGTAGGGGGAAGCGCTTGCGCGAACCCAAGAAACGTATACAGCACGTCATCTTCATCATCGTTTTCTTCATCGATGGCTTCATCATCCATGGCGCCCAATAAGAAGCCGGTGCTCCAGCTCACCCGTCCAACTCGAAGGCCCCGTCGCACGCGGCCGTCGACACTATGGGGGCTACGAGGACGCATGGGGACATGGACGCTGTGGGGGACGTGGCCAGCGCAGGCGGCGTTGTCACCACCTCTCTCGCTGCCGAAACGGGAGCAGGCGGCACCGGAGAAGGACAGCGCCAGCAGCATCCTAGCGGCCACGCTCCACAAGGTGCGGGTGGAGAGATCATTCCGTCTGCACCTCTCCGCCCTGCCGAAGGACACAGCCGCAGCGGTGACGCTTGCTCTAGGGCGAAACACAACTCTCCGGCCGCCCCCGCTGCGGACGCGGCCGCAGGGCATGCACCACCCCCGCGACGAGCTGACCAGGCAGATGCGCCGAATGGAGACGCCGATCCCCAAGCACATCCACCTCGCCGCCACGCCACCCTGGCGACTGGCTCGTGGCGATGAGAGCACGGCGTTGCCACTATTGGCACCGTCAGAAGCCAGGCGACGTTATGTTCTACATCGTCATCCATGCCGAGCACTGCTTCGGAGGCCATGGCGCGGGCCCAACTCCTGTTGAGATTTCCGCCGGCGGCTAATTAGATGGATAAGTGGAGAGCCACCATTCAGAGTCTGATTGGTTTCGCCGAGGCGGGAGGATCACAGCGAGCGGTCCCGTCTTGGCCTCCGCAGGCGACAACAACGGCCCGAGCCGCTGGCCGTACCGAAGGGGCCACCCCCGCGATGCAATCCCTTCTGCGACAGCCGGCGCAGGGGCCGCAGCAAGAACTCATGACGTATCGATGGCTTCATCCGATCCTCGAGCACGTCGAGACCAGCGGCGAGTCCTGGAAGGCAGGCGGAGGGAAGACACGCGCGTCACCATCGAACGACGCCGCGAAACCCAACACCAGTCTGATAGGCACAATGGCCCAGACGTCGACGAGCCCACGCCCAGTGAAGGTGTTGGAAATATGCCCTAGAGGCAATAATAAAGTGGTTATTATTATATTTCCTTGTTCATGATAATTGTCTATTGTTCATGCTATAATTGTGTTATCCGGAAATCGTAATACATGTGTGAATACATAGACCACAACATGTCCCTAGTGAGCCTCTAGTTGACTAGCTCGTTGATCAATAGATGGTTACGGTTTCCTGACCATGGACATTGGATGTCGTTCATAACGGGATCACATCATTAGGAGAATGATGTGAGGGACAGGACCCAATCCTAAGCATAGCACTAGATCGTGTAGTTCGTCTGCTAAAGCTTTTCTAATGTCAAGTATCATTTCCTTAGACCATGAGATTGTGCAACTCCCGGATACCGTAGGAATGCTTTGGGTGTATCAAACGTCACAACGTAACTGGGTGACCATAAAGGTGCACTACAGGTATCTCCGAAAGTGTCTGTTGGGTTGGCACGAATCGAGACTGGGATTTGTCACTCCGTATGACGGAGAGGTATCTCTGGGCCCACTCGGTAATGCATCATCATAATGAGCTCAATATGACTAAAGAGTTAGCCACGAGATCATGCATTATGGAACGAGCAAAGAGACTTGCCGGTAACGAGATTGAACAAGGTATAGGGATACCGACGATCGAATCTCGGGCAAGTATCATACCGGTAGACAAAGGGAATTGTATACGGGATTGATTGAATCCTCGACATCATGGTTCATCTGATGAGATCATCGTGGAGCATGTGGGAGCCAACATGGGTATCCAGATCCCGTTGTTGGTTATTGGCCGGAGAGATGTCTCGGTCATGTCTGCATGGTTCCCGAACCCGTAGGGTCTACACACTTAAGGTTCGGTGACGCTAGAGTTGTTATGGGAAATAGTATGTGGTTACCGAATGTTGTTCGGAGTGCCGGATGGGATCTCGGACATCACGAGGAGTTCCGGAATGGTCCAGAGGTGAAGATTTATATATGGGAATTCATCATACGGTCACCGGAAGTGTTCGGGGGTTTTCCGGTATTGTACCGGGACCACCGAAGGGGTTCCGGGGGTCCACCGGGAGGGTCCACCGGCCCCGGAGGGCCCTATGGGCTGTATGGGGGAGGGAACCAACCCCTAAGTGGGCTGGGCACCATCCCCCCTAAGGGCCCATGCGCCTAGGGTTGGGGGAAACCCTAAAGGGGGGCGCCCCCCTTGGCTTGGGGGGCAAGCCCCCTCCCCCTGGCCGTCGTCCCCCTCTAGATCTGATCTAGAGGGGCCGGCCCCCTTCCCCCTTGGCCCTATAAATAGAGGGGAGGAGGGAGGGCAGCAGGACCTGATCCAAGGCGCAGGCCTTCCCCTCTCCAACACCCCCTCCTCCTCCGTTGAGCTTGGCGAAGCCCTGCCGGAGAACTGCCAACTCCACCACCACGCCGTCGTGCTGCCGGAGTTGTCTTCCCCAACCTCTCCCTCCTCCTTGCTGGATCAAGGCGCGGGAGACGTCACTGGGCTGCACGTGTGTTGAACGCGGAGGCGCCGTTGTTCGATGCTTAGATCGGAATCGACCGCGATCTGAATCGCTGCGTGTACGACTCCTCCTACCGCGTTCTTGCAACGCTTCCGCATCGCGATCTTCAAGGGTATGAAGATGCACTCCTCTCTCTCTTGTTGCTAGTCTCTCCATAGATTGATCTTGGTGATGCGTAGGAAATTTTTTGATTTACTACTACGTTCCCCAACAGTGGCATCATGAGCTAGGTCTATGCATAGTTTCTATGCACGAGTAGAACACAAGTTGTTGTGGGCGTCGATATTGTCAATTTACTTGCCGTTACTAGTCTTATCTTGATTCGGCGGCATCTGGGATGAAGCGGCCCGGACCGACCTTACACGTACGCTTACATGAGACAGGTTCCACCGACTGACATGCACTAGTTGCATAAGGTGGCTAGCGGGTGTCTGTCTCTCCCACTTTAGTCGGATCGGATTCGATGAAAAGGGTCCTTATGAAGGGTAAATAGAAATTGGCATTTCACATTGTGGTTTTGGTGTAGGTAAGAAACGTTCTTGCTAGAAACCTATAGCAGCCACGTAAAATTTGCAACAACAATTAGAGGACGTCTAACTTGTTCTTGCAGCATATGCCGTGTGATGTGATATGGCCAAAAGGATGTGATGAATGATATATGTGATGTATGAGATTGATCATGTTCTTGTAATAGGAATCACGACTTGCATGTTGATGAGTATGACAACCGGCAGGAGCCATAGGAGTTGTCTTAATTTATTGTATGACTTGCGTGTCAATGAAAACGCCATGTAATTACTTTACTTTATTGCTAACCGTTAGCCATAGTAGTAGAAGTAATAGTTGGCGAGACAACTTCATGAAGACACGATGATGGAGATCATGATGATGGAGATCATGGTGTCATGCCGGTGACGATGATGATCATGGTGCCCCGAAGATGGAGATCAAAAGGAGCAAAATGATATTGGCCATATCATGTCACTTTATGATTTGCATGTGATGTTTATCATGTTTACATCTTATTTGCTTAGAACGACGATAGCATAAATAAGATGATCCCTCGCTAAAATTTCAAGAAAGTGTTTCCCCTAACTGTGCACCGTTGCGAAGGTTCGTTGTTTCGAAGCACCACGTGATGATCGGGTGTGATAGATTCTAACGTTCGAATACAATGGGTGTAAGCCAGATTTACACATGAAAAACACTTAGGTTGACTTGACGAGCCTAGCATGTACAGACATGGCCTCGGAACACGGAAGACCGAAAGGTCAAACATTAGTCGTATAGAAGATACGATCAACATAGAGATGTTCACCGTGGATGACTAGTCCATCTCACGTGATGATCGGACACGGCCTAGTCGATTCGGATCATGTATCACTTAGATGACTAGAGGGATGTCTATCTGAGTGGGAGTTCATTGAATAATTTGATTAGATGAACTTAATTATCATGAACTTAGTCTAAAATCTTTACAATATGTCTTGTAGATCAAATGGCCCACGCTAATGTTGCCCTCAACTTCAACGCGTTCCTAGAGAAAACCAAACTGAAAGATGATGGTAGCAACTACACAGACTGGGTCCATAACTTGAGGATCATCCTCATAGCTGCCAAGAAAGCATATGTCCTTGAAGCACCGCTAGGTGACGCACCGATTTTCCCAGCAACTCAAGACGTTATGAACGCCTGGCAGTCGCGTAGTGATGATTACTCCCTGGTTCAGTGCGGCATGCTTTATAGCTTAGAATCGGGGCTCCAAAAGCGTTTTGAGCAACACGGAGCATATGAGATGTTCCAAGAGCTGAAAATGGTTTTCCAAGCTCATGCCCGGGTCGAGAGATATGAAGTCTCCGACAAGTTCTACAGTTGTAAGATGGAGGAGAATAGTTCTGTCAGCGAGCATATACTCAAAATGTCTGGGTTGCACAACCGCTTGTCTCAGCTGGGAGTTAATCTCCCGGATGACGCGGTCGTTGATAGAATCCTTCAGTCGCTTCCACCTAGCTACAAGAGCTTTGTGATGAACTTCAATATGCAGGGGATGGAAAAAACCATTCCTGAGGTGTATTCAATGCTGAAATCAGCGGAGGTGGAGATCAAAAAGGAACATCAAGTGTTGATGGTGAATAAAACCACTAAGTTCAAGAAAGGCAAGGGTAAAAAGAACTTCAAGAAGGACGGCAAGGGAGTTGCCACGCCCGGTAAGCAAGCTACCGGGAAGAAGCCAAAGAATGGACCCAAGCCTAAGACTGAATGCTTTTATTGCAAGGGAAACGGTCACTGGAAGCGAAACTGCCCCAAGTACTTAGCGGATAAGAAGGCCGGCAATACCAAAGGTATATGTGATATACATGTTATTGATGTGTACCTTACCAGCGCTCGTAGTAGCTCCTGGGTATTTGATACCGGTGCGGTTGCTCATATTTGTAACTCAAAACAGGAGCTGCGGAATAAGCGGAGACTGGCGAAGGACGAGGTGACGATGCACGTCGGGAATGGTTCTAAGGTCGATGTGATCGCCGTCGGCATGCTACCTCTACATCTGCCAACGGGATTAGTTTTAAACCTCAATAATTGTTATTTAGTACCAGCTTTGAGCATGAACATTGTATCAGGATCTCGTTTGATGCGAGATGGCTACTCATTTAAATCCGAGAATAATGGTTGTTCTATTTATATGGGAGATATGTTTTATGGTCATGCCCCGCTGGTCAATGGTTTATTTTTATTGAATCTCGAACGTGATGTTACACATATTCATAGTGTGAATGCCAAAAGATGTAAGGTTGATAATGATAGTCCCACATACTTGTGGCACTGCCGCCTTGGTCATATTGGTGTCAAACGCATGAAGAAACTCCATGCAGATGGACTTTTGGAGTCTCTTGATTATGAATCATTTGACATGTGCGAACCATGCCTCATGGGCAAAATGACCAAGACTCCATTCTTCGGCACAATGGAGCGAGCAACCAACTTATTGGAAATCATACATACTGATGTGTGCGGTCCAATGAGCGTTGAGGCTCGCGGTGGTTATCGTTATGTTCTCACCCTCACTGATGACTTAAGTAGATATGGGTATGTCTACTTAATGAAACACAAGTCTGAGACCTTCGAAAAGTTCAAGGAATTTCAGAATGAGGTTGAGAATCAACGTGACAGGAAAATAAAGTTCTTACGATCAGATCGTGGAGGGGAATATTTGAGTCACGAGTTTGGCACGCACTTAAGGAAATGTGGAATTGTTTCACAACTCACGCCGCCTGGAACACCTCAGCGTAATGGTGTGTCCGAACGTCGTAATCGCACTCTATTGGATATGGTGCGATCTATGATGTCTCTTACCGATCTACCGCTATCATTTTGGGGTTATGCTTTAGAGACTACCGCATTCACTTTAAATAGGGCTCCGTCGAAATCCGTTGAGACGACACCGTATGAATTATGGTTTGGGAAGAAACCTAAGCTGTCGTTTCTGAAAGTTTGGGGATGCGATGCTTATGTCAAGAAACTTCAACCTGAAAAGCTCGAACCCAAATCGGAAAAATGCGTCTTCATAGGATACCCTAAGGAAACTATTGGGTATACCTTCTACCTTAGATCCGAAGGCAAGATCTTTGTTGCCAAGAATGGATCCTTTCTGGAGAAAGAGTTTCTCTCGAAAGAAGTAAGTGGGAGGAAAGTAGAACTTGATGAGGTACCCCCTCTTGAACCGGAGAGTAGCGCAGCTCAGGAAGATGTTTCTGTGGTGCCTGCACCGACTAGAGACGAAATTAATGATGATGATCATGAAACTTCGGATCAAGTTGCTACTGAACTTCGTAGGTCCACGAGGACACGTTCCGCAGTAGAGTGGTACGGCAACCCTGTCCTGGAAGTCTTGTTGTTAGACAACGGTGAACCTTCAAACTATGAAGAAGCGATGGCGGGCCTGGATTCCAACAGATGGCTTGAAGCCATGAAATCCGAGATAGGATCCATGTATGAAATGAAGTATGGACTTTGACAGACTTGCCCAATGATCGGCAAGCCATAGAGAACAAATGGATCTTTAAGAAGAAGACAAACGCGGATGGTAATGTGACCATCTATAAGGCTCGACTTGTCGCTAAGGGTTATCGACAAGTTCAAGGGGTTGACTACGATGAGACCTTCTCACCCGTAGCGAAGCTGAAGTCCGTCAGAATCATGTTAGCAATTGCCGCATTCTATGATTATGAGATATGGCAAATGGACATCAAAACAGCATTCCTTAATGGTTTCCTTAAGGAAGAGTTGTATATGATGCAGCCGGAAGGTTTTGTCGATCTTAATAATGCTGACAAGGTATGCAAGCTCCAGCGCTCAATCTATGGGCTGGTGCAAGCATCTCGGAGTTGGAACATTCGCTTTGATGAGATGATCAAAGCGTTTGGGTTTACACAGACTTATGGAGAAGCCTGTGTTTACAAGAAAGTGAGTGGGAGCTCTGTAGCATTTCTTATATTATATGTGGATGACATACTATTAATGGGAAATGATATAGAATTCTTGGAAAGCATAAAGGCCTACTTGAATAAGTGTTTTTCAATGAAGGACCTTGGAGAAGCTGCTTACATATTAGGCATCAAGATCTATAGAGATAGATCGAGACGCCTCATTGGTCTCTCAACAAAGCACATACCTTGACACGATATTGAAGAAGTTCAATATGGATCAGTCCAAGAAGGGGTTCTTGCCTGTATTGCAAGGTGTGAGATTGAGCACGGCTCAATGCCCGACCTCGGCAGAAGATAGAGAAAAGATGAGTGTCATCCCTTATGCCTCAGCCATAGGGTCTATTATGTATGCCATGCTGTGTACCAGACCTGATGTGAACCTCGCCGTAAGTTTGGTAGGGAGGTACCAAAGTAATCCCGGCATGGAACACTAGACAGCGGTCAAGAACATCCTGAAGTACCTGAAAAGGACTAAGGATATGTTTCTCGTTTATGGAGGTGACGAAGAGCTCGTCGTAAAGGGTTACGTCGATGCTAGCTTCGACACAGATCTGGATGACTCTAAGTCACAAACCGGATACGTGTATATTTTGAATGGTGGGGCAGTCAGCTGGTGCAGTTGCAAGCAAAGCGTCGTGGCGGGATCTACATGTGAAGTGGAGTACATAGCAGCCTCGGAGGCAGCACAGGAAGCAGTCTGGATGAAGGAGTTCATCACCGACCTAGGAGTTATTCCCAATGCGTCGGGCCCAATGACTCTCTTCTGTGACAACACTGGAGCTATTGCCCTTGCCAAGGAGGCCAGGTTTCACAAGAAGACCAGGCATATCAAGCGTCGCTTCAACTCCATTCGTGAACATGTTCAAGATGGAGACATAGATATTTGTAAAGTGCATACGGATCTGAATGTCGCAGATCCGTTGACTAAACCTCTTCCACGAGCAAAACATGATCAACACCAGAACTCTATGGGTGTTCGATTCATCACAATGTAACTAGATTATTGACTCTAGTGCAAGTGGGAGATTGTTGGAAATATGCCCTAGAGGCAATAGTAAAGTGGTTATTATTATATTTCCTTGTTCATGATAATTGTCTATTGTTCATGCTATAATTGTGTTATCCGGAAATCGTAATACATGTGTGAATACATAGACCACAACATGTCCCTAGTGAGCCTCTAGTTGACTAGCTCGTTGATCAATAGATGGTTACGGTTTCCTGACCATGGACATTGGATGTCGTTCATAACGGAATCACATCATTAGGAGAATGATGTGATGGATAAGACCCAATCCTAAGCATAGCAGTAGATCGTGTAGTTCGTCTGCTAAAGCTTTTCTAATGTCAAGTATCATTTCCTTAGACCATGAGATTGTGCAACTCCCGGATACCGTAGGAATGCTTTGGGTGTATCAAATGTCACAACGTAACTGGGTGACCATAAAGGTGCACTACAGGTATCTCCGAAAGTGTCTGTTGGGTTGGCACGAATCGAGACTGGGATTTGTCACTCCGTATGACGGAGAGGTATCTCTGGGCCCACTCAGTAATGCATCATCATAATGAGCTCAATATGACTAAAGAGTTAGCCACGGGATCATGCGTTACGGAACGAGTAAAGAGACTTGCCGGTAACGAGATTGAACAAGGTATAGGGATACCGACGATTGAATCTAGGGCAAGTATCATACCGGTAGACAAAGGGAATTGTATACGGGATTGATTGAATCCTCGACATCGTGGTTCATCCGATGAGATCATCGTGGAACATGTGGAAGCCAACATGGGTATCCAGATCCCGCTGTTGGTTATTGGCCGGAGAGATGTCTCGGTCATGTCTGCATGGTTCCCGAACCCGTAGGGTCTACACACTTAAGGTTCGGTGACGCTAGAGTTGTTATGGGAAATAGTATGTGGTTACCGAATGTTGTTCAGAGTCCCGGATGGGATCCCGGACATCACGAGGAGTTCCGGAATGGTCCGGAGGTGAAGATTTATATATGGGAAGTCATCCTAAAGTCACCGGAAGTGTTAGGGGATTTTCCGGTATTGTACCGGGACCACCGAAGGGGTTCCGGGGGTCCACCTGCCCCGGAGGGCCCTATGGGCTGTATGGGGGAGAGAACCAGCCCCTAAGTGGGCTGGGCGCCATCCCCCCTTAGGGCCCATGCGCCTAGGGTTGGGGGAAACCCTAAAGGGGGGCGCCCCCCTTGGCTTGGGGGGCAAGCCCCCTCCCCCTGGCCGCCGTCCCCCCTCTAGATCTGATCTAGAGGGGCCGGCCCCCTTCCCCCTTGGCCCTATAAATAGAGGGGAGGAGGGAGGGCAGCAGGACCTGATCCAAGGCGCAGGCCTTCCCCTCTCCAACACCCCCTCCTCCTCCGTTGAGCTTGGCGAAGCCCTGCCGGAGAACTGCCAACTCCACCACCACGCCGTCGTGCTGCCGGAGTTGTCTTCCCCAACCTCTCCCTCCTCCTTGCTGGATCAAGGCGCGGGAGACGTCACCGGGCTGCACGTGTGTTGAACGCGGAGGCGCTGTTGTTCGGTGCTTAGATCGGAATCGATCACGATCTGAATCGCTGCGTGTACGACTCCTCCAACCGCGTTCTTGCAACGCTTCCGCATCGCGATCTTCAAGGGTTTGAAGATTCACTCCTCTCTCTCTCGTTGCTAGTCTCTCCATAGATTGATCTTGGTGATGCGTAGGAAATTTTTTGATTTACTACTACGTTCCCCAACAGAAGGTGGGTACTTACCTTTCGAGGTTGGGTGCCCTGCCTTCACTCGCGAGCTGCGGCAAGTCCGTTGGCCATCTGCTCGCACGTTCAAGCCAGAAATACCAGAGAAGTTTGATGGGAGACTAAACCCGGCAGAGTTCTTGAGCATCTACACCATCGCTGTTCAAGCTGCCGGGGGAAGAGACGAGAAGGTATTCGCCAACTACTTCCCTTTGGCACTCAAGCCAAATGTGACGTCTTGGCTGATGCACCTGCTAGAGAACTCCATCTCGACCTAGGCTGACCAGTGCCATGAGTTTGTTGGTGCCTTCACAGGTGGCCATCAAGAACCAGGGCGGCCCAGCGAATTGCAGCTCCTTCCGCAGAAAGAAGGAGAAAGTCTGTGGAAGTACATGCAGAGATTCAGCCGAGTGCACCGAAACATCCAAGATATCGACCCAGCAGCTGTGATAGCTGCATTCCAGTCCAACATGCGCAACCGCCGGATACGTTCTAAAATGAACATTCAGCTGTACACTCTGGTGGATAAGTGTGCTCGGTTAAGAGGTGAGGCGACTTCCCGGTGAAGAAGATGGTGTCGTCATCGACTCAGAGGATGACGACGAGGCCACCAATCAGAAGAAGAAGAACAAGAAGCGCAACAAGAAGCGCAAGGACAAAGCAGTGATGACCGTTGAAAGATTGAGCGCACCTAATACCGGCAAGAAGGCCAAGACCAAGGTTCCCGGCAAGGAAGCTGCTGCGTGCACTGATTGCCGGGAAGCCGCGGCTGCCGAGAAAGCTGGGAAGGGTGATGGGCCGTACTGTAAGATCCATCGGACCAAAGGCCACGATCTTCAGGAGTGCCATCAGGTTGAGCAACTCGTCAAGAAGGAGAGGGCTGAGTACGAGAAGCATGATAAGGAGAAAGAGCAAGATGGCATTGGCGGGAAGGCCCGAGGTGGCAGAGCAGGTCGCCATGGCAAGGCTCCACAACACCAAGGGAAGCCCGCCTGAGGCCGTGAGAAGAAGGATTGCGATGACGAGAGTGACGAAGGGGATGAAGAGGAAATCAGCGAGCAGGAGTTCCAGAAAGCCACTGATGCCCTATGCATTGACGAGGGTGCATCTTTGCACTCCTCTCACCACCAACTTAAATTGTGGGCACGTGAAGTCAATGCTATGGAGCCAGCGGCAGATTCTCGGAAGCTTCTCAAATGGTCCCGCACGCCCATCATCTTTGATGAAGAGGATCACCCTGACCGTACTACCGCAGTAGGGTGCTTGCCGTTGTTGGTTTCACCAACAATCCGCAACCTCAAGGTCACAAAGATGTTGGTTGATGGCGGGGCCGGGTTGAATATGATTTCTCCAAAAGTCATCGGCAGACTCCAGATAGCAGAAGAAGAGCTCAAGGTTACCGGTACGTTCCAAGGGATCAACCCCGGCAGGAGTCGTCCTAAGGGGAAGATCACAGTACCGGTGACGTTTGGGGGGGAGTTAAACTACCGGACTGAGAAGATCGTGTTTGACGTGGTTGACCTCCCCCTGCCATACAATGGAATCCTTGGTCGCCCAGCCCTGGCCAAATTCATGGCGGCATCCCACTATGCCTACAACACTCTGAAGATGGCAAGGCCAATGGGCATCATTTCCATTCCGTCAGACAAGAAAGATGCAGTCATATGCATGGACAAGATGTACCGGGAAGCAGTCGCTGCTGAGGCTGCGGAAGCCATTGCTCCCGCCAAGGAAAGCAAGAAAAAGAAGAAAGCTAGCAAGGATGCCAGCAAGGAATTCGGGAAGCGTACCTCTCCGGAGTGCGCTGCGCCTATTGATGACTTGCCGGAGAGTTCCAACAGCAAGAGATCCAAGGCTGCTGCACCTGTTGTGAAGAAGGTCCCGGCAGGGCTGGCTGGCGCTGATGGTACGTTTACCATTAGTGCCACCCTCGATGGCAAATAGGAAAGCGCGCTCGTTGCCTTCCTGCGGGTGAATGTCGATGTGTTTGCTTGGCAACCATCTGACATCCCCGGTGTTCCCAGGGAGGTAATCGAGTACCACCTTGCTGTCTGCCCACATGCCCGGCTGTCGGCGTACGATACCCATGGGATCCCAAGAGACCCCTTTACGATTCGGCGGGGGGAGAGGTATACGCAAAGAGCAAAACCGGTGATCGACGCGGGAAGTTTTTACCCAGGTTCGGGCCGCTGATCAGCGTAAAACCCTACTCCTGCTTTGTGTTCTTATTGATGTTCTTAAGCCCAGCCTTCAGGAGCGCTCGCAATGAACAATACGTTCAAAGAGCAGCTACACATGCAGAATGGGCCAGAAGTTCTCCTCCCCTGTAGCAGTTGCCTTGGGCCTCCTTTTATATGCTCAAAGGGGTCTCCACAGTGGCAAAATGTACATACATTGAGGTGTAAAGTAGCTACAGGGTATCATACCTAACCCCTGACGGATTAGGACAAGCGCATTTAATGCACCGTGAGGTGTCCATTTAGGTATCCTCAATTTCTTGGGGATGGAAAAAGGGGCCATCCCATCAGCACCGCTTAAGCTCTCCTCCACTGGCGCGTTGCCACGTATCCAGAGAAGGACCCAGAATGTCAGGTTTTGTCATTGTGCTGGAGTAGTGGTACAGTGGCAGAATCTCGCCGGGCGCCGAAACTTGCCGGGCACCAAGCCTTGCCGGGCGCCAAGCCTTGCCGGACGCCAAGCCTTGCCGGGCGCCAAGCCTTGCCGGAATTATCTTGCTGGGGCTCACCAGCAAGGAATCTTGCCGGGGCTCACCAGCAAGAATCTTGCCGGGCCTCACCAGCAAGAATCTTGCCGGGGCTCACCAGCAAGAATCTTGTCGGGGCTTCGGCCTTTGGTCTTCTGCCTTCCAATTATTGACTCGAATGCTTTTTGGATAGTCTTGTGCTTGTTCCCAGTTGTCTTCTCCCAGGAAGGCTCACTCCCCTGCCACGCCTTTCCCGCCTGGGGGGCTGCAACTCACCGGTGCGTGTCCAGGGGTAATGAACACCCCCTGTTCACTACACCAACAGGAGCCCCCGGGCCTGGGCCGGACAAACGCGCACAGTGTTTGTCTGGGCTAGGCCCAAAAACATGCACCGGTACACGCGCGGCGAGAAGTAACCATTACTCTTGACTTTTAACTGCATGCTGGTGATGACGCAAGAGAGCTTGCAGTTTGCCGGGCCTTGGGCTTGCCGGCAGCGTGGGCAGACAGAGCAGGACGACAACAGGAGTCGTGTGCCCGAAAGGAAGTGCCACATTGTGCGACGAGGAGCCAGTCCCCAAGCTTTCCCCATATAGGGTACTGCGGGTGCGGTGCTCGATCCATATAGTCACCCCTGCTGCCGCAGCCGTCTACCGTGAATGTCTCACTGCCGTCTTGCCGGCCTATTGCTGCAATGGCGCATATAAAGAAGCAATTTATCTTAGTTAAATCAATCTTTATGCATGCAGTGCATGTTATTTTATGCTGAATGAATGTATGCTTCCCCCTTGATTAATTCAATCCTTGCACTTATTTTAGTCCCTACGCTGTCTGGAAACCTTGCCGGTGCGCACGTTTGCCGCGAGCGCTAGATGCGGGTCTTTAGCAGCCTACTGGAAGCGCCGCCGCCGGCAAGGCGACTTGCCGGGCCAGAACGCAGCTGCTAAGCTTGCCGAGCAGACTCGAGGCAAAGCTAGAGCGCGGGCTAACCACGACAAGGTTCCTCCGCATGCAGGTTGATGTACAAGGACAAAGAATTAATCAAGGCGACCCACGCTCGCCGGAAAGCTTTCCGGTGCGCATGCTCCAGTCGGCAGTGCTTGAGGAACAGGTCCTAAGCAACTTGCCGGGAACGCCGCCTCCCGGAAAGGTTTACCTCCTCGGTGCTTATGCAGCCACCTAAATTGTCGAGCGGACTCGAGACAACTAGGGGCGCAATTAGCCCCGGGAGGGCTCCTTCGCGTGTAGGTATAAGAAGCAAGTGAGGATAGCAAAATGAATGTAATAAATCTTGGCAACTTAGCTTTTCTTGCGAGGGCGCTGCCAGCCCCCGAGCTTATTTTTAGCTCAAAGGGTGGTTGTCGGGAAACTTTTGACTTTACCGGAGAACTTTGATATTCTCGACGCTAGCTTCCGGCAAGGAGTTGCCGGGAAAGCTCATGACGGAGGACTTCGTCGTTCTCGACGCTAGCTTCCGGCAAGCTTGTTGCCAGGAAGGCTTATGGCAGAGAACTTCGTCATTCTCGACATCGAGAAGATTGGTCCAGAGGACGCTGCCAGCCCCCGAGCCACAACTGCGTTTAAATACGACAAGTTAATTAGCATCTTAAAAGCATTTTAACATGTGCGTAACTTTATTTAGAGCTCTTCTCCACATGTTTTTGTTTTTGCACAGTTGTCCCCTACGCTTGCCGGAATGCATCTCGATCGCGCACGTCCTAGTCAATGGCACTTAGGAATGGATCCTAGTTAGCAGCCTATCGAGGACGTCGCCTCCTCGAGAGCTTCACACTCCAAGAACAAACGCGGCTGCACAGGTGTTGCTAGGTAGACCCGAACAACCCGGAGCGCAGAATGTCTCAAGAGTGCTCCTTTGCACACAGGTTATGTGCAAAGAACATCATCATGGATAAAATCAAATCAGCAAAAAGCATTAAAGTTTTAGAACTTAGCTTTCTGTATGTGGAGCGAAGTCGCCATGGACGATGAAGCTGACGCACCGACCGCTGGATCAGGTTCGCGCAACCTCGATCCCCCTACCTGGCGCGCCAAAGATGTCGGCGTACGACACCCATGGGATCCCAAGAGACCCCTTTACAATTCGGCGGGGGGAGAGGTATACGCAAAGAGCAGAACCAGTGATCGACGCGGGAAGTTTTTACCCAGGTTCGGGGCGCTGATCAGCATAAAACCCTACTCCTGCTTTGTGTTCTTATTGATGTTCTTGAGCCCAGCCTTCAGGAGCGCTCGCAATGAACAGTACGTTCAAAGAGCAGCTACGCATGCTGAATGGGCCAGAAGTTCTCCTCCCCTGTAGCAGTTGCCTTGGGCCTCCTTTTATATGCTCAAAGGGGTCTCCACAGTGGCAAAATGTACATACATTGAGGTGTAAAGTAGCTACAGGGTATCATACCTAACCCCTGACGGATTAGGACAAGCGCATTTAATGCACCGTGAGGTGTCCATTTAGGTGTCCTCACTTTCTTGGGGATGGAAAAAGGGGCCATCCCATTAGCACCGCTTAAGCTCTCCTCCACTGGCGCGTTGCCACGTATCCAGAGAAGGACCCAGAATGTCAGGTTTTGTCGTTGTGCTGGAGTAGTGGTACAGTGGCAGAATCTCGCCGGGCGCCGAAACTTGCCGGTCACCAAGCCTTGCCGCGCGCCAAGCCTTGCCGGACGCCAAGCCTTGCCGGGATTATCTTGCCGGGGCTCACCAGCAAGGAATCTTGCCAGGCCTCACTAGAAAGAATCTTGCCGGGGCTCACCAGCAAGAATCTTGCCGGGGCTTCGGCCTTTGGTCTTCTGCCTTCCAATTATTGACTCGAATGCTTTTTGGATAGTCTTGTGCTTGTTCCCAGTTGTCTTCTCCCAGGAAGGCTCGCTCCCCTGCCATGCCTTTCCCGCCTGGGGGGCTGCAACTCGCCGGTGCGTGTCCAGGGGTAATGAACACCCCCTGTTCACTACACCGACACCGGCCTGTCAAGCAGAAGGTCAGGATGCAAGCTTTGGAGCGGCAGCAGTCTATTGCCGAGCAGATCAAGAAACTTGAGGCAGCTGGTGTCGGTGTTCGGGGAACCGGGGTACACAGACTTGCCTACCTGCGGCCCGCAGCATGGCTCCATCTGTGGACTGGTACGGCCCATCTTCAGCATCAACAACACAAGACCCTCGCAAGGGGCCAAGCCTCGTGAGGCAGATGACGTCAAGACCTCCAGAGGAAGCGGCTTCCTTATGCCGGCTCCTGAGGAGTGGAGATTTCTATGCAAGCCCCACCTCGTGAGGTTCAGGTGACGCAAGCTATGACGACCAAGGCCAGGCGGGCGCCAGTAGGCGCAGTACAGCAGGTTTCCTCTTTGGTCATAAGGAAGCGGGTGTAGACACAGAGTCCCGAGGAATCAGCCAAAAGTTTCCATTCCCGTGCTACAAGGCCAGAACGATAGGACGGAGGTCATCGCCGAGCCCACCACGACGTCACAACCAGAAGCTTTGCAGGCGAAGACTACCTTTCCTCAGGATTAGATGTACTACTTGTCCCCCTTCAAACTTGGCCGTTGTGGGATCCCTTCCCGCCTTCATTTTGGGGGAAGAGGACCAAGGCCACTATAATTATAGCTAGGCCACCACCATAGAAGGGGGCGGAGGAACCAGATCATCCCCACCAGCTCACACCAACACAAGAACACACCTCCTGAGGTTGTTCCCCCTCTGTACTAGTTCGTCCTCAGCCCACCTCGAGGCCAAACCACCACAAAGCAGGAGTAGGGTTTTACACCGCAAGGTGGCCCGAACATGGGTAAATCGCTGTGTCCCTGTCCTTTCCAGTTCATCAAGCTAGGCCGTGAGATCGACGAGTTGGCAGACTGGGGAGATTGAGTTCTTCGCACACAACCCAGAGTTCGAACCTTTCTTGGGTCTGTGGAGCCCTGAATCCGACATTTGGCGCACCAGGTAGGGGTGCGTCGAAGTCTCTCCTCCGCCGTTCGCCCCATCGTCACCATGGCGGGAGATCCTCGAGCTCACGCTGAGCACTGGGCCGCTCAGCCTGCCCGAGAAGCGCCCCCTGCCCAAGAAGCCCTCCACTCTGCGCTCCTTGTAGCCCGCACGGCGGCCAGCGCCGTCGGCATCAGGCGGCACGGACCACCTCCGCCCGCTTCCGTGCCGCGTCAGAACCGCGCCACCGCGCAGTCTTCGGGTTACACCGCGGCGACGACCCTACACACGCGCGAGCAGCAGGCGAACACGCGAGTCGCTCTCATCGTGGCGCGGGAGCTGCTGGGGTGCAGGCTGGCAGAAGGTGACCACGACAAGCTGCTGGAGCGCGTCGCCGAGCTACTCGATGCCGCCTGCGAGGGCGCGGCGCCCTTCTGCACCTTGCCTACATCGCAAGCACTGCCGGGGGCACGCGCCAGCTCTCGTCACACCCGCGCGCCCTTTCTCAGGGGGCCCGGAGGATCTCGCGACGCCAACATGGCCCGTGACGCCGCTTACCCTACCCAGGATATGTCACGCCCGAGCATGACGGGACCGGGCGGCCCCTCCTGGGACCGCAACGGGATGCCACCCTACGGTCGTCACGACCAGGCGCCAGGCATGACAAGCAACGGCGACGGGCGGCCAGGCGCAGACCCGGGGATGGCGGCCGCGGGCACCCCTGTACCTCCACTGACGAGCTTGTTGTATGCGCCAAGAGGAAGCCCCTGCTTGTTCCCCTCGCCAGCCAGGGCGGCAGGACCACGTGAGACCGAAGCTCTTCGTGGGCCACCCCGGAGCTTCACTGTCGTCTTCGACAACAACAGCCACCGGGTACAGCCGATATCTGAGGAGCATGATTACGCTAACCATGGACCGCAGGTGAACCAAGCCATGGCAACGGCCGTGGACCTCAGGATGATGGCCCCGCCGCAAGCGGACGGAGTGCACTGGGATCTACGCGGGGGGAGCCCGGCGCCAGGGCCTCCCCCGCGCCGCGTGGAGCAAGGCGCTGCCACGACAGCGGCGCACGCTGCTTGGAGGTAGGTCCTTCGCCGAGGAAGGCGCCGATGAGCCCTTCCCCTCGGTGGGGGGCCTGCGATCGCCGGGGCACCGCCAGCGTCCCCCTCGCCCCTTGGTCTCGTCCTGGTTTCCGGACGCCCCAACGGTGGTCAGGGGAGGCGCAGGTGGGGACCTCGCCAGGCGTCAGGGACGCCCATGAAGATCTCCACTCGTGACACTCTCACATAATAATGAGTTGGGGCTGTACACGCCCCGGAGTCTCCTGAGTGCCACACTCGGGCCTCACGGGGGCTCCCACCCACGTCCAAGTGGAAGCACTTAGCTCCGCGCTGGTGAGAACACTAGTCTAGGTGCCAGATGCGGCTATTTGTTTCGCCCTCTTTCTGTAACTCGATTTGCCTTCATTTGAAATGAGATTCGGAGTTTCGTGAGCTTATCAAAAGGAAAAAGGGGGGAGCTTTTTTGATTCGAGGTGTTTTCTTGGCTTTTGGTTTATGTTAAAAAGCAGGGCTCATGCCTGCTGCCCCCCCCCCCCCCGGGTAGGCACCCGCAGCGGGGGCTAGGCGTAGCATGTGTGCTGCGCGCGTGCTTGGGCCAGCCCAAGCGATGCTGAGGCCCCCACAGGGCCAAAAGCGCACCTACCGCAGGACCACTGCACGCACGCCTTGCCGTGACTCGGCAATCGACTCCTCGCGCGGCTCTCTCGGGCAGGCCTGCAGGCTCCTCAGGAGGCTCAAGCCCTCACGCCCTCATGACACAAGAACCCGTCCAAGACCGCCGGCACCAAAGATAAGCCATAACAAACTACTCTAGTAGGGGGGCCTTTCTACCCTCGGCAGCACGTTTCAGAATCAATTTTGAAGGCATATCATCGTTTCATACATAACGGGGAAACCCCCACCAAGAAAATGCTTTTCATGCCCCGCGGGGCCGAGCCCGAAATTTTGGTATGCAGGTCGGGATCGGAAAGGAAGCGTAAGCCTAGCGAGACACACTGCCATCGGCGTCGCCATCTTCATCATCACCATCGTCGGCACCACCCTCTTCAGCCGCGGGCACGTCCACGCCATCTTCACGGGCGAACTCCGTGACCAGGTCGTCCACATGGTCATCCACCCAGCTCGCCAGGTCGCCCTGCGTGACCTTGGGCATGGGGGCTATCGCAGCGTTGAAGTCGAAGTCAGGATCAAGGCTAAGAAGGTAGCTGAAGACACGCGAGAACGCGTGCACGAGAAGTCCCCTGCTTCTTTCCTCGACGAGCTGGCGCGCCCTCGTGGCCCGGTCTTCCAGACGGGTCATGACTTGGGTAAAGAAGTGGAGGTAGCCGGCGTCAGCAGCTTCGTGCGGGCGGGAGACGCTCCCTTCACAGATGGTGTCCAAGGCCCGATTGGCCCGGACCCTGAGGTCCTCAAGCATCGAGGAGCGCTCGCGCTGCATTGTCTGGCGGTGGTTCGTTCGTGGCTTTCGCCACAAGAGACGTGACGCCCGTGACCTGCTGCTGAAGTGAGGACAAGTCGGCTTGGGCGGAGGCCTGAGCCTCCTTGGCGGTCATCTCGCGCTGCTCTGCCGGGGCAAGCTTCGCCTTGAGGGCGTCGGTCCTGCCCTGCAACTCAACCTGCCGCTGTTGGAAGCGGGTCTCCTGGAGCCTCAGCTTCCGGCGGTATTCGCCAACAAGAGCCCCTCGAATCTCCACCACCCTTCGGTCAATATCCTACTGGATCTTGGCCTCCTGGGCTGCAACGACGTCTTCAGCCGCGGTCACTTGGCGCTCCCTCACCTCCAGCCGCTCGAGCTCCAGGTTATGTTCCGAGACCTCAAGCACGAGTGCATCCTCACGCGCCTGGCCTACTTTCTCATCCGAGGGGCCTCGCTCGGTGGTGTCGCTAGGGTGGCCCTGCGCGCCTGGACCTGCCGCTCAAGGGTGGCGTTCAAAGCTCGAAGCTCCTTCTCCCGCTCCTCGGCCGCCTCGCGACGGCGGTCAGCAGCCCTGGCCTCCTCCAGAGCGCGGGCGCAGGCCTCACGAGAAGTTGCGAGGGACGCCGCGGCGTCTGTACGAGCGTGCTCATGCTGCAGATGCCCGAGGTTGATGGCGACCTTCATCTGGTGCCACTCGCACGCCAGGCTGAGGCCTTCCGCCTCAAGGCGTGCTTCGACATCAGCAAGTTCTCCCCCAAGGCAACCCAGCGTGCCCATTGCCTCCTGGAAGAGGTCATGACGGACGACGCTGCGCCCGCGAGCAAGCTCCAGCACGCGGCCAAACCCTTCTTCTGCGCCAGGGGCTACCGGAGAGGCACGAAATGACTCGCCCATCTCTGGCATGGGGCTGGTAGCCGGCGCTCCTTCATCTGTTCCCAGGGCCTCGACGAAAGCGTTGTGTGACTGAACCCCGCTGCTTGAAGACGAAGCCGGCGATGGGCTCGCCGAGCTACCAGCGAGCACCAGTGGAGGAGCCCTCGGCATGCCCCCTGCATCCCAGAGATAGCCGTGGAGGAAGGGAGCTAAGAGCACGGGCTCGCGGCCTTCCGGCGGTGCCTTCGCCTCGCGGGCCGGCTCCGTGCCCTGCGCGGGCACCGGACACGAGGGGTCTGGAATCGCGAGCGGGCCAAGGGCATCCGGGGGTCGCACCCCAGGAGGCTTCACCGCAGCAACCGAGGGAATCATGAAGAGCCAAAGTCAGAAAAGGGAGTGACACGCGAAGATCCACGAAGATAAGGTACTTACTCATCCACGGCTATCCACTTCCTTTGCTTCAGGGCCCGGGGAGGGCCACCACTGCAGCTCCAAAGCCCTTTCCTCTTGCGGAGTGCCCTGAGGTCCAGACGAGGTACGTCAGGGGCCGGTGCACCACCCTTCGCGGTTGGGCTACGGGCCGTCGCCTTAGCAGCACCTGATGGCACCCGCTCTCCAGCGGTCGCCTCAAGAGCACCTGTCGGCACCCGCTCTCCAGCAATCACCTCCGGAGGACCCGGTGGCACCCCCTCTCCAGCGGTCGCCTCGGGAGCACTCGACAGCGCCCGCCCCCCTGCAACCACCTCAGGGGCGCGCGCCACAGGATCGGCAAGCACGGGAGCCACCAAGACGTTGTTCTCGCGAGGCCCCTCAAGACCTTCTGGGCGTAGCCCCCACTCGTCGAAGAGGGGCATCTGCTTCACAAAGTCCTCCGTGTTCGAGCAGTGATACAAGAGGCAGCCCTCCGCAGGGAGCGCGGCAGGCGCTGGGTCACCAGTCAGGAGCTCGAGCGCCGGCGCCAAATCTGGAAGAGGAGCCGCGAGTTCACAGGGAAAGGGGGAAGCCAAGGACGAGCACGAGGGGCAAAGATGGCAGAGCCGCGCTCGCAACAGGCAGCCATTAAGGCTGGCGGTTGTCGAGGCTGCGTGGGGAAGCGGAGACGCCCACGTCCCATCAAGCGCCACGCGACGACCGGGCCTGCAGGTGGTTAGTGCCCGCGGCGCTTCGCCCTTGCCCTTTGGCTTTGCCTCGAAGCCAAGTCCGAGCGCGCCTTGGGCCAGGGGGCTACTATCGGCGTTCTGGGAACCGGGGTACCCAGACTTGCCTGCCTGCGGCCCGCAGCGTGGCTCCATCTGCGGCCTGGTATGGCCCATCTTCAGCATCAACAACACAAGACCCTCGCGAGGGGCCAAGCCTCACGAGGTGGACGATATCAAGACCTCCAGAGGAAGTGGCCTCCTTAGGCCGGCTCCTGAGGAGCGGAGATTTCTATGCAAGCCCCACCTCGTGAGGTTCAGGTGACGCAAGCTATGACGACCAAGGCCAGGCGGGCGCCAGCAGGTGCAGTATAGTAGGTTTCCTCTTTGGTGATAAGGAAGCGGGTGCAGACGCAGAGTCCCGAGGAATCAGCCAAAGGTTTCCATTCCCGTGCTACAAGACCAGAACGGCAGGACGGAGGTCATCGTCTAGCCCACCACGACGTCACAACCAGAAGCTTTGCAGGCGAAGACCACCTTTCGTCAGGATAAGATGTACTACTTGTCCCCCTTCAAACTTGGCCGTTGTGGGATCCCTTCCCTCCTTTGTTTTGGGGGAAGAGGACCAAGGCCACTATAAATATAGCTAGGCCACCACCATAGAAGGGGGTGGAGGAACCAGATCATCCCCACCAGCTCACACCAACACAAGAACAAACATCTTGAGGTTGTTCCCCCTCTGTACTAGTTCATCCTCAGCCCACCTCGAGGCCAATCCACCACAAAGCAGGAGTAGGGTTTTACACCGCAAGGTGGCCCGAATCTGGGTAAATCGCTGTGTCCCTGTCCTTTCTAGTTCGTCGAGCTAGGCCATGAGATTGACAAGTTGGCAGACTGGGGAGATTGAGTTCTTCGCACGCACCCCAGAGTTCAAACCTTTCTTGGGTCTGCGGAGCCCTGAATCCGATAGCTGGTTTGGTCAGAGGAGTATTGCATCCGACATGGTTAGCAAATCCAGCGGTAGTGCGCAAGGCTAATGGGAAATGGAGGCTTTGCATAGATTTCACAGATCTGAACAAAGCATGCCCAAAGGACCCATTGCCCTTGCCGCGCATCGACCAGATTGTGGATTCCACCTCCGGGTGTGACCTTCTTTCCTTCTTGGATGCCTACTCTGGATACCACCAGATCTTCATGTCCAAAGAAGACGAAGAGAAGACCGCATTCATAACCCCATGTGGCATGTACTGCTTTGTACGGATGCCCTTCGGGTTGAAGAGCGCCGGATCCACTTTTGCAAGAGCAGCACAGATTGGCTTTGAGTCCCAGCTGCACAGAAACATTGAAACCTACATGGATGATATAGTTGTCAAAACCAAGGACAGAATGACTCTCATTCAGGATTTGGAAGAGACCTTTGCAAATCTGCGCAGGATCAACTTGAAGCTGAACCCGGAGAAGTGTGTGTTTGGCGTTCCCTCCGGCAAGCTACTTGGCTTCTTTGTGTCCCATCGGGGGATAGAGGCCAACCCCCACAAGATCAAGGCTATCGAGCAGATTCAAGCACCCCAGACAGTTAAAGGCGTGAGGCGTTTGACTGGATGTCTTGCCGCGCTGAGCAGGTTCATTTCCAAATCCACCGAGCGCGCCTTGCCGTTCTTCAAAATCTTGAAGAAGGCAGGCCCCATGGAGTGGACCCCGGAGGCAGACGCTGCGCTACAAGATTTGAAGACCTACCTTTCCTCTGTCCCTACCTTAGTCGCTCGTAAACCGCAAGAGCCGTTGTTACTATACTTAGCAGCGACTAATCAAGTGGTTAGCGCAGCGCTAGTGGCACAGAGGGAGGTAGATGAAGCAGCAGCCGTCACCACTGTTCACTTTGGAGAGGAAAGTGAACCCGTCCCAGCAAGGTCAGATGCAGTTCAAGACAAGGAAGAGCAAGGCAGCAGAGGAAGTTCCATGGTCACGGCAAGGAAGAAAGTGGTGCAGCGCCCAGTGTACTGCAGGGGGCTAGATCGAGGTACGCTGGTGTGCAAAAGTTGATTTTTGGGCTCATCAAGGTCTCAATGAAACTGCGCCACTACTTACAGGCC
Organism: Thinopyrum elongatum; assembly: GCA_011799875.1. Taxonomy (NCBI): domain Eukaryota; kingdom Viridiplantae; phylum Streptophyta; class Magnoliopsida; order Poales; family Poaceae; genus Thinopyrum; species Thinopyrum elongatum. Next base: position 340,156,254 of record CM022303.1, on the reverse strand, counting down.
CATGAGATCACGGTTGTCACCCGCTTCCCCTTGCAATGCATACTCCGAAACCCTGTGGCTATTAGCAGGACTGTGGAATGGGCTTTGGAGTTGTCTAGCATCGGTTTGAAGTTTGAAAGCACATCAACCATTCAGAGCAGAGCACTAGCAGAGTTCATTGCAGAGTGGATGCCAACCCCTAATGAAGAAGTACTGGAGATAGCCATCCCCGGCAAGGAAGCGCCCCAAGAATGGATTATGTATTTTGATGGTGCCTTCTCCCTACAAGGTGCAGGAGCTGGCATGCTTCTTGTTGCCCCCACTGGGGAGCACCTGAGGTACGTCGTTCAGATGCATTTCCCCCGGGAGAAGGCTACCAACAATACTGCAGAGTATGAAGGGCTCCTTGCCAGGCTCAGGATTGCAACGGAACTAGGAATCAAGAAGCTGATCATCCGTGGAGATTCATAACTTGTGGTGAGGCAAGTCAACAAGGATTATCAAAGCCCATTGATGGAGGCATACGTCGAGGAAGTGAGAAAGTTGGAGGAGCGCTTTGACGGATTGCAGATAGAGCATGTGCCCCGTGCGGAAAACAGCATTGCTGATCATCTGTCAAAGTGCGCTGCGCAAAAACTCTCTGTGGAACCAGGGACTTTTGTTCTCCATCTGACTCAGCCCTCCGTATCCCCGGCAACAATGGCCAGAAAGAGGAGGAAACTGGACTCCGGCAAGCCTCTCCCGGCAGAGCCTCCCGAAGCCCCCGGCAGAGAGCTTGGCGGGAACAACTCCCCTTCGATCAGTGAGCTGCACCCTCCCACCAGATCACCGGTCCCTACGGTCGAGGAGTGCGCTCCCACGAATGAGGAGGTGACGCTGGTCCTCGTTGCTGAGCCCCTGGCCCCATCTTGGGCATGGCACATAGTCCATTTCCTCCAAACAGGAGAACTTCATGAAGAGCAAGAAAAAGCTGAAAGAGTAGCCCGGAGGGACAGTATGTATCAGTTCGTTGACGACATACTATACAGAAGAAGGCCCAACGGTGTGAAATTGAAGTGCATTTGCCGGGAAGAAGGAAAGGAACTGTTGGCAGAGATACACAAGGGTATGTGTGGCTCGCACATTGGATCAAGGGCTCTGGTTGGAAAAGCCTTCCGACAAGGTTTCTATTGGCCCACGGCCCTCCAAGATGTAATTGAGCTAGTCACCAAATGTGAAGACTGCCAGTTCCACTCCAAGAACATCCATCAGCCTGCCCAAGCTCTCCAGACGATCCCTTTGTCATAGCCCTTCTCGGTCTGGGGGCTCGATATCTTGGGCCCCTTCCCCCGTGCTACCGGGGGCTTTGAGTTCTTGTTCGTCGCTATCGACATGTTCACAAAGTGGCCAGAGGTGCAGCCCGTGAGGAAGGTGACCGCACAGTCAGCTATCAAGTTCTTGAAAGGATTGGTGGGCCGCTTCGGGGTACCTGCCTGAATCATCACCGACAATGGCACCCAATTCACGAGCTGTGCCTTCATGCAATACGTTCATGCCCTCGGAAGCAAGATCTCATTTGCCTCTATTGCCCATACCAGGAGCAACGGGCAAGCTGAGAGGGCGAACACTGAAGTGCTGCGAGGACTCAAGACAAGAACATTCGATAAGCTGCAGAAGTGTGGCAGGCGATGGATCGACGAGCTGCCGGTGGTTCTTTGGTCCCTCCGTACGACACCAAATCGAGCTACCGGGCAGACTCCCTTCTCCCTAGTCTATGGGGCAGAAGCAGTTATCCCCCCGGAACTCATATACGGATCACCTTGAGTGCTTGCCTACGATGAAGTAGCGCCAGAACAGCACCGGCGTGACGATGCTATGCTACTTGAGGAGAACCGTCTCCGGGCTGCTACGCATGCTGCATGCTACCAACAAGCCCTGCGTCGCTATCACAGCCGCAGGGTTCATTGCTAGAGCTTTGAGGAAGGCGACCTTGTCCTTAGGCGCATTCAGTCCGCCAAGGGTACAAACAAGTTGACGCCAAAGTGGGAAGGCCCTTACCGGGTAGTACAAGTCACCAGACCTGGCGCAGTCTGTCTGGAGACCGGAGATGGCATTCAGTTGCAAAACTCATGGAACATTGAGCATCTCCGTAAGTTCTACCCGTAAGGCGCGGCTGTCGGGCCCTGCCCGGCAGCCACCCTTTTGTACATGCCTTGCCGATGTTGCATGTAACCCCTTGTACAAAGCCAGGCGCAGATCCTGAGCAACAGAGAAATAAACGAAGTGCTAGGGGGCCCTCGAAACTTGCATGCATGCATAAGCATATCATGAGCATAGCATGATCATGTAGATAAGATCACACATGGCATTGTTTTCATCTGTGCTAAGCTGCAGGGCTCTTACGGTGGACTTGGTCCCGAAGAAGAGGAGAGAATACAAGCCTACACTGCGATCCCCAGCAAGCCAAACAGATAAGTTCTTTTCTTATCCATACGTGTTCTGTAAGTAGAAACTTGTACATATGAAAACCTCGCCACCTTCGAGACTTAGGTGCTCCCATCCTTTGACTCGAACGTTGCTTCGGTCAGGATGGTCGTAGTGGCCTTTGGCGGAGAAGGCTTGGCGGGGGGCTGGTCCTTCTTTGTGATTTGTGCCTGGCAGGCTTAGCCCAGCGGCAACAAACTGAGGGTACCGGCAGGATAACCTGCCGGGGAAACTTGTTTACTTGAATCTATAGAGGCATTTCACCTTTGCATGAGTTTGATACATGCACAAGTACCCAGCAAAGCTTGTCTTTTTCATTAATATGCAGATGAGCAAGTACATATCTTACAGAACACAAACATGGGTAAAGAAGATTACATAATTTAGACTAAAGTTTGGCCAGTGCCTACATGTTTTAGATTGAAAAAAGATAAGTGCCCCGTAACCCCTTTCTTGTCCCTCTCCTCCTAAGCACAGCGGTGGAAGGTGAAGAGGGCAAAAGGGGTGCCCGGGCAAAAGCCCAGCTTGACCCCGTCGGGCCCCACGAAAGGGAGCCCAACAAGGCCAGGAAGGCAAGGGCGAAGGTGATGGTGAAGAGGACGGTGGAAGGGTCCCCCTAACCATCGCCACCGGGGCCAGCAGGACACGGCAGGGCGAACGAAGCTGCAACCCACGAGGAAGCCTGCCGGGGTCCAGCTGGAAGGCTGCTGGAGGAGCCAAGGGCACCATTTCCACCTCTGCATTCAACACCCAGGCAAATCGCCTTGTCGGGAAGGGGGTGGAGGTGCAGATGGTGGTGCCGCCGCCTGACGGTGGTGGTGCGGCTGATATTCAGCCAGAGTCAGAGCTGTCGTCCTCCCCGTCGCCACCGTCATCATCACCGTCATTGTCCTCTTCATCGCTGTCACTCGAGGAGGAGCTTTTGTCGTCGGTCGAGGTCTCCGCACAGCACCCTAAGCAAGCACCTGAGCACCCGAAGACCTTGACGGAAAGCAGCTCGGCATCCATTAATTTAAAATGGAGGACGTGCCCCTCCGACAAGCTGTGGGCGCGAGCAAAAGTCTTCCAGCCGCGTCGGAAGAGCATGACCTGAGGAGCAGGGAAATCTACATCCACCCGCATGCTACCATTACAGCAGCCCTCATGTGCAGCTTTAGTGCGCGTGGCTGCTCGAGCTCCATCACCGTTGCGAATGGAGTGGGGAGACGGAGGCGGCCGCGCGGAGGCTTCTACAATCTGATGATGAACTCCATAGGTTGGTGTCCGACGTGGCCTTCCATCGGGGGAGGGGCAGCCGGCGGGGGCGCAATCAGAGCGCCACCCCGTCCTCCTCGGCCCCGGGCACCACGACGACCACGACCTCGCCCCCTCCCACCTCCTCTCATGGCAGACTCTATCCCCGCGCCTTCGACAGGAGGAGGGAGCGCCACCACCGGGGCACCACCACGCCCTCGCCCTCTCACCATGGTGGACTAAGGATGCTCAAGGAAGGGGAGGAGTGAAGTGCGTAAACAAATGCACCGCTCCTGCCCCCTTTTATACGGGAACGGGGCAGGGGGCTGACTCCTCAACATGGAAGCAGCCGCCCCACTCCTCCAATCCGGCTCCCCCGCACCATCAGCGGCTCGGGGAATCAAAGCCGACCCTCTGCACCAATCCACGACGCCTGGTTTTCTACCATGACACTCATTCCCGTGCCCTCCTCATCCGCCACCAACCCTGCGTAATTCATGCAGTTCACGTGGCGGAAGTACCAGAGGCGAGGAAGCTAGTGGAATGGCAGTTATCACCCCGTGATCGTGGGACGTGGACAACCCACGGATCATGGCTTGGATTCCCTCCGTAACGTCTTGCACGATGCTTGGGAAAACCGGAAACTGACCCAAGCTCAGATTAATGAAGAAGCAAAGAAGATCTCAAAGGGTGAGCTACAGCCTCCCCGCCTGAGTACTGAACAGGGCCTACCCCGACGACGCCCGGCAGCGAGTTCGGGCCAGGCCCGGGTGCTCCTGTCAGTGCAACAAACCCCAGGTGTCTTTCCCAGACTATACACAGGCTTCGAGGCAAGGTTACAGCATCCAAGACGAGACCAAGTTGAAGAGATGGCTCTTTGAGAAATCAAAGGGCAGATCAAGAAGACCAAGTCAAGCCAAAGGAGCAAGACACCACTAAGGGAAAACTTCCTTGCCGGGCAGGCCAGCCCGGCGAGGTCGAAGTCACCCCGAAGATAAACCTCAAGACTCCCTCGGCAAGCTTGCCGGGGATGCCAAGGGCGGCCTACCCCGCCAAGGCTCCACCACTCCACCTCACAGCAACGCAAGTCATCGATCGGTGCGGTGTCAAACTCCCAAGTGGCTAAGTGGCTGTTATTTGACACATGGCAGCCACTTCTGAAGGAAATCACCTCCAAATGACACCCGTCCAGAGACGTGTCAAGCAGACAGATGAGAAGGTGGCCGAACAGCCCGGCAAGGCTTGTCAGGCATGCCACGATGTGACACTAAGCGGCGCATTTAATGCGCTCTGCCCTGTCTGCAGAGTTAGGTATGATAGCACTGTTTGCTATCTAATCAGTACACAATGACAGATTTGCCATTGTGGTGACCCCTTGATCTATAAACAGAGGGCCATGGCAACCATAGAAAGGATTCGGACCCTTGTACACTCATATGCGCGTAGCTGCTCTCGCCCCGAAGCAACCTTGCCGCGCTAGAGCGCTGCATCTCCACTACGATCCCCTCATCAATCAACCAAAGCAGGAGTAGGGTTTTACGCCTCGCGGTGGCCCGAACCTGGGTAAAAACTGCCCATGTGTTCTTTGCCGTGCTGCGCTACGCTCTCCGCTCTTTGTGCAATGTGCCCTTCCCCCCGCCGAACCACAAAGGGGCTGATGGTCTCATAGGTGGCCGTGGTTTCCCACGACAGCGAAGATCTGTATTGTTCTCATACTTCTGTAACTCCAAAAATTCTGAACAATTAGGACAACCTGGGTAATTTTTATTTTTCATCGCTTCTGTGAATTTTTAAGATTCTGCTACTTGATGCAAAAGTTTCTGTTTTTCAGCAAAATCAAATCAATTATCACCGTAGTTCAACCCAAAGGTCTTACTTGGCTCAAACACTAATTAAAACACCAAAACATAATTACTACAGAGGTAATAATGTTTATTTATTGAAAAATAGAACCAAAAACATAAAAATAAAATTGGGTTACCTCCCAACAAGCGCTATTGTTTAACGCCCCTAGCAAGGCATAAAACATAGATCTAGGTATTGTCATCTTTGGTATGCAATTCTTTCCTAGTCAAATCTCCCAAAACTTTTCTTAACAAATCTCTTTTTTCTTTCCTTTCCTTCCTAGTAGGTGAACTCAATTCATGGAAAGGACTTTGATTAGTGATTTTAACATTCATAATTCCATACTCAGGATCATCACCATAAATATCCTCATTTAAAATACGTATCTCATCTTTAATAGGCTCCCTAGACATAACCTCCATCCACTCATCATTAAATCCTACATAAATTCCCTTAGTTACCCAATCAAATTTTTCATAAGTATCAAGATAAAGGGCTTGAGCAATTTCTGCGTAAGGAACTCTTCTCCTAAGATTGTTACTATAAGAATGATAATCTTTAGATTCTAGACTACACAAGGTTTCTTTATCATCGAGAATTTCTACAACTGGAGGATGCTCAATATTTTTATTATAGAAAAAAATTCCCTAGCTTCTTTTATTATGAAGTCAAATTCTCACATAAGGATGATAGTTGCAATCTTTTTAGCCTTAGGATGAAGTGTATTGGGAAGTTCAAAAAATATCTTTTGTAAAGTGGGATGAATATGCACAAATTTTCTTTCTAGTTTAACAGCAAGCATAGCAATAGCATCCGCATAACAATTTGTATCAAAAAGAATAGATCCCTTACTAATAGGCATGACTCCCGTGCAATCAAAGAATTCTTGAATAACACTTTTCCCAATAATATTACCGTCTCCCACATGAAAAGTTTTTACCTTAAGATTAGAGGGAGTTTTGGTTTCACGATCTAAAGAACAAGATTCAAATTTTTCCTCAAGCTTTTTAGCAAGATCCTCAGAATTTTGAATGATAACCTCCCCATATTCAGACATGATGGCAAGAAACCAATCTAGCGCGCAAACAAAAAGCAAACAAAAAGATGAACGAAAGAAGGGCGAATAAAGAGGCAAATATTTTTGTGTTTTTCTGAAAATGTTTTAGAAGTGGGGGAGAGGAAAACAAGAGGCAAATGGCATATAATGTAATGCAAGAGATGAGAGTTTATGATGGGTACTTGGTAGGCTTGATGTAGAACCTCCCCGGCAACGTCGCCAGAAATTCTTCCTGCTACTTCTTGAGCTTGTGTTGGTTATTCCCTTGAAAAGGAAAGGGTGATGCAACAAAGTAGAGATAAGTATTTCCTTCAGTTTGAGAACCAAGGTATCAATCCAGTAGGACGTACAAGCAAGTCTGCAATCTATGCACCTACACAAACAATCAAACACTTGCACCCAACGTGATAAAGGGGTTGTCAATCCCTTCATGGTCACTTGCAAGGATGAGATCTGATAGAGATAGATATAAAAGATTACTAAAACGTAAAACAAAGTAAAAGTAAATAAATTGCAGCAAGGTATTTTTGGGTTTTTTGGTTTATAGATCTGAAAATATATGATGGAAAATAGACCCGGGGGCCATAGGTTTCACTAGAGGCTTCTCTCTTAAAGAAAGCATACGGTGGGTGAACAAATTACTGTTGAGCAATTGATGGAAAAGTGCAAAGTTATGACGATATCTAAGGTAATGATCATGAATATAGGCATCATGTCCGTGACAAGTAGACCGACTCCTGCTTGCATCTACTACTATTACTCCACACATTGACCGCTATCCAGCATGCATCTAGAGTATTAAGTTCATAAGAACGGAGTAATGCCTTAATTAAGAGGAAATGATGTAGAGGGATAAACTCAAGCAATATGATATAAACCCCATCATTTTATCCTTGATGGCAACAATACAATACGTGCCTCGCTACCCCTACTATGTCACTGGGTGAGGACACCGCAAGATTGAAACCAAAACTAAGCACCTCTCCCATTGCAAGAAAAACCAATCTAGTTGGCCAAACCAAATCAATAGTTCGAAGAGAAATACAAAGATATCTTAATCATGCACAAAAGAGTTCAGAGAAAACTCAAATAATATTCATAGATAATCTGATCATAAATCGACAATTCATCGGATCTCAACAAACACACTGCAAAAAAATTATTACATCGAATAGATCTCCAGGAACATCAAGGAGAACATTGTATTGAAGATCAAAGAGAGAGAAGAATCCATCAAGCAACTAGTTATGGACCCGTAGGTCTGTGGTAAACTACTCACACATCATCGGTAGGGCAGCAAGGTTGATGTAGAGGCCCTCCATGATCGAATCCCCCTCCGGCAGATCACCGGAAAAGGCCCCAAGATGGGATCTCATGGGAACAGAGGATTGCGGTGGCGGAAAAGTATTTTGGTGGATGCCTCTAATGGTTTGGGAATATTTGGGACTTTATAGTGCAAAGATTAGGGTTGGAGGACTCTCGAGGGGCCCACTAGCCCTCAGGAAGCCCCCTCTAGGGCGCGCCTGGCAGGCTTGTGGCCTCCTCGGGAACCTTCTGCCCCCCTCTCCAAGCTCCGTGGATGTCTTCTGGTCCAAGAAAAATCATCGTAAAGTTTTATTCCGTTTGGACTCCGTTTGATATTCCTTTTCTGTAAAACTCAAAAACAAGGAAAAAAAACAAAAACTGGCCCTGGGCTCTAGGTTAATAGGTTAGTCCCAAAAATAATATAAAATAGCATATTAATGCATATAAAACATCCAAAACAGATAATATAATAGCATGGAAAAATCAAAAATTATAGATACGTTGGAGACGTATCACAACCCAATGCGTAAGAGGGGTTATCAATCCCTCTACAGTAAAAAGAAAGATTAAATTGTATGAGGTTGGATAAATAGATCTGACTAAAACACAAAATAAAATAAGTAAAGAAAAAGTGCAGAAAGGTATTTTTGGATTTTTGGAATAATAGATCTGAAAAAAATATGATAAAAGATAGACCCGGGGGTCGTACATTTCACTAGTGGCTTCTCTTGAGAAAATAGCATACGGTGGGTAAACAAATTACTGTTGGGCAATTGATAGAAGAGCAAATAATTATGATCATATCCAAGGCAATGATCATGTATATAGGCATCACGTCTAAGATTAGTAGACCAACTCCTGACTGCATCTACTACTATTACTCCTCACATCGACCGCTATCCAGCATGCATCTAGTGTATTAAGTTCATGGAGCAACGGAGTAATGCATTAAGAACAATGACATGATGTAGACAAGATCTATTCATGTAGGAATATACCCCATCTTTTTATCCTTAATAGCAATGATACATGCGTGCCTCGCTACCCCTTTTGTGGGTGACACTGGTACAGCGAGGTCCTATACAAAAGGTTTTTAACCCCTTTCTGAAACGGCATTTGGAACCGTCGCCAAGTGAGTGACTGTGATAGGGGGGTCCTTCCCACACGACCCAGAAACCGTCGGGGATAGGGAGCCACCCAGACGCTGCATCCTGGCAACTCATTTGTGCTCACATTGCCATCGCAGTCGGTATTCTGTGGTGCTACGTTTACGATGCGCAGCCCATCACAAACGGTTCATGATTATAGAACGTGTATGATAAGCAGACAATCACACACATTCTCTTTTCCCAAACTGTATGCGATAACTAATTAAGAAGATTAGCTAATCGTCGTACGAGTGTCGGACATGATTACGAAACATCGGACCATCATAACATCGTCGTACATGACAACTATCGCACACGCTATTCTGTGGTCCAACGTTTACGATGCATACCACATCAGAAACAGTTCATGGTTGCGATTCGTGTACGATAAGGCAACTATCACAAACATTTAGTTTGCCCGCATCGTTTGTGATATTGTCTGACATTGCACACGCTTTGCAAATGGCAACTGTGTGCATGCTTGCACACGTTTCCTCTCTGTGAACCATGTTGGATTATGGTGTATATCGCAAATGTTTGTGTTTTACCAACCGTATGTGCCGTAACGACCTGGAGAGCGTAATTTCACCATAATTTAATTGCTGCTATTTCAAATTGTACTGGATTTGAACTTGAATGTATGCTATAGCTTTATTCATATCCATCAGGTTCAAACAACCAATGCATTATTCGATTCATAGGTACATATGTTCAAGAATAAAATAAGAACCAAATAAAGAATGATGAACCACAGTTGTATACTTGTACTATTAAAGACGGTAAAGAAAGAGGCGAAATACATTCTGGTTGCTGAACAAGGTGAAGCGGAATGCCCATATTGTGCCCTCCTCCATGCAGAAGGCACACACAACTCTAGTCCAACCCCTTCTGATAGCCGACCACCCATCCTTCATGGTCTTCATGAAAACATCTAGATAATCATCATGTTCTGGTAGAAATACTTTAACCTTTGCATGCCCACCAATCATGTGGTTTGAGAGGTAATCTTGAGTAAACTGCTTTGGGAACCACTGCAAAGGAAAAAGTTTCAGACATTGTCATCTAACACAACTCATTATGGGTAGTAAAAAGAAGGCTGCAGAGTTCTTACTTACCATCCTGCAGTTCGCTGTTGTCTTGGATAAAGTGTAAAAAAAATAGTTTAATTGCCATCTTTTGACCCATTTTACTAACAATATTTATCAGCTTCCTCACTTGATGCTGGTTCATCGATATCTCATTGCCCCATACGCAGAAAGGGTCAAAGCACGAATCTTTACCAATGACATATGTACCTAAAAGCACCAAGTTAATATTAGAAGCAAAACATCAATTGCACAATGATGTAGTACAACACTCTTTTATAATATCTTATAACATCCAATATACTCACATATTAGATGAATTAACATCTTATATTATGGGCCGGAAGGAGTTTATTGCATTTTTACAAATTATCGGCTGATTAACTGCTGTTGTATCCATGGGTTAGAGTTAGTTTGAGCTAGTTCGGGCTCAAATAGCCCTAAAGTATATCCAAACATGAGGGCTGGTTTGAGCTAGTTGCATCTAACCCACCCAAAAAAAATCCCACCCAAGAGGTGCTAATTGGAGCTAGTTCTCCTAGTGCATTTATTGTCAATCTAACCCTGTCATCCAAACACCTCTTTGGATGGAGTTAGTTCAGGGTTAGTCATGAGCTAGAAACTAACTCTAACCTCTAGCTAAGTTGAGTATCCAAACATGGCTGTGTTGTTGTTGTTGCTGTTGCTGCTCTTCTACGTGTATCTAGACATCATTAGAACATTAAGGTAACACTCTTCCTTGTTGCTATGTAGCCTAGGATTGCATATTTAGACATTAAGTACAGTGCATGTTGCTATGTAGCCTTAGATATATTACATATGGCCCTAGTTAACCTAATGATAAATGGGTTACAGATATATTCAGTTAAAAGTCCGATTCACTGATTAGTCCCTTATCAGCCCCCGGCCTATATGGTACCAGCTACCGATATCCTGAACATTGAGTATATGTAAGCCATGGGATGAAACTAACCTTGATGGAAAACAGCAGTTGTTCCCAAAATTGTCCTGTGTAGGTACATCGAGAGGCATGTTAAGCACAACAGGCTAAACATCAACCAAATATATCCATGGCAGACAAAATAATCTCCAAAAGATAGCTTCAGTGTGTAGGTTTAAGCACGCTAGTAAAGCAAAACAAGTGGAAAGGTGTGTTAACTGCAACAGGCCTAACATTTAACAACAAGTAAACATAGTCATTCAAACTGGTATTGTGCCGGTCTAAGTACACTGGTTATTGTTAAATAAAAATGGAAAGGCATGTTAACTACAAGATGCAGCAACCAAATGTAGTCATTCATAGTGGTATTGATGAAATTGAACTGCACAGTTCATACTTGCACATATAGATCATCACATTGTGAATAACTGAAATAAACAAGGCATACTACGAACAACCAAAGATAGCATTTGAAACTGGACATATGCTAACTACAAACAACCGAACAATCAAAAAACTTTAAAAGAGGCATATGCTAGCTATAACAGGCTTAACAGCAAGCAAATATATGCATTCCTATTGGTATGTTTAAAACTAGATTGATGAAATGTACTGCACAGTAAATAATTTCACATATACAGCATCACATTGTGAACAACTGAAATAAACAAGGCATACTGCAAACAACCAAATATAGCAATTAAAACTGGACATATTCTCACTACACTAGAAAAGGGACTCGACAAAACAAATCATGGGTTCCCCCCTGTGAAGAGGCACGGCAAAACAAATCATGGGTTTCCTCACTTGTCACAGATGAGCTCGTTCCCGTGGGAAGAGCACGGACCCTGGATGCGCTCCATGTTGTCGCAGATGGGCTCCTTCCTCTTGGAAGAGCATGGCTATAGGGTGCCCTCCCTGATGTCACAGACGGGCTCTTTGCCCTTGGAAGAGTAGATGGGCTCTTTCCCCTTGGGAGAGCCGGAGAGGGTGCCCTCCTCGTGGTCGCCGTCGATGAGGTCTGACTTGGAAGCTCTGGATCCCAAGCCAGCGTCGTAGAACATGTCCTTCAGAAATGACAAAAGGGGCTTGATGGCGATGTAGGATGGCAAATTCTTGACAGCGAGCCAGAGGAGATCAGAGGCGGGGCCATGGATGAGATCGATGGCGGTTGAACCCGAGGGGTTGGGGGTGGGCCACTTAACCTGTGACATAGCCCGCGTCAGGCTGCCGCTGTCGGCGACCTCAATGTTGTAGCCGGCGTCTGCGACATACCCGCATACTCTAGCCCGCTGATTGAGTGCCTGCGGCCAATAATGGTCGTCAGCTTCCTCGGCGACGTCGGGCGAAGAGACCGCGATACATCTCTTTTGGGCCAGTCGCTCCTCGAGCTCCATGGGAAGCGTAGCCGGGCTTAGGCTGTGACGCTCTGGAGTGGGGGATGGGCATCTGTGGGAAAGGGGTGTTTGGCAGGCGTCATCTAAGAAACTCAGGGCGGCCTGGGTATGGAGATTGGTGGGTAAGCTGCACGGGCAAACCGGAAGATGTTGACAATGGAGGCCTTGCGGTGGCGGCGGCGACCTTTCTAGGGTTTCGAGCGAGGGAGGGGGTGTGTGTGTGTGTGTGCACGCGCGCGCGCCTGAGGAGGTTTTGGTGTGTGTGTGTGTGTGGAGGGGGCGGGCGGGGGGTGTGTTTGAGGAAATGACGCGGCTACTGAAAATTTTACTACGCGGGAGTCAAACGCGGGAGTGAAATGCCGGGGCTATTAAAAATTTGGATGATGGTGCATCGCACACGGTCCGGAAATAACAACCGTGTGTTATGAAACAGAAAAACCCTCGAGGCGGGCAGATATTTTCGAGGGATGCAGGCGGGAGCGGGAACAAGAAACATCACACATGGTCGAAACATAATAACCATGTGTTATCAAACAGAAAAAGCTGCAGGCGGGTAGATATTTTTGAGAGGGGAAGCCTCGTGGAGCCCAATGTACTGTGCAGATGTGCGTGACAGGGGCACCGGCGTGGCACACGGTTAGTGTGAGTGAACCGTGTCTGTTGCGTCATCCGACTTGTCTAATGTTCATAAATTTGGCGAAAAATGACGCGGGAGAGGGTCAGAACACGAACACACTTGCATATGGACCAAATATATGTATGAAAAGGGTGGTTTGAAGTTCAAATACCAAATGCAACTTTAATGTGGCACCTATCTCGCAAAGCGCACGGTATTGCTTGCCCCCCCCCTCGTGTCGGCAGAAAGGGAATCCTAAGCTATGAATGCATGCCCCCCCCACAGAGGTTCACCTAGCAAAGTGCAATGTAGCAGTCCCCCCCCCCAACACACACACCCACTTTCAGTCGGCGGGACAGAGAGGCATCTCACCAAGATGGATCGTAAAACGGACCAAGAATAATCCACCTTGGTCGTACAACCTCGCTCTTGTTGTTGGTCAAAGTGATGGCCGTCCATGCGACCCCGGATATGGGCTAGCTCGCCAATAATCACGCAAGTAGCTAGTCCCCGAAGACAACCACCGCCGGCGTGTGACCCAAACATATGTATGGAGAGGTGTGTTTGAATACACAATGGAACAACTTTGATGTGGCACCGTGCTTTCGAACCAGAAATCCCCACACTGAGTGAGGGTTAGTTGATGATGCATATGTATGTCACACCACACTTGAAGCCGATGACGGGGATTCATGCATGCATGCGTGCATAGTATGTGCTCAAACTTAATTAGGTCTGAATCTCACCATGACCTATACTACGATAACACAAACCAAAGGAAGAATCCGCCATGGTAACCTATCTTGTTGTCGGTCAAGGCGATCATGGATGTCCACGCGGGCCCATGAATATATAGGCTTGTCGCTGATAACCACGAGAGGGAGTGTACCATTCAAAGACAACCACTACATGCATATGTATGGAGGTGATGCGTGCATGCATGTTTGAATACCATTTCACAACATTGATGTGGTGCGTGCGTCAAAAATCGTACAGTCCCCACACAGAGCGAGATCGGTTCATGACGTGTCATGGTACTAGCCACTTCGACTCGATGGGAGGGATTCATGCGTACACATGCATGTGTGTGCTCAAACTGTATCATGTCATCCCAGAGCATGACCTATATATATATATATACCGTATTACAAACAAAAAAATAATCCCCTCCTAAGTCAAATTAACCTCTCACAACTCTGATGTGGCACCTGCCTCACAAAACGGCCAACCCACACGGTGGCTCACGACTCATAGTGTACTGCCAGCCACCCGCCACCCCCCAGACGCACACGCACACACACACACACACAGCGAATCCACCGCAACTACGATGCATGTTAAATTATCCCGCGGTGAACATATGTTACCAAAGGACGGACGTTTTAATTTTGAAAAAAAAAACAGAGATCATTAAGATGTTTTAGTACATTGATTGATTTTCTAGGGGTATAATGTGCAAAAATCAAATTTGAGGTACATGCACACGTGACAGTGCACCTAAATAGATTGCAAAAACACATGTGTCTCACTGGGTGCATGTTTACTCCCCATGCAAGAAATTTCAAAAATTGAGAATCTTGATTTTTAAATTCTAGTACATCCAAAACTTATTTGAAATTCATAAAACTTATCGTGTTGTCATATGGACACCAATACAAAGTGGCATTGTACTTTTTTGTCAAATTTGAGACCAGTTTTGATGTAATCTTTATCTTCTTACAAATGGGAGATTATTAATAATTGGGAACCAATATCCCAAGCGGATAATTTATTCGAACTGTGAGCGTTAGACCAACAATGGATACGTGCCATGCTTTGGTAAAGAAATAAAGCAGCAGCATTAATCATCCAAATAGAAAAACAATATACGTGCCGCCACGCGACCCGTGCGCCGTGCGAGCAGGCGTGAGTTGATGGGACGCATGCGAGCAGTCCGCCGCTCAGGTAGACCGGGAGGCGTGCGTGCAGGTGTGTGAATTGACGGGAAGAGTGCTTGCTACGCAGTGTCATCGGGAGGCATGCGGGTAGCTGTGGGAAACGACGGTAGGCATGCCAGCAGTCCGATGCGCAGGCTCACCGGGAGGCGAGCCAGCGGTTTGACCGCTGCCCGCCTCTCTCCCACTACTCCATATTAATGGCGTGCCCGAGCGGCCGCACCCCCATCCTCGCAACACACACAATCCTCTCTCTCCGCTTGCATCCTTGATGCCGCTCTCAGTCCTCAAAGCCGTCAGTGTATGAGGATGCCGCCGAAGCGCCCCATCGGAGGGAGTGGCGATGCCGGGGCTGCTGAAGCACCAGAGCACGGTGTGGAGATGGAGACAGAGGTTGCCGTCACCGCCAACGAGGTATCGCTGCACCCTGACGTCGTTGACGGCATCGACCTTCCACAGCTGGAGGCAGAGGTCCACACCGACTCCGGTGACGACTCGGGCGACGACCCCGGCGACGACTCCGACGACCACTCCGGCGACGACTCCGACGACGACGGAAAACTGGTTAGTCATCTATACCCATTTATGTGTCAAATAGATCCAAGGGTTTCTCTGGTTACTCCTGCCTCCCCCTTTTTGGAATAGAAATCATATGGTTTTGTTCTCCCAATCCATGAAATCTGAGTAAGTTTCGTTAGATCCGTATAGTGTATTGATTGTTTGAATGGTACAAGTGATAAGTGATTAGTTGTTTCATCTGTGCAAATGATTTCTACTAGTAATCCGACTAGGGTTAGTGTTTGTGCTAATAATTCCTAGCCAGGACTTGACAATTGATTTTAAATGACCTACATATATGTTTGTGCCATTATTTTCTTCAAGATTGGTGTGTACATAGACGACTGTGCTTAAAAATCGAACCATAATCTCTGGATATGTATAAAAAAATAGCCATAAATTCCTAATCCTACTTCACGGCATGTAAACATTGATTTGATGCCAAATTTTGGCAACTGCCAAATGTTCGCCAGAGATTAGTTTGTAAACATTAATTTGATGCCACATTTTTTTACTATTTGTATTGGTGATGCCTGACATGTGGACAGTGAGGATGAATATGGCCAGAGGAGGTACAAGAGGCAAATCCGAAGGGAGCTTTATGCGGGAATGCATAGCAGGCGTATTAGGACCTGGGACGGCGGCTATCGATGCCCATTTTGCAACCAAAAGCTTCATGACGCGTATGAAAGTGTTCTGGCGCATGCAAGAGGATGAGCCATTGGCTCCTTCAAGCAGAAGTATTCTCGTAGGGTGGTGCACGTTGCATACGCCGAGTACCTGGAGAAGCTTCGGGATCGTGCCGGCAAATGAGATGAGATGTGGGATCGAACTATGTACGCTTGAGTATGCTTAATGACGGTTGAACTATGTACTTATGGTTAAACTATGCTTGTGTACGCTTAGTATCTATGTCTGAGTATGTTTAATCTATGTTTACTTATGTCTAAATGTGGGATATGGATGCAATCAGTTCGGTTGATGGAATCTACCTTCGTCCTAGTTTATTGGTCCCCTTTGTAATTTGTGTTAAATTTTGACCAAAGATTTAACTGACAAAATGTTAGTGCAGGATAGCAAAAATTATATCGTTGGATGCGTATTTGAACATAGTGTTCAATGATATAATTTTTGGTGACATGCATAAACATTTGTTAGTTTAATATTTGGTCAAAATTTGGTACAAATTACAAAGGGGACCAATAAACCAGGACGGAGGTAGTACGTCAATCACACACAGTTCCCAAAAATTGGAACCGTGTGCAATGACTTTCATTTTGCCTGTCACGTCAATCACACACGGTTGGCTCTAGCAAACCGTTGCCTCCGAAACTCTTTGTGGGATAGAAAACCTTCAGCACCCAATTCAAAAAAGAAAAAAGAAAACCCTCACAATCCCCACGTCACAAAAACCCTCACCCCGCCCACCACCCCCTCCGATCCCCATTCACACCTGCACAAGCTCCTCCGCATCTATGCATGGCACCGCCTATCACGGCGGCAACCACTTAGCTCGACGCCTGCCGCCGCCGCCAGGCTGCCGGCAAACCCCACCGCATTTCGCCACTTCCACTTGCCGGCGCCTATCGCCATCAACTTTCTCGACGATGCTCGTGGTCGACCCAGCTCCACCCGGTCGGGGAATCCGCCGTACTGAGGGTTTTTTCTCATGGACAACAAGGTAACTAATTTAATGAGATATTTTCTCATCTCTTATCCCAGATCATCTGCCTCCTTTAATCACTCGGCCAAAATCTCCGTGAATTCATTTTTATTTGAGCTAATTTGAGGTTTTTCTTTCATTCATAGAGTGTACGGTGCATGGACACATCAGCGCCGGCGGCTACGGCAGAATGGAATAGGCTTCGAAAATGCAGAATTTCATTTTGGAACTTTAGATGACAGAGTAATCGGAAGTCATCGTGTCAACCCCATACATGACTTCTCAGTGGCTGACCCCTTTGAAAAAATTATGAGGTTTCGAAACCAGACATACAAGTGGTAATATTAGTTTGAACCTCTCTGATATCCATGTTCAGAGGATCAGCGCGAGCGTTTGCAGCTGATGAGCTGAATTTCATTTCTAATATCAGTTTGAACCTTGTAATCTTCGAATTTGAGCCATATAACTCTGGAATTTGAACCTTGTAATATTTCGAGCTTTTGTGGTACAATCATTGAAATGGCATTGTATGAGACTCGTATATTGGTAGCACTATTTTGACCTTAATATGCAATGGACTTAGATTTTATTAACCATTCTCGAATCTGTTTACCTTGTCGATCTCATAGCACACGATTTGTATAGCTAACTCGACTGTGATCTTCGACATTATTGCACATAGTTGGTTTCTTCAAACGTGTGCCCTGTAGAGCGCAGAATTAATTATCGCATCGAGTGTCCATCATCACCCTTCTGTGTAACTTTGACCTGATCACCCACGGGTAAACTTATGACCGAAGTCATTCCACACACTTAGTTTTTACAAAGCCTTTTGCCAATAAACACCCACGATTTGTCCCTCTTCTAGCCGACACGTGGCCAAACTAGCCGGGCGGGAAGATTGCGCGGTAAACTGCGCGATAGCATGGGAACATGCTCACCGACGATACATTTGGCGCCTCTTCGAGCCCACGCGTGGTCAAATGAAATGCGTGTGGTGCGGTGTTGTCAAGCGTGCACTGGAATACTCCGCTATGAAAGTGGTGACAAGACGTGACGATTACAGGCCGGCCGGCCCCCATTTATTATAGCGGCCATTCAACCCTTGTGTCTCTTCAACCTTTCGATCGCGCCCCACCATTGCAAGAAGCACACCCACCATGACAAATTCTTAGAGGGTATCCTGCGTGGCTCCAATGCCGCTCCGAGCGGCTGCCGACGACGAGCAGTAGTTCACCATGCATGCCGTGGTGGACACCCACAGAAGGTTCACGGAGCTCTCGATGGTGTACACCAACAACCCGGTCTGGGTGGAGCACTCCATCCACATCATGGAGTTGTTGCTTGCCGAGGAGAAGTACAAGGTGGTCGGGTTTGACCTCGAGTACACCCGCGCTCGTGCCGGGTCTCGTTCCAAGGTCGCCGTCACCCAGTTGTGCATGCACAACCACGTCCTCATCTACCACTGCTGCCTGGCCACAAGGCCTTGCGAGCATTTTGCCAGGTTTGTCAACAGCCCCCACTACATGTTCGCTACAGTGGACATCACCAACGATGTAAAGGTGCTCAAGAATTCGGGCATTGCCTGCCAGAATCTTGTCGACATCCAGGGCCAATACAAGATCTAGGGCAGCAACGACCATGAGAAGGACTCACTGGTTCACCTCGCTGAGGCCATCATCGACCCTACTACAGAGACATGAAGGATTCATGCAACAAGGACAAGCGTGCCTGGCACTCGGCCTGGATGGAGAAACTCGACAAAGCTCACGTCGTGTACGTGGCCAAGGAGGCGTACACGAGCTACGAGATGTACAGGCGGATCGTTGACATGAGGAAGTGCCTCCTTCCCCAAAACGGCCAGGGATCCAGCTGGAAGCAGAGCAATGGCAAGCGTCATTGCAACAATAAGTAGATGATTAGATCCTCGTTTCTCCTAGTTTAGTATGCATGTAATTGCTTACTTTGGTGTGTGGAAATGTTATGTGTGTAGTCACTTGTATAATTGTATGCTTAATTTGGTTTTGCAATGCTGTCTTTTTAAGTATATATGTTGATGCTCTGTAGACAGAGCAAATCACATCGCACACGGACTAAAAATGGAACCCGTCGGTGATGATTTCATCAATCACTGAAAATTGTATACGAGCAATCGTTTGCTCACAACACACACGGCTTGTTAACAGGAATCGTCTGTGTTGTTATCGGTCTTCCCACACATTTCCCATTACAGACCTTTTTGCCGCGTATCACACACATCTTATTAAGTTGAACCGTTTTTGTTCTCTTGGCTCAACGCAAACTGTTCATCCAAGTGAACTGTATGCCGTATATCGCACACACCTTCATCTGGCTGCCCGTTTCTGTTGTTCCGCCTCATCACAAACAGTTTATTCGAGAGTGAACTGTATGCCGTATATCGCACACACCTCCATCTGGCTGCCCGTTTCTTTTGTTCTGCCTCAGCACAAACAGTTCATTGAACTGAACCGTATGCCCCTCATCGCACACGCAACTAAAATCTGAACCGTGTTTGATGTATCCTTCATCGCAAACGTTTTGCATCTTTTTTATGGTTATTTTACATCACCGTTTGTGATTAATGAATTGCACACAGTTTCATCAAAGGGTCACTTATCGTAGTGTCGCGTTAGCAGCATCCTGCAGTAGTGTGAGGACACCACAAGATCGAACCCATCACAAAGCACCTCTTCCCATTGCAAGAAAAATCAATCTAGTTGGCCTAACTAAACCAAAGATTCGGAGAAGAAATATGAGGCTATAACAATCATGCACATAAGAGATCAAAGAAACTCAAATAATATTCATAGATAGATCTGATCATAAACTCGCACTTCATCTAATCCCAACAAACACACCGCAAAAAGTCACTACATCAAATAGATCTCCAAGAACATCGAGGAGAACATTGTATTGAGAATCCAAAAGAGAGAAGAAGCCAACTAGCTACTTCCTACGGACCAATAGGTCTATGGTGAACTACTCACGCATCATTGGAGGAGCACCAATGAGGATGATAAACCCCTCCATGATCGTGTTCCCCTCCGACAGAGTGCCGGAAAAGGGCTGTATATTGGATCTCGTGGTTCTGAAACTTGCGACGGCTGGAATTGTGTTTCGTTGACTCCCCTAGGGTTTCTGGAATATTTGGGAATTTATAGAGCTGAGAGGCGGTGGAAAGGACTCCCGTGGGCCCCACCACCCACCTGGGTGCGCCAGGGGCCTCTGGCGCGCCCTGGTGGGTTGTGGGCCCCATGTGCCTCCCCTCTGGTGCTTCCTTGGCTCCCAAGTTGTATTCTGGTCCAAAAAGTTTCGTGGTATTTGGACTTCGTTTGGTACTGATATTCTGCGAAGTAAAAAACAATCAAAAAACAACAACTGGCACTGGGCACTATGCCTATAGGTTAGTCTCAAAAAATGATATAAAGTTGCTATAAAATGAAGGTAAAACATCCAAGAATGATAATAGAACAGCATGGAACAATCAAAAATTATAGATACATTGGAGACGTATTAGCATCCCAAAGCTTAATTCCTGCTTGTCCTCGAGTAGGTAAATGATATAAACAGAATTTTTGATGTGGAATGCTGCCTAACATGTTCATCACATATTCTTTTCTTTTGTAGCATGGACATTTGGACTTTTAGATGGTTCAAAACAATAGTCTATATTTGACATGAAGACTTCAATACTTAAGCATATCAACAAGCAACCATGTTTTTCAAAATGTCGACACTAAAGAAAGTTATCCCTAGCCCATCATGCTTAATCATTGATCCATTCACGAAACACACTTGAATATTAGCTACATCCAATGCACAAGTATGATCATAGTGCTCCCTAGTTGGTGCTTTATAAGAGAAAATGGAGACTCAAATAAAAATAAAAATTGCATAAAAGTAAATGGATAGGACCTTCGCAGAGGGAAGCAGAGATTTGTATAGGTGCCAGAGCTCAAAGCTTAAATTGAGAGATAAAATATTTTGAGAGGCATGCTTTTCCCATCAACAAAAACGACCGAGTAATTCCCAATACTTTCCATGCTAGATACATCATAGGCGGTTCCCAAACATAAAATAAAGTTTACTCCTTTTTCCACCATTCTTTCACAATCCATGGCTAGCCGTATCCACGGGTGCCTTCCATACCAACACTTTCCAAGGAATTTTTTATTTGACAACATAAAGTGAATTTCTTTTTCATTTCGGGACTGGGCATCCCGATTACCTCCACACTCTCATGCAATGACAAGTGAATAAACACTCATCTTGAGAATAACACATATAGCATGGAAAAATATTGGTCACCCCCTGCCGCTTCATGAGAGGTACGGGCACACAAAAAGGAAATTCATTTTGAAAATTAGAGTTGGCACATACAAATTTACTAAGAATGGCATGGAAATACCGCACATGGGTAGGTATGGTGGACTCATATGCCATAACTGGTTTAAGGATTTTGGATGCACAAGTAGTATTCCCACTTAGTACAAATGGAGGCTAGCAAATAGATTGAGAAGCAACCAACCAAGAAACAAAAATTCTCATAAACGAGAATTAAGCTTAACTAACACCGAATAATGCACCACAAGTAGGATGCCATTTCATTGCATAACTATTGACTTTCATGCTTGCATAGGGAATCACAAACCTTAACACCAATATTCTTACTAAAGCATAATTACTCACCAACATGACTCATACATTACTATCATCATATCTCAAAACTATTACTAAGAATCAAGTTTATTTTGTCCAATGATCTTCATGAAAGTTTTTATTATATCCCTCTTGAATATCTATCACTTTGGGACTAATTTCATATATTGCAATTGCTTTTGACAAGCTCAAACAAATTTAAGTGAAGAACATGAGCATAAAATTTTTCGTCTCTCAAAATAATATAAGTGAAGCATGAGAGAATTTCTTCAAAAAAAATTTACTAACTCTCAAATAAATCTAAGTGAAGCATGAGAGTATTTCTTCAAAAATTAAAACACCACCATGCTCAAAAAGATATAAGTGAAGCACTAGAGCAATTCCATAGCTTAAAAATTTGAAGTGAAGAACATAGAGCAATTCTAACAAATCATAGCATAATTTTGCCTCTCTCAAATAGGTGTGTCCAGCAAGGATAATTGTGACAAACTAAAAAGCAAAACAAGCAAAGACTCATATAATACAAGACGCTCCAAGCAAAACTCATGATATGTGACGAATAAAAATATAGCTCAAAGTAAAATTACCGATGGTTGTTAGAAGAAAGAGGGGATGCCTTCTGGGGCATCCCCAAGCTTAGTTGCTTGGTTCTCCTTGAATATTCACTTGGGGTGCCATGGGCATCCCCAATCTTAGGCTCTTTTCCCTCCTTATTCCTTCATCCATCGTGATCTCACCCAAAACTTGAAAATTTCAATCACACAAAACTCAACAAAAACCTTCGTGAGATCCGTTAGTATAATAAAGAAAATAACCACTCTAAGTACTGTTGAAACCCCATTCATATTTTATTATTGCATTATACCTACTGTATTCTAACTATACCATGGCTTATACCCCTCGATACAATCCATAGATTCATCAAAATAAGCACACAATGCAACAAAAACAGAATCTGTCAAAAACAGAACAGTCTATAGTAATCTAGACTCTAACCATACTTATGTAACTCCAAAAATTCTGAAAACTTATGACAGTGTATGCAATTTGTATATCAATCTTGTGTAAAAAATTCCGAATATTTCATCGCTTCTGTGATTTTTTTAAATTCTTTTTCTGGACGCAAAAGTTTCTGTTTTTCAACATGATCAAATCAACTATCACCCAACATGATCCCAAAGGCTTTACTTTGCACAAACACTAATTAAAAGATAAAAAACACAATCATAACAGTAGCATAATTGTGCAAACACTCAAGAACAGAAAGAAAAAGGCAAAAATAAATTTTATTCATTGGGTTGCCTCCCAACAAGCGCTATCATTTTATGCCCCTAGCTAGGCATAATGCACAGATTCAAGTATTGTCATATTTGGTTTTTGCGACCTCTGTGAGGGCTTTCTCAAACCCGGGAGGCTCTTTATGCTTCCCAATATTCTCAGGAAAAGAGACCATCTTGAGATCTAAAATATCCAACCGCTTATTACAAAGAGTAATCAAAGTATTCATGCGATTGAGGTTTCCACTAATATGTTTGAGGGGTTCATTATATTTTTGCAACTCAACCAAATTTTTCTGTAGATCTCCCAATTTGTCTAGTATTTGAATCCCTTCTTGTGTAAAAGTAAACCCCTTTTTTGGTGGTGGAATGCCCAATATTCCCTCTAGTATTTCATAAGTAGCATTAGCATCAATCTCAATAAAATTCCCTTTTGCGGCAAAATCCAAGAGTTGTCTATGATGCAAAGCTAAAGCTATAAAAAAATACGAAGCAAAATGTTTGCATCTCCTTTTAAGTTACAAATGCGGTAGGATTCCATTAACCTATACCAAGCATCTTTCAAATTTTCTCCTTGCTTCTTTTTGAAGTATAAAACTTCAAAATCTGGTGACAAAGGAGGGGTAGTCATGCTAGTCATAGCAAAAAGATAGGCAAACGAGGGATCGGATGAGAAAAAGGCGAATGAAAAAGAAGGCATTTTTTTGTGAAGTGGGGGAGATGAAAAAGAGAGGTAAATGGCAAATAATGTAAATTGCAAGGAGATGTGATTTGTGATTAGGAACCTGATAGATGTTGATGATGTCTCCCGGCAATGGCGCAGAAAATTCTTTTGCCGGTAGCTTGAACCTGCGTTGGTATTTCCCCAAAGAGGAAGGGATGATGCAGCACAGCTACGGCAAGTATTTCCCTCAGTTATGAAACTAAGGTTATCAATCCAGTAGGAGAACCAAGCAACACTATGTAAACAGTACTTGCACACAAAGAACAAACACTTGCAACCCAACGCGTAAGAGGGGTTGTCAATCCCTCTACGGTAAAAAGATAGATTAAATTGTATGAGATTGGATAAATAGATCTGACTAAACACAAAATAAAATAAGTAAAGAAAAAGTGTAGCAAGGTATTTTTGGATTTTTGGAATAATAGATCTGAAAACAATATGATAAAAGATAGACCAGGAGGCCGTAGATTTCACTAGTGGCTTCTCTCGAGAAAATAGCATACGGTGGGTAAACAAATTACTGTTGGGCAATTGATAGAAGAGCAAATAATTATGACGATATCCAAGCCAATGATCATGTGTATAGGCATCACGTCCAAGATTAGTAGACCGACTCCTGCCTGCATCTAGTACTACTACTCCACAAATCGACCGCTATCCAGCATGCATCTAGTGTATTAAGTTCATGGAGAAACGGAGTAATGCAATAAGAACGATGACATGATGTAGACAATATCTATTCATGTAGGAGTAGACCCCCATATTTTTATCCTTAATAGCAACGATACATGCGTGCCTCGCTACCCCTTTTGTCACTGGGGGAGGACACCGCAAGATCGAACCCATCACAAAGCACCTCTTCCCATTGCAAGAAAAATCAATCTAGTTGGCCTAACTAAACCAAAGATTCGGAGAAGAAATATGAGGCTATAGCAATTATGCATATAAGAGATCAAAGAAAACTCAAATAATATTCATAGATTGATCTAATCATAAACTCGCACTTCATCGGATCCTAACGAACACACCGCAAAAAGTCATTACATCAAATAGATCTCCAAGAACATCGAGGAGAACATTGTATTGAGAATCAAAAAGAGAGAAGAAGCCATCTAGCTACTGCCTACGGACCCATAGGTCTATGGTGAACTACTCACGCATCATCGGAGGAGCACCAATGAGGATGATGAACCCCTCCGTGATTGTGTTCCCCTCCAACAGAGTGCCAGAAAAGGGCTCTAGATTGGATCTCGTGGTTCTAGAACTTGCGGCGGCTGGAATTGTGTTTCGTCTACTCCCCTATGGTTTCTGGAATATTTGGGAATTTATAGAGTTGAGAGGCGGTGGAAAGGACTCCCGTAGGCCCCACCACCCACCTGGGCATGCCAGGGGCCTCTAGCGCACCCTGATGGGTTATGGCCCCACGGGCCCGCCCTCTGGTGCTTCCTTAGCTCCCAAGTAGTCTTCTGGTCCAAAAATATCTCCAAAAAGTTTCGTGGCATTTGGGCTTCATTTGGTACTGATATTCTGCGAAGTAAAAATCAAGCAAAAAACAGCAACTGGCACTAGGCACTATGTCAATAGGTTAGTCCCAAAAAATAATATAAAGTTGCTATAAAATGAAGGTAAAACATCCAATAATGATAATATAACAGCATGGAACAATCAAAAATTATAGATACATTGGAGATGTATCAATTTCCTTGTAAGGATTCAGTCCTGCCACGTAAAGTAAATCTCATTGATTAACTGTCATGTTTTCTTACTTTTGCTGCAATTTTACGATGCAGGTTTTGCCATGTGACATTCATTACAGAATAAACCGTTTGGATTGCTCTATGATGGTTATTTTAGCAGGTTTCACTTCTCATGATGTGTCAATAACAAAGGCACTGTCCATCACTTATATTACTGGACACAATTGGATCTGTTTGTTGGCTAAGTACAATATGAAGCCCTCTGATCAACTGCGGTTTAATTTAACAAACACGTCAAAATTAGTCCTTGTCGCCTTTGAAAGAAGGAAAGAAAAAGACTGGATCCAGGTGACAGAGTCAGAGGAAGTTTGAGTTGCTCATGTGCACTCTCACTTAAGAAGGATGTGTAGCATGGTTAGAAAGTTGCAGTCTAAAATCAAAGCAGACCAGAGACGAGCGTTGTTGTCTTGCACATCGGCACCACCTCCAGCATCGGCAGCCACAGCGGATCAAGCACCGGCACATGCTCCGACACCGGCACTTGCTCTATCATTGACAACGGCAACATCTTAGTCTGATCCACCAGAGGATTGGGCACCGATCACATTAGTCGATCAGGCTGATCTACCAGAAGATCGGGCACCAATACCGGCACCTGCTCCAACACTGGTACCAGCTCCAGAAGGAGCACCGTCTCCAGTAGCAGCAGTGGCACTAACAGTTGCATCGCCACGGACACTAGCAATGGCTCCGGCACCTACACCAACACTTGAACTTGCACTTGCATCTGCTCCGGACCGTGCAACGGCAACGGAACTAGCACTTGCACTAGCAATAGACTGGGGTGTAGTTTGCACAACATATACCAAAGTCCTTACAAAAACGGGCATCTCCACCTTTTTGGTAAGCATTGGCAGCCCAAGTGCTTTGTTCTTTTGTCTTTCCACAAGTTGTTTTAGATGGTTCACTGTGTTGATCTAACTGTTTGTGTATGTCTTCTTGTTTGCAAACAGAAAATTCCTAGAGCAATGAGGGAGTCGTTCAATAATCCTGGCGATCATGGCCAAGTTTCTCTTACCATGCGCAGCCTTGGTGTGAATGAACCTGCGCAATATACCGTAAGTAGAAAGGATGGTCACATGATGATTAATGCTAAAGGATGGTCAAGGTTCAAAACTCAATCAAATCTTGCGGTTGGGGATGATGTCAGAATCCAAGTTTCTCTGCAAGGAGAGCTGATCCTAATCAACTTTGAGATTCTTTAGTAGCAGCACGCAACTGCCAAACTGATCTATCCTCTGAGAGCTTTTGATGTAATATTCCGTGGTGAAACAAGTGTCCTGTGTGTATAAGTAGTACTAGTATATATCACGTAGGACATCCTGAAAGAATTGCAACACTGGTTGCTAGTTAGGAAGTATCATTCGATTTCAGTCTAACATCTGTCATGCTTTATTCAATTTTTTGTCTTCTACTTGCAACAACATCTGGAACCAGCGTCGTCCAAATCGCATGCAATATTTATCAGATGAAATGCACTGACTTAGAACACATGGCCCCCGAACATGCAGGCCCACCGGCATGTGGCCCAAAGTCAAGAGTCGTTAGCCTATCTAAGTATTTTATTCTCAAAACATATATATATATATGAACCCCATATTTATGTATATATTTATGTGTAACTTAGTTACTCCTGCCTTTCTACTTCCTTTTGCTGATACGCGGGACATCCAGCAACGGGGTCCATGTGCCATGCACCAAATTAGAGTGCACAACTGCATGGTAGACTCACCCCAGTCGAAGCGCTGCAGTAATGCGCAATGAGCCGTCAAATCACAAAATCCCACCTTTCCAGGAGTAGAAGTAAGTTGGACGGGCGAAGTAGCCATATTTCACTCGACATGAATCCCCTTCTCCCTCGTCTGCTTGTTTAGAGAAAACCACCTCTCGGCGATTGCTTAGGGTTTTCTCATGGAGGACCAGGTACGAATTCTTCATCCATCCCTGATAAATCCTAGTACCTTTGTTGCCGATAATCCTAGGATAGCAACCGCCACCGTTGATGCATTTTTCTTCATACTGAATCTAGTGTGCTTCATTTCCAGCGCCCAAAGTGTGAGAACCCTACAAATTTCTACATCGTTGGCAAAATGGCAGACTTGTTCCTTCTCATCCTAACACATGACTTCAAAAAGAGCATGGTATGTTCACAGAATCCTCTTTTCTACCCAGGAGGGTCGGGCTTTTTGAACATGTTGTTGACTAATTTGGAAATTTGGATTGCTACATTTGGATAAAAGGTACTAGTACGATGCTCAACACTAGAATGAAAGAGGAAATTATTTCTAGATTTGGATAATGAATAAATTGTGTTCTCATATTATTTTTCCTGCAGTGCATCCCTTTCTCTGCCAGAGCACATGTACTCAAAAAGGTCGGCCTTGCCATAACTGAATACACCAGTATAATGGTCACATTGGAGACATGCCATGGATTTGAGTTCACAGTTGGGTTCATTAACCACGAAGATTGCTCCTTTTTTATGGCCAAACATGGATAAACTTTTTCAAGTGTTACGGACTGAAAGTTGGCACACCAATGTTCATGGAAATAGCAGAACCTGGTCTTATCTTCCCTGTGACCTTCCACCCCAATGTCGTTCCAGTGGTTCACCCATGTTAGTTTTGTATCTGGTTCTTGCATGTTGCCTCTTTTACTCTGTAATCTACCTATTCTGTCGAACTGATCACAATTTGACTTTAGAAGTAGCAACAATTTGTGATTCCCTTCCCTCACAGCAATGCTACTTCTAACTAATATTTCTTATAATTAGTGACACATGTAGGTTATTACAAAGTGCAGGACACTACTGGTCTGTTATTTGATAAGAACTCGATGGTTACTGATGGCACCGAAGTTGACTGGGATGACATCCACCATTTCCTACACTTTATTGATCGTCCTGTGGAGCTTGTGGGGCATTTCAATGGTGGAAGACCACGTGGGATATGTGTGCCACTGGTGCACACATTGAACAGGTCCAACTATGTCAAGAAACTGATGGTAGGAGTTGTTTTATGTTATATATGTTGTTTGTAAACTGTTGCTTATACACAGTTTTATAGTTGTGTTCTTCTTGAAACAGAAACTGACCAGTTTTATTGTTCCTATACAAATGCCTAGCCATGGTCGAGTCAGACTTGCGCTAGGTGACAACAATATATTAATGTCGACCTGCTCCATTTCCCTTAGAGGTGAAAGGATACTCATTCATGGGTGGTCTCAAATCATGAAGGCCCATCGATCTTGGAGAATAGGACATAAGGTTATGCTCATGCTTTTCCATGGCTCTGAAGCGAATATCCTGTTTATTAACCACATTGCAAGATGAAGCCGCTTTGAGAAAGTTGTGGATGCGCGGGGTGGCGCATGGGCCTTGTCAGGGGCTTGGTGGCCTCACCCTTAGTTGACTGTAAGCAAAGTAGCACTGTCCGAGGCGTGCCTTGTACGGTTGAACCTTTCTAAGTACTCATACTGCTTTCATATTTGGATGTTAAGTGCTCATGCTGCTTTCAGTTAAGTTTGTTAAGTACTCCTACTGCTTGTACAATTTGTCATGTTGCTTTAGTCTCTTCTTCCTCCAGCCGCCAAAATCAAACCAGTGCCGGTGGGGTCGCCTACTCCCGCCTCCCATGGATGGCTTCGCCTCCGCGCACGCATCGCCGCCCCACCGTCTCCTAAACTGTTAACAATGACGTCAACCCCAACCCGCACCCGAACCAATCCACCCTCCTACTCCCCTTGGCTCACGACTTCACTACCGCATCTTCCTCGGCGCCTATTCATTCCCGTCTGAGGCATCGCCGTCTTCCTCCACCTTGGTGCGCTCCTCGCGGCACCGCCGTCTGGCGTTGTCAACATGGTCAACAAACAAGAGGAATCGGGAGAGGACTGTATGTGGAGAGGATGATAGTAGGGACCCACCATGTCCATGGTCGTACGCAAGCAAGTGCCTCATTGTTACAAGCAAAAGAAAATGCTTCCTCCTAGTGGTTTGCTGACATTTGGGACCCAATACATTGTTAGCGCATAGTTAATAGACAAGATAACTACACAAGAGTGGCTGACACCTGGGACCTAGCAGCTCGAGCCGTTTTTTTTTCTTATTGCTGAGACGGAGCAGGGTATAACTGGATTGTGGCCCGTCTAGCCCAATATATTTTATGTTTACGACATGACCAACCCAGATATTTTTTTCTTTGTGAAAATGGCTAGCCCAGTCTTTTTTTCTAAAGAATACCCAATCCAGGCCAACCCAACGCAGGCCAACTTCTTTTTCTCCGCCCTGCTGGGCTGCAAATCTTTCAACACGACTGCAAATCTTAAAAGTAATATGAAATGGGTTGTGAATATTTAAGAAAATACAACAAATTGGCAATTACTTTCAGATTTCTAATTTTTCATGTTTTCATATTTCAAATTTCATTGGGTTTTCACCTAATTTAAATATATTTTGAAATTACTATAAATCCGGCTCGACATTATGGTATTGAAAATAGTTTGGACCCCACCAAAATATGTGAAATTTTGTTTAAATTTTTAACCCTGGTCCTGGCCAACAAAAAGAAAATGGACTGCAATAAATTGCATAAGAATTTGCAAATGAGCTGTAAATTATTAATAATAAATAGAAAATGGGTTGTATGTTGTCCGCCATAGATTGCGAGGCTGACTTGTGGGCCTATTAAGTTGACCCGTATGCAAGACTTTTTTACTTATTATATATTAGTCAACAAACATTCTAGCAGAAGTGACCGTTGGATGTCAACACAATGACCGTCGTGCTTATTCAATCTCTGATCTTCTTGCTCCAGCCGCCCAATCCAGCGCTGGCAGGACTGCCTACTACCGCCTCCCATGGTCGGCTGTGCTGCTGCGCAGGCCTCACCGCCCCCTCCTACTCCCACCATTGGCCAGGCCATCCCTCTACTCACCCACACCTCCTGTTATTCTCTGGCAACACAGGCCTCACAATGCAGCTGAACCGGTCAACCCTCGTACTCTCCTAAGCGTGGGCATCCATAGTTGTGGCTTCGCTAGCTTGGGGTTGTTCCCTTCCTCGGCCTCACTGTCGTCCACCGCGTTGGTGCTCTCGGCGCAGCGTGCTCAACATGGTCAACAAACAACAACCATCGGAAGAGGGATGTACGTGGATAGGCTGACAGTAAGGACCCACATGGTCCGTGGCCACACGCAAGCAAGTGCCTCCTTATTACATGAAAAAATGATTCCACCCCCTGACAGCTAGGACCCACCAACTATATGTTCACATGGAAGGGACTGTCTCCTTATTACGCGAAAAAAATGATTCCTCCTCATGACAGCTGGGACCCACCTTATTTGGAGGCTGAATTGCGGGCCTACTAAGTTGACGCATACGCAAGGTTTTGTCAACTTATTCAACAAATGATTCTAGAAGTTGTTACCGTTGGATGTTAATCAAACGACTGTGCTGCTTGTTCAATCTCTAATCTTCCTGCTGTAGCTGCCCAAACCAACGCCGGCGTGACCGCCTGCTCCTGCTTCCCATGGCCGGCTGTGCTACCGCGCATGCCTTACTGCCCACCCTACTCCCACCGCTGGCTAGGCCTTACCTCTACTCACCCACACCCCCTATTATTCTCCGGCGATGATAGCCTCACACCACAGCCGAACTAGTCAACCCTCATACTCCCCTCCACATGGGCATCCACTATCGCGTCTTAGCCGACTCTGCGTCGTTCCGTTCCTAGGCCTCATCATCGTCCACCACCTTGGTGCTCTTGACGCAATGTGGTCAACCTAGTCAACGAACGACAGCCATCGAAAGAGGACTGTATGCAGTGAGGCTGAAGCTGGACCCACCAGCTACATCTTCGCACCCAAGGAAGTGCCTCGTTATTACGCAGGAAAAAAGTTTCCTCACCCTGACAGATGGGACCCACCCTACATCTTCGCACGCAAGGAAGTGCCCCCTTATTACGCGAAAAAATGCTTCCTCCCCCTGATAGCTGGGACCTACTAGACATCTTTGCATGCAAGGAAGTGCCTCCTTATTACACGCAAATAATTGATTCCTCCCCGTGATAGCTTTGACCCACCAGCTATATCTTTGCACACAAGGAAGTGCCTCCTTATCCTCCCTGACAGCTGAGACCCACCTGGTCGAGGCGTACACAGTGTTGTATGTCAGGTCGCGAATGTGTACGTATATACTGGTCGATCGGTATCTCTGCGACAATGAACCGTGGAGCGGCACGTGTCGTACTAGATCCCCCGACGTAGCAGCTCAGGCAGTCCCGTCTAAACTGTGTACACGTACATACAGCCACGCTGCAAAAAAGATGACCACATATGTACATACGGGCATGGTCTCGAATGCGTATAGCAATGGCGTCCTGTTCATCGACAGCCAACCGGCTGGGTCGGCATGGGGGAAACAGCATCGTGTTCATTAGGAGCCAAGTGACTGGGTCGGAATGCATCCTGTTCATCGGGAGCCAACTGGCCTGGACGGAACAGCCAAAACGGGGTCTGGTGTACCGCAAAACGGAGGAAAAGGCCTTCTATTCGACCGGCTACGGTCAAAACGGGGTCCTGTTCATCGGGAGTGGTCTGGCGTACCACAGAACAGAGGAAACAGACATCTCTCCAACAGCCTACGATCAGGGTCCTATTGATCGAGAGGGTTGTGGCGTACCGCAAAATGGAGGAAACGGATTTCTCGCCAACCGCCTATGGTCAAAACGGGATCTTGTCCATCGGGAGGGGTGTGGCGTACCAAAAAACAGGACTCCAGGGGGTACTGTTCATCCATCATCGACTTCCTTCAGCCTCCACCGGCTACTGTTCATCCAGCCTCCAAGGGGTCCTGTTCATCCACCCAAAACCGGCTGGGGTGTGGCGGCCTCCTCGAGGTCCTGTTCATCTAGCGGCAACCGCCTACTACCACGGAGTCCTGTTCATCCAACCCTCACTGGTTGGGGTAGCGTGTATGAGAAAGTGGTAGCAACAAGAACTGTTCATCCACAGTGAACCAACTAGCTCTTGATCGATGCGTCTCGACTCGTGTCTACATGTATCACGCAGGAGGTAGGAACATGCACTGTTCATTGAGAGGCAACCCAACACCGGATGGCTACATCTCGCATGAGGACTTGCTCGGCTTCAGTAAGCACCAGGAAGGGTCGATCAATTGGGTTCAGTTAGCAGCTATGAATGAATCGCTCGGGTTTAGTTAGCAACAAAGGGATCATTTAGGTTCAGTATGTAGTGCGAGGGATCGATCGCTCGAGTTTAGTATGTAGTGCGAGGGCGAGATTGATCGCTCAGGTTCAGTAAGCAAATGCCTCGCTCGGGTTCAGTTAGCGAACACGGTCTACACACACGTGCGCGTACGAGAGAAACGCGCAAATGGCTACATCGCTCGGGCCCGACCACCCACCGTATACCGTGAACTCCCCGAAAACTTCCTCTCCCTCACTTCTACCACAATATTTTACGTCATGGATAGCCCAATAATGTCATGCATGTGTGTCTCTGGCACACCCAGGACGAAAAGCCCATTTTTTGTCATAGAAGAAGGAGCCCACCACATCTATGATGATACATGTTTTGTCACAATTATCGTCATAACAGTGTCATATCCATGACAGAAAAAGTTTTCGTTCGGGCCATAATGTCACAGATGTGTCTATCTTTGTAGTACTAACCCAGACTGACGTTGTTTCCAGCAGGACTACCTTGGTGTTGTATTTTGTGCAGAAATAAAAAGTTCTCGGAATTGGATGAAATTTTACAGAGATTTTTTTGCAATATATAAAAAATACTAGCGCAAAGATCTACTAGAGGGGGGCACCATAGAGCCACAAGCTCAGGGGCTCGCCCACCCACTGGGGTGCGCCATCTAAGCTTGCGGGCCCCTCGAGCCTCCGTTTTCCCTGACTCTAAGTCTACATATACTGTCTTCTCAAGAAAAAATTAGAGAGAAAGTTTCATCATGTTTTACGATACGGGGACGCCGCCACCTCCTGATCTTCATTGGGAGGCCTGATCCGGAGTCCGTTTGTGGCTCCGAAGAGGGCAATTCATCGCCATCAGCATCAACAACCCTTCTTCATCAACAACCTCATGATGCTCACCACCGGGAGTGAGTAATTTCTTTGTAGGCATACTGGAGGTAGATGGAGATGGATGAGATTCATCATGTAATCGAGTCAATTTGTTAGGTCTTGATTCCTACTATCCACTATGTTCTGAGATTGATGTTGGTATGCGTTTGCTATGCTTAAAGCTTGTCACTAGGGCCCAAGTGCCATGATTTCTCTGTAACTATTATGTTTTCATGAATATATTTGAGTTCTTGATCCTATCTTGCAAGTTATATGCACATGTTATTGTTCGGAACCGTAGACCCCAAGGTGACAATAATTGGGATACTCTCTAGGGATGACTGTACTTCGAGGAGTTCATGTATTCACTATGTGCTAATGCTTTGTTCCGGTTCTCTATTAAAGGAGCGCCTTAATTACCATTAGTTTCCATTAGGACCCCGCTGCCATGGGAGGATAGGACAAAAGGTGTCATGCAAGTTCTTACCGCAAGCACGTATGACTATATATGGAATACATGCCTACATATGATTGATGAATTGGACCTATTGTGTATCGCTCTAGGTTGTGACTGTTACATTATGAGTTTCATCCAAAATATCCATCGCTACTCCATGCCTACATTTTTATAATATTGTCTTTGCTCAAGTTACTATTGTTGCTGCTGTTCCAATTGCTACAAAAATGATGTTACTGCTATTGTTACTGTTACTACCATTATATTGCTATCAATACTATCATATTACTATGCTACTAATAAATTACTGCAAGGAAGTGACTTCTCAAGTATGGTTGAATTGACAACTCAACTGCTAAGGGTTATAAATATTCTTTGGCTCCCCTTGTGTCGAATCAATAAATTTGGGTGAAATATGTCGTGGTTCAACACGGCCACCTATGGGGCCATCGGCCCCTTGTGGTTTGGCAAGGGGGAAGGGCGCGTTGCAAAAAGAGCGGAGACCGTAGAGCAGCACGGCAGTGATGCCACGGGCAGTTTTTACCCAGGTTCGGGCCGCCGCGAGGCGTAAAACCCTACTCCTGCTTTGGTGGATTGATGAAAGGACCGTGGTGGAGACGCAGTGCTCAAGCCTGGCAAGGTTGCCTTGGGACAAGAGCAGCTACGCATGTATGAGTGTACAAGGGTCCGAATTCTTTCTAAGGTTGCCACGACCCTCCTTTTATAGGTCAAGGGGTTACCACAATGGCAAAACAGTCATTATCCAGTGATTAGATAGCCACAGTGCTATCATACCAAACTCTGCAGACAGGACAGGATGCATTAAATGCACCGCTTAGTGTCACATCATGGGGGTAGCCCGACAAGCCTTGCCGTGCTATTCATTCACCTTCTCGCTTGCCTGCATGACACGCCTTTGGATGGGTGTCATTTGGGGGTGATCTTCCTCAGAAATGGCTGCCACGTGCCAAATAAAAGCCACTTAACCACCAGGGGGCTCGACACAGCACTGATAAGTGACTTGCATCACTGTGAGGTGGAGCGATGGCGCCTTGGCGGGGTGATTCGCCCTCGGCGTCCCCGGCAAGCCTGCCGGGGGAGTCTTAAGACTTGTCTTTGGGGTGACCTCGACCTTGCCAAGCTCGCCTTCCCGGCAAGGGAGGTTTTTCCTTAGTGATATCTTGCTTCTTTGGCTTGTCTTGGTCTTCTTGATCCACCCTTTGATTTCTCAAAGAGCTATATCTTCTGCTTGGCCTTCTCTTGGATGCTGTAACCTTGCCCTTGAGCCTGTGTATAGTCCGGGCAACATACACCAGGGTTTGTTGCACCGACAAAATACTACCCTCGAAGACTGTCGCGATCCCCTATAATTGTGGGTCATCATATACCAACAGGGAATTCGTAATAAATATTTTCAGTAGGTTGTGGCATGGTGAAGATATACCGGACAAGCCCCTCAAAGGATTATCTTGCATAGTAACAAGTGAAGACAAAATTCAACACATATTATAAATGTTTCCTTACCAAATTCCACTTACCAAGGGCACTTTACTTCCCGGCAACGGCGCTAGAAAAGAGTATTGATGACCCACCAGTATATGGGATCAATTGAAGTCCTTCTGATATGTAAGAGTGTCGAACCCAACGAGGAGCAGAAGGAATAAATAAGCGGCTTTCAGCAAGATATTCTCTACAAGTGTTGTAAAGTAGTTGTGATAGATAGTTTGATAGCAAGACAATTCATAACAAGTAACCAAAGTAATAGGTGCAGCAAGGTGTCCCAATACTTTGTATTGCAAAGGACAAGCTAGAAGACTTCTTATAGTGATCAAAACATTCTCAAGGACCCACACGGGTATTTGGTCTAGTTACTTTCATCGCGATTCATTGACTCACATTCACTGCTTTGATAAGTTGTTATGTGGGTGGACCGATGCTAAGGTGATGTTCTTACTTGAACAAACAACCTACTTATGATTACCCCCTCTCACAAGCATTCGCAACTACAAGAGAAGAATTAAGATAAATCTACACATAGAATAAAACATATGGGTCCAAAACAGCCCCTTACA
>CM022303.1:335759974-335912474 GCA_011799875.1 Thinopyrum elongatum | reverse complement strand
ACTACCGTTGTTCAAGAAATGAGAGAAGATGCAGTTGAAATCAACACTCTTTCTGCCGAAGTGAGTGACCTTGATAGTCATATGAAAACTGCTCCTTCAAAATTTGTCATTAAAGCACTCGAAGACTCCTACAAGGACATCAACCGTGCCATGACTCTCCTCCGAAACATAAGGTTGCATTTTAACATGGATATAGACGACATTGCTCGCAAGATCTGTCTTGAGCATCAAGCAAAGGTTACTGGCTATGATGATCTTGTCAAAGGCCATATTGATCAAGCTGCATAGCAAAAGAAGAAGCATCGAAAGAAAATTGCGAAGAGAAATGTACCTCCTGCTCCGACAGAAAAGTCACCTGATCGCCTAGAAGCTCAGTCTCAGAAAGAAAAATCTCCTGAGCCAGCTATTCCTTCGCAACCCCCAGTCAAAGACTCGGATGCTCCTCCCTCGCCAAGGCCAACTGAATCAGTGCCTATGGCCTCCCCTGCTCAAGCTGATATTCCTTCTCACCGAACTGTTTCTGAGGAAAGTGAAATCCCTCGCTCCAAGCCCCAAGCTTCTCCAGCTCATGAATCACCAAAGGTCTCGGCCTCTTCCACTGTTCAGCAACAACAGATTCTAGTGGAACAACCTCAACACCTCTAGTGCCTGATTCGGCCTCAATACCTACCTTGCCGAAACCTGCTCTGTTGCCTACTGCCTCTGCAACTCCCTCGATTGTGCCACCTTCTCCATCTCAAATAAAGTTATCCATCGACACAACGCCAAGAATACCAGATGTTGATCCCTTCGAACAAAAATCTGTCTCTGCTCGCCATACTGACTCAGTTGTATATGGCGATGAATTTATCTCACCTGAAGACGAATTCAAATACCCATATCCTCATGAAGAATTGCCTTTGTTCTCAGTAGGAGCTGGCGTCAAAGGTCCTCTTTTCAATTGGAATGCGCATCCCAAATTCTTTCAAGATAGTCCATATGATGGGCCGCGCACTTCTGAATCACCTCACTTCTGGATAAAGGAATAGGCCATATATTACTCTCGGGTTGTCTATGACAGCAAAAAGATATTTCTGCATGAATACCTAGACATCCCAGCTATGAGAAATATTGGCTGCTTCAATCAGTTGCTACAAGATCTGGAAGATTTCTGCCTCACCAAAGTATTTGAATTCGAACATCCTTGGAACAGAGAGATTATTCTTCAGTTCTATGCTACTATGTACACCTTTGGTGATGAATCTGACAGCTCAAAATGGACTATGGAGTGGATGACCGAAGGAAAACGCATCAAATGCACTTCAATAGATTTTGTCTCGCACTTCCATTTCCCTCGCTTTGAGCATGGTGAAAATGAAATTCGGGTGCACAACATTGTTGTCATTTCAGATGAAATTTTTCGGTGGACTATGGATGAAGAAAAGATTCGTGACTACACTGGTCCTCCCAGGCCTGAGCATTTAACATTCGAGAATCAGAAACTATATTACATGCTCTCTTACACTATTTGCCCTCTGGCCGGGATGAATACAGATAAATCCATTTCAGATGTTCTTTGGAATGCTATCTATGCAATCTCTGAGCGGTATATCTTTGAAGTTGAGGACATGTTTCTGCGTATTCTGAAGGATTCTGCTCAGTATCCGAACTGACTCAAAATTTTCGTGCCATGGATCCAGAAAGTTGTTGATCACGCTATGTGCATAGTGTATCTGATGAAGCAAAGTCACAAAAGCTTCATACCTCCTGTTCGCGATACTTTGCAAATCATGGAAGATATTTCTTTGGGTGAATCTCCCGCGTCAAGCCCTCATGATTATCATAAGAAATTCGACGGGCCACCTCTACCTTAGCGCAACCAAAAGATTTCGCATCAACCTCCATCGCAACTCGAAGTCAGTTTGCGTACACAACAACTGCTGCTACAGCACATCGCTGAGGATCGACGCAAAAAAGAACATCTCGCCTCCGAGCTAAATGCTCTCAACAATCGCACTAGAATCATGCATCCAATTGCGTATGAAAACAAGAAGAGGCTCTGGAAATTGCTTCGCAAGTTCTTTACCCAGAAACAACTCCTGAATGTCAATCTCCAAGAGCTCTATGATTATATTGACAAAGGCTTCACTATTGAAGATTTCCAAGATCGGATTACACCTCCTCTTCATGGCCATGAGCCAACCACTGATCTTCTGCATCTCAAGCTTTGCAAACTGCTTGAAGAGTCTGAAGCCACCTCACTGACTATGAAACCTGCCGAAGGAAATGTGCTATCCCGTGTTCCTCATGTGGCTACCCCAGATATGCCCTCGTCTTCTCAGCCCCAAGCTGTTATCCCTGAAGGAAAATCTACTGCTGAAGTCGAAGCCAATCCAGTCACTTCCAAAGACGAAATCACCTCGGACAGTTCTTCTGGAGATGCCGCCGAGTGAACCAAGTTCTGCATTTTCACTGATGTTATTCGTCACCTTTTTGACACTAGTTGACAAAAAGGGGGAGAATTACATCGAGTCTCGATAGATTTGCTTTCTATGTTCCTTTGGTTTGGTTTCATGCAAATTTGAAACTTTGGTTTAAGCTTATCTGCTCTAGGTTGTAAAACTTCTGTGCTGTAATGTTAATAACCCCGCCTGCTGCATTATTTCTCTCGAAGCATTTGTTTTGCAGGTGGAATTAATGTCGGAAGTTATGAATGATTGCACTATGATCTCGATGGATTATATGTCATCAGTGTGAATCATTGTCTCAAATGATTGAAATTTCCTTTGTATACTTCAATACTTGCAGGAGAATTAATTTTATATCTTTTCCCTTCATACATCTAGGGGGAGTCTATTTCATCATCGAGCAAAGTAACACTTATTCACTCTTGTTGGAATTATTTCTCACCTATCTATCTTTGCTTTGATCATTATCTGTTTTATCAACAATCGTCCAAAAATGGGGAGATTGTTGGTGCAATATTTGCCTCCTTATGTTTTGGAGTTTGTTGACATAAATAGTATGGGACTTATGTGTTTGCTAGTGCACACAGAGTAACAGGTCCCTGGAATCAAGAGGAGTTTGATTTAAACGATGAAGATAATCCCCTGCGTGGCAGTGAAGATTATCACCGAAGATTATGATAACAAGAGTGACCCCTCAAAAATTGCTAACGTGAAGCAATTGGTTCGGTGCTTGTCCGAAGGAAGTGACTACGACCGAGAAGATTGAAGATGAAGTGAAGACGTAGCATTTATTTTGTTGTTTCTCTTCTCTTTATTGAGTTATAGGACCACCTTACTACTAAGAGGGGTGTAGCATTCAAAGCTTTGATTCTCTGATGCTAAACCCAAGTCCTATGAAAGTTGCGAGAGAAATCTCTTTGTGTTCCGAGCAAATACTTGCCAGCAAGAGACTGTGATCTTCTTCGCTGCGAGAGATTTGTCTCCGACCGAGGAGTTAGCATTACTTGGTCCTTAATTAATGTTACCGTTGCTCTTTGAAATCCGACTGTTGTAAACGTGTCGGTTTGCCATTGGCTCGACCGCGTGTCCAAAATGGTCATTCCCCCCAGGGAAGGCTGCAGCTATAAATAGCCACCCCGCATCGGGGTTGTCTGGTGGCTGCGCCGTTTGATTGTGAGAAGATTGTTGGGAAACCCCCTCTCCTGAGTGATTTGAGTTTAAAATCCACCGAGAGAAAACCCCTAGAGCGAAAAAATTAGATAGTGGTTCAGCATCACTCGAATCTAAATCTGGTACGCTCCGGCTATTACTCTTGAGAGCTGCAAACTCTCTAGACAGTTAGGTGTCAATTTCTTCAGAGACCAAGAGTAATTGTGGTTCTCGAAGATGAAGTCTATAAAGGTTCGGAGATCGCCTCAAGTATCTACCACGAGTGATCGACATTGGTTGACGAACCAATTGTCGAGGAGAATAGGGCGAAGAGAGTTTATCTTCCATGTTAAGTCACAACCCCTCCAACCAGACATAGTCCTTGAGCAGAAGGACGTACTTGTCTACCAAATTCCTTGTCACCATCAAGCATCACTGGTTACATCTGCTTCTCCTCTTTACATTCGAACTGTATCTATCATGTGATTTGTCTCGATGCATGTTTTTAGTTTCCATTTGTTAGTTTGTACTCGCTCGCTGTACTCTGTTTACATTCGCTCCGCTGCTGGGTTCCGAGAGTTTTGATATTTCCGAAGAAATTTTAAAACTCCCATTCACCCCCTCTGGTAGACATACTTCATTCCTACAACGGCTCCCCGCACGACGGGTCCAGTAGTTACTGCTTCACCTAAATCATGGTTCTAGGCGGCCTTTTTACTAGCATGTCCCCTCAAGGCGGAGATCGTGCCCGTTTTCTCAGGGATATCATCAAGATTTTTTTTCCTCCATATGCTTAGCAGCATCTTTTGTGGGAGTGGCATTTTTATCAGCGTAGCAGGGGGGTCTCTTGGCCTTTCAACAGCCTATAAGAGCAAAAGAAAGGACAACGCCAGCAACCACACTCTCATTCCCCCGCCTGCTGCTTCGTCTAGCTCTAGCGCCCAGATCCAATCTCACACTCCCTTCTCTTAGTGAGTCCAACGTCCCCCACCAGCCATGGCCGATACCCTCAAAGGGCATTGGGGTGGTTCCACCATGATGGACATCACCATCCTAGAGCTACAGGCGCGGGATACGTATCTGCCAACATCGCCACCCGTGCTCCAGTTACCGGCCAACAAGTGCCCGCTCCCAACGCAGGGGAGCGGGTAGTCTTCGTCCCCCACCTCATCTGAGGCTTGGGGTTCCCGGTGCACCCATTCATGCATGGGATAATGTTCTACTACGAGATTGACTTCCACCATATGGCCCCGAACTCCATCCTCCATCTAGCCTCTTTCATCACAGTCTGCGAGGCATTCCTCTACTGTGAGCCACACTTCGGCCTATGGCTGAAGACCTTTGAGGTCAAGCCAAAGTCTAGTGGCTCCGATTTGGCGGAGTGCGGAGGGGCCATGGTCAGTAAAAACCAGGGCGCTGACTAGTTCAAGGGAACCTTCATCGAGACGGTGAAGGAGTGTCAGAAGGAGTAGTTTTACATCACCGAGCCACTCGCCCCTGGCCAAATCGAGGTCCTAGCCTTTTCGGCCGGGCCTCCGAAGAAGCTCAAGTCCTGGAGGGAGAAGAGCATCGCCTAGGGGAACCCAGATGAGGTGGAGGCCAGGATCAAGAGGATCAAATGGTGGTCTACCTCAAAGAACCTCTAGCTCGCCGACGTCATCAATGTCATGCTCAACCGCCGCATCCTTCCACTCCAACTCCGGGATACCCCAATGTGGGAGCAAAAGCCTGAGGACACGGGCCCGTCATCGCCTTCTTTCGCTCCTCCTTGGCCGGTATGTGGACGCGGCTCCTCAAGCTAGCCAAGGACAAGATCCCCAAAGAGGGGGAGGACCTTGGCTTCGAGGACGGCTACGAAGCCCCCCTGCAAGTGCTCTAACACACAAGTCTACGTTTTTATTTCCCGCACCTAGGGGATCTAACGAATTGTTTTGTTTAATACTTGCAGAAGTGGTTGGCCTGGGTCCATAAAGTGCGGTGCCTAGACCCACTACCAGAGGAACCCATAAATCCTCTACTCACGGTGCTCCTAGTCGAGGAGCCGCACGTGGTGGCCCCCAAGGGGGTAAAAACCCAGAAGGAAAAGGCAAGTGCTCGGACCCGGGAGACATCTGTCACCTGGTCCAAGGAGACCCACGCCTCCTCCGTTCACGAAGACGACATGGGGGAGGGTGAGGAGGAGGTGAACCTTCCCCCTAAAGGGAAGAGGGCGACGCCGGAGGACGCCGAAGCCGGTGTGTGGCCCCAGGGCTCGAAGAAGCCAAGAAGGACCTCGGCCAGGGCCGCCGGCAAGTCGTCGGAGAGAGTCGAGCTCTCCGGTGAATCAAAGGATGACCCCCCTTGCTATGGGGAGGAAGAAACCCACACCCTGAGGGTACGTCATCGCTTTTATACTTTGTACTTTTAACAAATCCTTTCAGCAATTGCAAGCTCACATGGGCGTATTTTAACGCAGTCCGCCGAAGGTGTGCCCCAGTGACTCCTCGAGTGGGCTGCCATCTGCCAGCGAGACTCCGGATCCCGCTACTCCTCCGCCAGCTCATGACGGGCTGGGGGAGGCAACATCCACTCTGCCCCCAAGTCAACATGGCGGGGGCCAGAGAGTTGACTGTTATGGCCGAGGTCGAAGCCTCGGCCCAACAGGACTTGGGGGAGAAGATCCTCGAGGTCGTCAAAGAGGGGTTGGGACAGTCATCGGCCGAGCCGACGTCTGCTCCAGCTCCACCATCGCAGCTGGAGACCACTCGGCCCAGCATCCAGGCGCTTGGGTCCGAGGTCGTCATGCCATCCTCGCCTCCTGCCCAAGGGCGGGCTAGCGCGGGGTGGACTGAAGAAGTGGAGGAGGCCTTGAAGGGCTCCTCCCTCAAGGAGGAGCACTATGCCTTGATAGGCGTGATGCTACAGGGCTTCCGGGCTGTGGGGGCTGGCCTGCTTAAGGTTTTCTAGAACCTCGTCACGAGCTTCGAGGTATTCTTTTATCCTTGTACAAGAGTAATTGTTGTGTTTTAATTTTCTTTGTAAACCCATGCAATAGTCCGAGGAAATACTCTTGTGGCCTTCTAAACGGCCCGGTCAGTGAGTAGACCCCGACCCCAAGGCTGGTTTCAAGAAACTGGCATTGGGGTCGTGTATTAGTAGGAGTTTCACATGCAGCCCCCAGGATGCTGCCTAATGAAATAAGGCAATCGTCCCAGAGTTCCAATAAATTGATTGCGGGCTTGTGTAAAAACTTCTTGTTGGTAGGTTTTGACCTCAGCTCCAAGCTCTGTCTCCGAGGAGACTACAGTGGTAAACCGAAAGCTCGAGAGGTCCCAGGAGGACGTCAACCTGATGAATCAAAGGTTCGAGCAGTCTCAAGGTAAGCGAACCAGACTTGCATTCAATAAGTGTTGTATTGAACACAAAATTTGTGATGTTTTTGTGTTGAGTGGAGAACTAATGCCGAACTATTTGGCTGGCAGCAACATTGTCTGAGCTTGAGGCGCTCAAGGCCGAG
Source organism: Thinopyrum elongatum (assembly GCA_011799875.1). Lineage (NCBI taxonomy): Eukaryota > Viridiplantae > Streptophyta > Magnoliopsida > Poales > Poaceae > Thinopyrum > Thinopyrum elongatum. The sequence goes on along the minus strand of CM022303.1, from coordinate 335,905,382 downwards.
CTCAAGAAAGCTTGGTAGGAGGTAGAGCAGCATAAGGCTGCGGCCGCGAAGGCGGAGAAGGCCCGAGCTGCCGAGAAGGTGGCTGGGGAGAAGGACCGGGCGCGGGTCCAGGAGGTCGAAGAGACCCTGAAGGGCGTGTTCGAGGCACGCGACAAACTTCAGGCGGGGGGTAAGCAAGCGAAGGAGGAGCTCGAGAAGCTCCAGCTTGCACATTCCGAGCTCCAGACTGCGGCCTGGGCTGACCGTGAGGTGCTCCAACAAGTGGAGCAAATCGCCTCGGGTAAGCTATATTTATTACAGTGTGTGTTTGCGTCGAGCTCACCCAACTATGGCGTTCCGCAGAGATCTTCGCGGATCTTCCAAATAGCATTGCGGATGCCGTCCAACACTTTGACCAGTTGGAGGGTCATGAGGTGGAGAAGGCATTCTGGGGGCAGTTCCCGAGGTCTCCGTCATCACAGCTGCTGAATCACGGAGTGAAGCAGCTGGTGGTGTTATTCCACATGGCGAGACCAACGCTTCAAGACCTCTGCGTCACGCAGTGGCCCGCCGAAGCCTTGCTGACCAGCTTCTTTGGCCTCTTGGCTCGTCTGCGAGATGCTGCCCCGCGCATTGATAGCTGGAGGAGGTCCGCGTGCTTTGAAGGAGCGTGGAGGGCGTACGCCTGTGTGAAGACGCACTTCCGGAAGGTTGATGCGGTGATGGTTGCTACGGGCCTCCCCACAGAGAAGCGTTGCACCGCGGAGCAGTTTTTCGCCGTGGTGGAGGAGGGAGCCCGGATTACCACGCCATGTGTCCAAAGGACACTTTGTATTTTTAGGTAGCACTTCGGGATGCCGAAGCTTTAAAACTTATCGTTTGCTTGAATGAGTATGGCTTTAAATTCCTTCATATATTTGTGCTTTTTAACTAATTTACCTCCTGTGCGATCGTTTTAAACTGAAAGTGGCCAGTCGTCGGCTTCTACCCCGGTGTAGAATATACAAAGGGTCTTCCTTGAGGCATCTTTGACCCTTGGCCGATGTCTCTATATCGGGAGGCGGTCTGTGCTTGTAGGAGCTAGGCAATCAGACTATAACAGCTTGATAACTTTCACTTAGTCATAGGAGTTTGACTGTGGGGCTGATGACGAGCCCTTGATATGGGAAGTGGTCGCTTAGCAAGCCGAGGTCTATGCCATGACGCACTTCAGCTAAAAAGGAAGCCCTTCATTTTACACGGGTGATCTCTATTGTTACATCGCTTAACGCGGTCTGCGGATGGCCGACCAGTTTGCGCTTACCTAGATAGTCAGTTTTCAGCTTTCTCCACTAAGGCACTCTGCCAATTAACCTGGCGGCACTATCGTAGTGGTTCTCCCATTACACCCTTAGCCGAATTCATCGGGAAAGTAAGAGGTACACATAGGAGCCGGGCAACCCAACTATTGACAACAATCTAGGTTCAAAACTGATGCATACAAAGCCAAATCCGAGACGCCGAGTACTTCGGACTTGTATTTTAAGACAGGGGAACGGGGCCCCTTAACAGTTGTATCTTAAAGATATTCTTATGGCGCAAGGGCAATGCTTGTACATGAATACGATAAGGACCTTTGAAGGGCATGCTTTTGTTATTTTATAACTTCAAGCTTTTACAAGCCAAGCTGCAACAAGATGAACTAAAAGAATACAACATAAAATATTAAATAAAGGAGGAAGAAAAACAGGGCGGATATTGTCATCGAGTTTTAGGATCCCGGGCCGCTTCCTCCCGCACGTCTGCGCTTTCGAGCTGTTGACCAGCTTGCATCGCAAATGGTGAGGACTGAAGGGGACTAACGCAGTCTCGGCCCTTTATACACTTCAAGCGTGTATTGGCCAAGCCCTTTGAAGGAGGTCCTGCAGGAGTCCGTGGTGTGGTTTAGGCCATGTTGATGTAGCCATGCTGGCCGGTTCTTTGACAGAAACTTGCCGATGTGGGGGCTCGAAGCCACATCGCTCCTCGGTTGAGCCGTTGCGATGTTTCCGTAAATTTTGGCTCATTGACGACCCAGGGAATTTTGAGTGCAAAATTATGCACCTTGGGGACATAGTGCCCCAACCAGGGAGGGCGCTCAAGGAGCCCGTATCCTTATTTAGGGTGCAGGGGTATGTGGTCAGACGCCTGTACCTCGGCTGCGAAAGCCGCGGCCTGCTCCTCCATCCGGACTGAGTGTTTAGTGTTACCATTGACTGTAATAACGCAGTTAGGTCCTAGCATTTTAAACTTGAGATAATCATAATGTGGGACTGCATTGAAGCGTGCGAAAGCTGTGCACCCTAAAAGCATGTGGTATCCACTTCAGAAGGGGACGATGTCGAAGATTAACTCCTCGCTTATGAAGTTCTCAGGTGAGCCGAAGACTACCTCCAGCGTGACCTTTCTAGTACAGTGGGCTTCCATGCCTGGAATGACACCTTTGAAGGTGGTGGTGCTCGGCTTGATTCGAGATGAGTCGATGCCCATCTTCCTAACCGTGTCCTCGTAGATTAAGTTGAGGCTGCTTCCACCGTCCATAAGGACTCATGTTAGATGATAACCATCGACAATTGGGTCTAGGACGAGCACCGCTGATCTGCCATGCCTGATGCTGGTCGGATGGTCATGCTTGTGGAATGTGATCGGGTAAGCCGAGCACGGGTTGAACTTCGGAACGAGTGGCTCTAACAAGTAGATATCCCAAAGTAGACGCTTCCTCTCCCTTTTGGGGATGTGGGTAATGTAGATTTTATTGACCTTTGTTACCTCGTTAGGAAACTTCTTTTGGACTCCATTATTGGGCCACCGAGGTTCATCCTCGTCTTCGCTGCGATTTTGGGTTTTACTTTGACACTCCGTCGCTACCATGCCAGCCTGTTTAAAGACCCAACAATTCCTATAGGCGTGGGTTGCTGGTTTATCCTGGGTGCCGTGAATTTGGCATGGCCGATCTAGGATTTTGTTGAGCTAGCTAGGCCCGTCTTTGTTCCCTTTAAAGGGCTTCCTTTTTTGTCCGGATCTAGGTCCGATGAATCCAACATTGACTTTCACGTCCTTTGTGTCGCTCCCGCCATTTTTATGACTGCGCTTGTTCTTATTGCGTTTAGGCTTTCCATTGGCGTCGCGTGTTTCTGAGGTGCCTGCCTCGCCATTATGAGTACTTCGGGCGAGCCAGCTGTCTTCTCCCATGCAAAAGTGGGTCATGAGTGAAGTGAGGGCTGCCATGGTCCTCGGCTTGTCTTGACCGAGTTGGCCGGCAAGCCACTCATCTCGGATGTTAGTTTTGAATGCCGTGATGGCTTCAGTGTCAGAGCAGTCAATGTGTCGGAATTGGGGCTCCGCAAACCCAACAAGGTTCGAACTCTGGGGCATGTGCGAAGACCTAACCTAGCTGCAGCCTCAAGCTCATCACTCCATGGCTTGGGCTCGTCGAGTTCATGCGAGCGGGGAAAGGAAGAACACGACAGTTTACCCAGGTTCGGACCACCTTGCGGTGTAAGACCCTACTCTTGCTTTGTGGTGGATTGACCTCACGAGGAGGTTGAGGATGAACTAGTATAGTGGGTGAGCTACCTCGCGAGGGCTCGGTGGATGAGGATGAGTCTATCCGGGATCCCCTCTCTACGGTGGAGGCTAGCCTATATTTATAGTGTCCTTGGTCCTCTTCCCTCATAGCTTAGGCGGGAAGGGATTCCACAACGGCCAATTTGAAAGGGGACAAGAGCTACATCTTATCCTGACGAAAGGTGGTCTTTGCCTGCAAGGCTGCTGGCCGTGACGCAGTGGTGGGCTCGACGATGACATCCATCCTGCCGAGCTCGTGGTCTTGGCCTTGATGCACCAGAATGGAAACCTTTGGGGGATCCCTCGGGAACCCGTGCTGGTCCTTGCCTCCTTAGCACCAAAGAGGAAACCGTCCTCCTCTGTGCCCGCTGGCGCCCGCCTGGCCTTGTTCGTCATGGCTCACGTTATCGCGAGCCTCGTGAGGTGGGGTACCTACATAGAAACCTCCGCTCCTCGGGAGGCAGGCTCGGGGAGCTGCCCCTCGGGAGGTCTTGGTGTCGTTCACCTCATGAGGCCGGGGGGCCCTTGCGAGGGTATTGCTCACAGAGTCTTGTAGCTGGGCCATACCGGGCCATCGACGGGCCATGCGCTGGGCCGTAGGCAGGCAAGTCTGGGTACCCCTGATCCCAGAACGCCAACAGTAGCCCCTGGGCCCAAGGCGCGCTCGCCCTGGCTTCGAAGCGAAGGCAAAGAGGTGAAGGGCGAAGCGATGCGGCCCCTAATCGCCTGCGGGCTAGGCTTGACGTGTGGCGCATGACGGGACACGGACGCCTCCGCTTCCACACGTCACCTCGGCAACCGCCCAGGCTGACAAAAGTTTGGACGTGCATGCTGTGAGGCCATCATTGCGCAAAGGTGGAGGGGAACCGGTTGGCCCACGATCGCCTATAAGAGGGCGAGAGGGCAGTGCCCCATCCCATCTTTGTCTTCTCGCCCGTTCGCCACCAACCTCCGCCGCAGTGACCGTGGCACCAGTGAGGAGGTTCACTGCTGAGGAGAAGGGCAAGGCTCCCCAGGAAGGACCGGGCTCGCCACCGCCCAAGAGAGGGCGCGGCCGCCCTCGCAAGTCTTCGGCCACGCCAGCAGCGTCGTCCCGGGGGTGCGAGCGCCCTCCTCTGGCGGTCCGCACTGGCTCTGGCGGCCGTGGAAAGAACCCTTCCCGCAGGGGTGGCCGCGGAAGCTATGGTGGCCATGGCCAAGGGGGAGGCGTGCGACGGTCGTTCGGCCACCTCGCCCGCGGGCCCGCTCGGATGACACGGCCCGCGAGTTTGTGGTATGGATGGAGGGTCTGCCCCTCACTTGGATCCAGCTTCCATGCTTCTTCGGGGAGGAGTTGCCGACTGGAGGACCCACTGGCCTGTGGCTGCAGCCCGATGGTTGCTGCAACATGTCCTCGTGGGTGGAGGTCGAGGTTACCCCCGCGGGCAATGTGTTCCTGAACCGCGGGTGGCAGACGTTCGCTCGCGCTCGCGGCTTGCAGGGGAGGCGCACCCTCCACTTCAAGTACGACGGGGCGGCGACGCTCTTCATCAAGGTCTTCGGGGAAGACGGCAGGCGCCTGGAGTGCTGCCCAATGGGCAACGGAAGCAGCGGCGACCACCTCTCCGACGACAACGGCCCTCGCGGCTGCGGCATCCTCGGCAGTGAATTTGCCCTTGGCGACGGCTGTGACACCTCCAGCAGCAGCGACGCCTCCTTAGGGGGGAGCTCGAGTGACGACGACTACGACAAGATGCCACGTCGCCGAGCCCGGGTCAAGGAGGACGACGAGCCGCCACGCCGGCATGCCCCTGTCAAGTAGGAGGAGGATTTCGACTGAGCGTGGGCGGTGCCGGAGCCGGCCTTCAGGAGCTGCGGCCCTCGGGAGGCCGCTTCTTTTGTTTTGCCCCTTTTTTTATTTCCTGCATCACGAGTCGTGAAGAGCCCCGCGGGGGCGTGTAATGAACTGTGGCGCTTGCGCCATTATGTTAGTGTTTCCTGCTCATACTCTAGCATTATATTGTCATTAATCTAAAGGTTCCTGCTTGGCGCGATTAGGATAACTTAGCTTGGTGCGCTCGTGGCCCTTGGCGGGTGCCTGCATCGCGGGGGCACGCTCCTCTGGAGCTTTTGATCCTATGCACGCCCCTCGTTCCGGCAACAATGCTGCTGGAGCATCGAGGCAGCCGAAGGAGCTTGCCGGAGAGACTCCCTCCTCATGGACCGGATGGCTCTGGAGCCATGAGGGGCTCGCGAGGCCCCTGGGGGACTTGCGAGGGTTCAGGGTCTTCGGGGCACCTCCGCCAGGAATCGAGCCTCGTGGAGATGCAAAAAGCACTTGACGAAGGATTCCTTAATGATGTGCCGGACCGTGATTGTGTTTTCCCAGGCCACTCTTCTTTGGCGCCCATCCTGTGTCTAGAGCCCCCGAGCGAGGGTTGATTGTCGCTGGTATGCCGGGTCGCGATGCCCGGCAAGGCCAGGAGCGCTCCTGAGGCTAGGGGCCAAAGGCAACACGTGCCTGTTGGCTCGCTCGAGAGTGTCGTGCGAGGATTTAGACGCCCGAGTCTTGGCGAAGTGTGCGCACGGGCAGACCCGGGGCTGTTGTGGCCTGGGCCCCCAAAACCGCCAGGCTGGCTCGAGCATACATATCGTGCCCAGACCCCACTCGCGGGACGCACAGGAGGGAGCAACCGGCAGCCGCCACTTCCTCTAAAAATGAGATTCTAGAAGGAAAACACCGCAAGGAAAAAATCTCAACCCCTTTCGAATAAAGACGCGAAAACTTCAAACTTCATTCCAAGAAGTGGCAAATTTGGTTACAAGAAAGAACGAAAAAATAGCCACGTCCGGCGCCTAAGCTAGTCTTCCCACCAGCGCGGAGCATGGGGCCTCCACTTGGGCGTGGGCATAGTCGCCGTTCGACCGTGTCATTCGCCAACGCGGAGCATGGGGCTTCCACTTGGGCGTGGGCGGGAGCTCCCGTGAGGCCGTGGGGTGGTGCACCGGGAGACTCCGGGGCGTGTACAGCCCCACTCATTATTACATGAGAGTGTCACGGGTAGAACTTGCGAAGATGCTAGATGTTCCAAGCATTCTAGACGAGGACCCCGTCCTCCGTCTCCAGGTGTGCGGCACTGGGCCTGGAGACGCGAGCGACCCTGAACGGGCCCTCCCACATGGGCGAGAGCTTGTGGAGGCCCTCCCCAGAGAGGACCCGCCTCAGGACGAGGTCCCTGACTTCAATAGTCCGGGGGCGGATATTGCGGCAGTGGTAGCGCCGCAACGCCTGCTGGTACCTCACGGCGCGGAGAGAAGCTTGGTGGCGGGCCTCCTCTTCGAGCACAAGATCAGTTCCCCGTGAGGCATCCTGACGCGCCTCGTCGAATGCCAAGACTTGCGGGGAACGATGCTTGACCTCGTGTGGGAGGACCGCCTCATCCCCATAGACAAGGAAGAACGGGGTCTTGCCGGTGGGCATAGTCACAGTGGTGCAGACGGACCACAACACGGACTGAATCTCATCGAGCCAACCCCTGCCGTAGGCCTCCAACTTCTTCTTGAAGCTCCTTGTCTTGAGGCCCCTACCTGGCGTGCCAAACATGTCGGTGTGGATGACCATCTATGGGCCATCAAGCCCCTTGTGGTTCGGCTAGGGAGATGCACAAGACACAAAGAGCAAAACCAACAGAAGGTGTAGGGATCTTTACCCAGGTTCGGGCCACCGAGAGGTGTAAAACCGTACTCCTGCTTGCTATATTGGGTGTATGTGTTGAGACACAAGTATAGGGTGCGCTTCCCCGACAAGATGCGATAGGAGAGCAGCTACGCATGTAGTTGTGCAAAGGGTCGATCCCTATAAACATTGCCCTGGCCCTCCTTTTACAGCTTAAGGGGTAACCATAGTGGAAAAATGGTAATTACATGTTGATTAGACAGCGAACAGTGCTATCATACCTAACTCTGTCGGACTAGAAAAAAACATTAAATTCTCTGTTAGGTGTTGTGAGGAGGAGGAGCCCCGGCAAGGTTGCTCCATGGCTTGCCCAGCCGCCTCCTGTTATCTTGACACACCCATAGGACAGGTGTCATTAAAGGTAATCTTCCTTCCAGCAGGCTGCCACATGCCCGACAGATCCTACCAAACCACATGCGGGCTCGACACCTCATCGATTAGTGACTAGCTGCTCGGTGAGGTGGAGCGCTGGTGGTTGGCAAGAGCTTGCCGGGCCTTCGCCCTTGCTGGCTCGGCCTTGCCGGCAAAGGTTGCCTTCGGTACTAATCTTGGCACTTTCTCTTGTTCTTCCCCTAGTTAGGATCTAACAATGGGGCTTGAATCTTGGTCTTCTTGATGCACTCCTTGATCTCTCAAAGAGCGGCTCTCTTGGCTTGAGAATCTTCGACAAGCCTTGTCTTGAGTCTTGATCTTCCGGCAAGCTTCATTGCTGGGGAATAGCTGCTGCTTGTCAATAGGTCAGGGGTACTGGGGGCCCAGGTCTTAGTACACCGACAAAGAGGGACTTGGGTTTGCACCCAAGTCAAAGAAGAAGAAGAAGAAGAAGAAGAAGAAGAAGAAGAAGAAGAAGAGCAAGACCAAGCAACCTCTGCCTCTTAAGGAGGTATTTTTCAAGGAGGGACATGGTGCTCATGATAAGAAGACAGACAAGGTTGTGGGTGGTAATACCAAGAAGGACAAGACCACTCCTTCCAACAAAGCCAGTGACTTTAACCCCTCTTATGTTTTATGCCGCGCTAGTGATGGGCATGTTTATGCCAAATTTGTTGGTTCTTCTTATGAGTACATTGGATGGTCTACTTGGGTTCCTAAGACCCTTGTTACTAACATCAAAGGACCCACTAAAAGATGGTAATCCAAGCATTGATCTCTTGTGGGAGTTTGCTTCTGGTGGGCTGTCATGGTTGCTCGATAGTGGAGTGACAAATCATATGACCGGGAGCAAGGACTTGGTGGTGGACGTCCAACCAAGCCCATCTATGCCTAGTCATGTCCACTTCGGTGATGCTTCAACATCTAAGGTATTGGGTCTTGGCAAGGTTGTCATTTCTCAAGATTTATCCATTGAGAAGGTCATGCTTGTTGATACCCTTACATACAATTTGCTTCCCGTTCGTCAACTTGCACTTATGGGCTTTGCCACTTTCTTTGATCTTGATACCATGGCTGTTTTGTGGAGCAAGACTCTTAAAGTAGCTTTTGTTGGGCATGTCTAGAATGATCTCTATGTGGTTAACTTTTTGGAGTGACCCACCACTAGTACAGCGAGCTGCTATACAAACAGTTTTTAACCCCTTCCCGCGACGGCATTTTAAACTGTCGCCAGGCGAGTGTGGGCGATAGGGGAGTACTTCCCACACGACCGAGAAGCCGTCGGGGATAGGGAGTAGCAATGCATATGTTTTGCATAACTAAGTGTATACGTTGCCGGCATGTATCCCAAACGCGAGTCTTCAGACAACTGTTTGTGATGTCTCGCATATCCCAAATGCTCCATCCTTACTACTCGTTTGTGCTTGCATTAGCATCACAGTCGGTCTTCCGTGGTGATACGTTTAGGATGCGCGCCCCATCACCAATAGTTCACTATTATAGAAAGTGTATGATAAGCAGACAATTACACACATTTACTTTTCCTCGACTGTATGCGATTCGATGTAAGAGTGCATACAGTTATCCCAATAAAACCATATGCGAAGCTTGAATATATCCCACACGATTCATCCGCCATACCCACGTCAGATGAGGGCCTGTCGCACGCATTCTTCTATGAGCAAACATTTACGATGCGCACGACATCATAAACAGTCAATAATTGCCAAGCGTGTGTGATAAGGTGACTTTCGCAAACATTTCATAAGAAGGAACTGCGTGCGCTGCTATTGTTAGTCTCACATGTTTTTTCCTGGCTGATCGTGTGTGCAGTAGAGCACACATAGTTGATCTGAGAAACGTGTCTGATCTCCACATTTATCGCAGACGTTTTTCTATCGCAAACCATGTGCAATGTACTGGCCTACAGAATATAAGTTATCCCTAATTTGATCCCTCCATTTAAAAATCACAGATTTTGAATTTGAAAGTAGGCAATCACTTATTTCATATCAAACCATGTTTATTACAAATATAGGTTCAAGCACGAATGCATAATTCGATGCACAGGTACATATACTGAAGAACTACAGAAGCACCAAGTAAAGAATGATGAACCACAGTTGTACTAAAGACTGTAAAGAGAGAGGCGAAAGACATTCTGGTTGCTGGAGATGGTGAAGCGGAATGACCATATTGTGCCCACCTCCATGCCTAATGCGCGCACGACTCTAGGCCAACCCCTTGTGATGGCTGCCCGTCCATCCTTCAATGTCTTCATTAGGACTTCTCGATGCTCATTGTAGTCTCAATGAAATACTTTAACCTTCATTGCGTTTCCACCAATCATGTACTTTGTCGGCGTTCTGGGATCGGGGGTACCCAGATCTGCCTGCCTGCGGCCCAGCATGTGGGCCCATCGACGACCTTGTACGGCCCAACTACAATGACTCCAAGGCAAGACCCACGCGAGGGCCCCAGCCTCACGATGCGAACGACACCGAGACCTCTAGAGGAGCGGCCTCCCCAGGCTGCCTCCCGAGGGGCGGAGACTTCTATGCAGGTACCCAGCCTCACGAGGATATCATGATGTGAGCCATGACGACCAAGGCCAGACGGGCGTCAGCGGGCACAGAGGAGACAGTTTCCTCTTTGGTGTTAAGGAGGCAAGGACGAAACGCTGGTTCCCAAGGAATCCCCCAAAGGTTTCCATTCTGGTGCAACGAGACCAAGACCACAAGCTCGGCAGGACGGTTGTCATCGCCGAGCCCACCTCTGCGTCACGACCAGAAGCTTTGCAGGCGTAGACTACCTTTCGTCAGGAATAGATGTACTTCTTGTCCCCTTTCAAATTGGTCGTTGTGGAATCCCTTCCCGCCTAAGCTATGAGGGAAGAGGACCAAGGCCACTATAAATATGGGCTAGCCATCACCGTAGAGGGGGAGAAGAACCCCAGACAGATCCATTCCACCCACACCACTTGAGCCCTCGGGAGGCTGCTCATCCACTGTACTAGTTCATCCTCAGCCACCTGGTGAGGCCAATCCACCACAAAGCAGGAGTAGGGTCTTACACCGCAAGGTGGCCCGAACCTGGGTAAACTGCTATGTTCATCTTCTTCCATGCTCGCGCGAACTCGACGAGGCTAGGCTGTGGGGTGGTGAGCTTGAGGCTTGAGTTGGTCGAGATGTTCGCACACGCCCCAAAGTTCGAACCTTCTTGGGCTTGCGGAGCCCCGAATCCGACATTTGGCGCGCCAGGTAGGGGCGTGTCGAAATCCTCCTTCCGGTTCCGCTTCATCTCCGCTTCGTCGCTCCCATGGCCGACGCGCGCCGGGTCTGCGCCGAGCGCCGCGCCGAGCGCCGGGCTGCTCGTGTCGCCTAGAAAGCGCCCGTGGGCCGTGGTGTCCCTCGCCGCTCTGCCTCTCCCACAGCTAACACTGCCACTAATCCTGCTGCTCATGAGCAGTAGGATTCGTCGCTGCCACCCTCCGTGCGGCGCGATGGCCGCACCGACACTCCGTCACCTACTCCCGCCACGGCGTCATCCTCCCATGTCTGCCGTGGGCTGGCGAACGTGCAGGCTGCACTGCTCATGGCGCGCGAGCTGCTGCGTTACCGTCCTGCCAACGACTGGCTTGGCCACATCGTCGAGCTTGTCAATGCCGCCGGTGAGGTCCCTGTGCCGTCTCGCTTGCTCCGTCCCCACCATCCCAGGCAGGCGACATAGCCCATGGCGCGCCTCCTCTTGCTCCTCTGTGCAGCGCCGACCCTGAGCCTAGGCGCGACCTGCCGCGTTAGGCGCCGGCACGCGATGAGGCAAGCTGCCAGGTGGTGCAGCAGCCACAAGGTGACGCATGTGTGCTCCCAGCGCCACCGCGCCAGCATCAAGACCACGAGCCGCCAGAGGCTGCGGCGCACGGACGTCAAGACCGAGCTTCCCCCGTGCGTGCTGCGCCCGTGAGTGCAGCGGGCTGTCGTGCCTTCACCCCGGAGCTACGCCGCGTCGCCTGGCCCGACAAGTTCAAGCCAGACCTGCCTCCACGCTATGATGGCACCCCCGACCCTGCAGAGTTCCTCCAGCCTTACTCGCTGAGCATCGAGGCGGCGAATGGTGACGAAAAGGTCATGGCGAACTGGTTACCCATGGCTCTCAAGGATGGCATGCGCTCCTGGCTCCTTCACCTCCCGGAGGGGTCGATCTCCTCTTGGGATGAGCTTCGCGAGCACTTCATCGCCAACTTCCAGGGCACCCATGACCGCACCCTTGTGGTGGGCGACCTGCGGCGCATGAAGCAATAGCCAGGCGAGACCCTGCACAAGTACATACAATGCTTCACGAATGTTCGCCTCAAGATCCCGAAGGTGTCGGACGAGGCTATCATCTTGGCGTTCACTGTTGGTGTCCAGGAAGTCAAAATGAAAGAAGAGCTCGCCATCCATGAGGACATGTGCTCAGCCCTAGAGATGTTCAACCTGGCGAACAAGTGCGCAAGGGCCGAGGAAGGCCGCCTCTCCCTCCTCGAGCTTCCGGAGACCGACCCTGAAGACAAGAAGGTCAAGGCTAAGGAGGCGAAGCATGAGGGCCCCGCCGTGCTGGCAGCAGAGCCCGAGCTGAAGCATGGCCACGACCACGATGAGCCTCCCAGGGGCAACCGCCCATTCTGCATCTTCCACAATGTACACAGCCACAACACCAACGACTGTCAGGAGCTCAGAGCACTCCGTGACGGGCGCCTCAGCCGCCACCCCGAGCGCAGTGACCGTGGCTACGGTCGTGGAGGAGGCCGCGATGGAGGCCGCTGGGACAACCGCGACCCACACCAGGACTGGCGCGACCAGCCTCCTGAGGACCGCTGGCGGGATCAGCCTCGCGACGACCCCTGGCATGATCAGCCTCGTGAGGATCGACCTCTGGGCAATTCCGGCCTCCCTCTGTTGCCGCCGCCGCCAAGGAGAAATGATGACAACCGACAGGATGATGGGGCTGGGGGCTTCCAGGAACCCCGTGTGATCGCCTGCATCCTGGGTGGTGCCCAGGCCCCTGCGTCGAACCGCATCTTCAAGTAGTTCTCTCGTGAGGTGAACGCGGCCCTCCTGAAGCATGAGGCCGCGCATCCCCTCAGGTGGTCGCAGTACGCAATTACCTTCGACTCCAAGGACCACCTCAAGTGTACGGCCGTCGCAGGTGCACTCCCCATGCTCTGCACGCCCACCATCAGCAACATCCTCATCACCAAGACCCTCATCGATGGTGGCGCTGGGCTCAATGTCCTCTCTGTGGAAACATTCGACACGCTCCAAGTGCCTTATGACCCGCTCCTGCCCACCAAGCCCTTCTCAGGAGTGACCGATGGCTCCACCACACCCCTAGGGCAGGTGCGCCTTCCCGTCACCATCAGCAAGCGCAACAACTACCACGCAGAGCTCATTGACTTCGACGTCACCCACATCAGCCTCCCGTACAACACCATCCTCGGGTACCCTAACCTCGCCAAGTTCATGGCGGCGACCCACCATGGCTACAACGTCCTCAAGATGCCGGGGTGCAGCGGCATCATCACGGTCGCCTGTGATGAGAAGGATGCGGTCTGCTCCCTTGAGCACGCCTACCGTGCCGCTGCAGCCGAGAACTCTGATGATGAGGGTGGCGTCCTGCCTCCTGAGTCCACCCCCGCGAAGAAGAAGCAGCTCCTCCCCAAGGGTCCTCTAGAGACCAAGAAGCCCTCTGGCAGCGCCTCAAGCACCGCACTTGCTGCTGGGGCACCTCTTCCTCCCGCATAGGAAGGTGCGCTTGGCGCTTCTCTCGGGACGGGCTCAGAGGCTTCCATCTGGAGAGCTTCTGACCTGACCTGTGCAACGAGGGAGGTGCTCGGGCACCACTTGGAGGCGTGCCTCGATGCGCGCCCCCACAAGCAAGGAGCGAGGCGCGAGGCGCCAGGGGCGCGGGAATTCATCACCAAGGCGATCGAAGAGCTTCAAGAGGCATAGGCCATGCGTGGCGAGCATCGCCCCACACCACCCAGTGCAGCTGTAGCCCCCGATGCGGGCGGCGAGCTGCGTGTCTGCATCAACATCCCGGGCCTCAACAGGGCCGCTTCACAGGATCTCTTCTGGCCGTCACGTGTCGGCCGGAGTGGGGGCTACCCCTGGAACTACGTCCGCATGCCATTCGGCCTACTGAACATGGGCGCCTCGTACCAGCGCCTGGCACAGCATGCTAAGGCGTCTCACGAGGCCAGGCGCTCGGCGGTCGCATCTCAGGAGATCCCGGGTCCTCGCGAGCCCTCGGGCCTCACGAGCCTCCTTGGTTTCGGGAGCTGCCCAGCTCGTGAGGAGCTATCTTCATGGCACGCATCCTCAGCTACCTTGACGTGTCTACAACGCTTGTGCTAGGTGACTTTTTGGTTTGTTCAGTTGAGGGCGCCCCTCGGGCTGCATTATCCTCAAGCTGTCAGGGCCCGTCCCTGCAGCTGTATCGTTTTGCGCATGTATCAGAATTGGCTCTGCCCTTTGTGAATTTCCTAAGTATTTAAACCTGCATGCCCGGTGCTTCGCCACCATGAATGTCGCCGCGCCCTCACAACCCCGCCCCGACCGCCTCATGATTAAGGGCTGGCACGATGTCTGTGCTCGGGTCCGTCCCTGTAGCATTGATAAATCCAAGCGATCGAGCTCTGTCTCGCGGGCCAGCTCCTGTGCACGTCACCTCCCGGGGTCCTTGGTGCCTTGTCCTCGCATGAGCTAATCTAGAGTGGGTGAGTAAGGGTGCGTGTCCCGGTTCGTCCAACCATAGTTCGACGCTGTGCCATCACGGGAGCCGTGCGCCAGATTTTTTTCCTTGGGATTGTTGCATGAGAAGACTGGGCACGTCATCTGTGCTTGGGTCCGTCCCTGCAGCGTCGAGAAACCCAAGTGACTGAGCTCTGTCTGGCGGGCTGGTCCCATTCACATCACCTCCTGGGGTCCTTGGTGTTCGGCCTTCTCATGTGATGGCCTCTGGAGGTTCATTCGGCACAGGTCGCCCCACCACACAGGTTTTGTAAGCGCGCTCCACGCCAGAAGATTCAGGCGCAACCCACCTTGAGGAAGGGCCTCGTGAGTCCCGTGCTGGCTCATGGGTGCCCAGATACACCTCCTCTAGTTCTGCCGTGCCAGTCATGCGTACAAACGAAATTGGGTTGTACACACCCGGAGACTCTAACATAGATCTCCCATCCCACGCCAAGTGGAAGCCCCATGCTCCGCGCTGGCGGACGACACGGTCCAACAATGACTATGCCCACGCCCAAGTGGAAGCCCCATGCTCCGCGCTAGCAGACGACACGGTCGAGCAGCGACTATGCCCATGCCCAACTGGAAGCCCCATGTTCCGTGCTGGTGGATAATGTCGGATTCAGGGCTCTGCAGTCCCAAGAAAGGTTCAAACTCTGGGGTGCATGCGAAGAACTCAATCTCCCCAGTCTGCCAACTCGTCGATCTCACGGCCTAGCTCGATGAACTGGAAAGGAAAGGGACACAACAATTTACCCAGGTTCGGGCCACCTTGCGGTGTAAAACCCTACTCCTGCTTTGTGGTGGATTGGCCTCGTGGTGGGCTGAGGATGAACTAGTACAGAGGGGGAACAACCTCAGGAGGTGTGTTCTTGTGTTGGTGTGAGCTGGTGGGGGTGATCTGATTGATTCGTCCGCTTCTATGGTGGTGGCCTAGAATATTTATAGTGGCCTTGGTCCTCTTCCCCCAAAACGAAGGCGGGAAGGGATCCCACAATGGCCAAGTTTGAAGGGAGACAAGTAGTACATCTTATCCTGATGAAAGGTGGTCTTCGCCTGCAAAGCTTCTGGTTGTGACGTCATGGTGGGCTTGGCGATGACCTCCATCCTGCCGTCCTGGTCTTGTAGCACGGGAATGGAAACCTTTGGCTGATTCCTCGGGACTCTGCGTCTGCACCTGCTTCCTTAGCACCAAAGAGGAAACCTGCTGTTCTGCGCCCGCTGGCGCCCACCTGGCCTTGGTCGTCATAGCTTGCATCATCTGAACCTCACGAGGTGGGGCTTGCATAGAAATCTCCGCTCCTCAGGAGCCAGCCTAGGAAGCCGCCCCCTCTAGAGGTCTTGACGCTGTCCGCCTCGTGAGGCTTGGCCCCTCGCGAGGGTCTTGTGTTGTTGATGCTGAAGATGGGCCGTACCAGGCCGCAGATGGAGCCACGCTGTGGGCTGCAGGCATGCAAGTCTGGGTACCCTGGTTCCCAGAACACCGACAGTAGCCCTCGGGCCCAAGGTGCACTCGGACTTGGCTTTGAGGCGAAGCCAAAGGGCAAGGGCGAAGCACCGCGGGCCCTAACCGCTTGCGGACCCGGTCGACGCGTGGCGCTTGATGGGACGTGGGCATATCCACTTCCCCACGCTACCTCGGCAACCGTCCTGGGCTGACAAAAAGGGCTGGCGCTTGCCGCTAAGCCTTCACTGCCTTCCCTTCGTCTTGCTCCAGATCCCCCTTTCTCCCTGCCGAGAGCGCCTCCAGATCTGTCAAGCCTTCCCCCGAACTCGCCACCGATGTCTACTGAGAAGGCGAAGTCTGCCGCTCCTTCCGCGCGTCCGGCCTCCCTGCTCGAGCCGGCCCTCAATGTGTCCACCATCACCGAGGAGAAGCACCTCGCCGCCGTGCTCCCGCTGACGGCGAGCAACGACAATGAGGGGAGAGAGACGGTGCTTCGGGTCGGCTCCACCAAGCAGGGCACCTTGGAGAGGACCTTCTACCCCTTCTTTCTGCACAACATGTTTGCTGGGCTCGTCCCCCCTTTCTCTGATTTCTTCGTCGCCGTCCTGGACCATTACCAGATCCGCGCCCTTCATCTCCATCCCAACTCCATCCTCCTCCTATCGATCTTCGCCTTCTACTGCGAGGCGTTCGTGGGGGTGGCGCCCTCCGTTGCGCTGCTCCGCCACTTCTTCTACCTCCGGATGCGCAGCACAACCCAGTGCTCCGGGTGCGTCTGCTTCATTGCATCCCATGGCAGCAACGCGCTCTCGAGGGCCGAGAAGAAAGTGGATGACTTGCGGCGCAAGTGGATCTTCATGGACGCCAAGCGCCTCCATGCTCGGCTGGAGCTGCCGACCGTGATGCCGGCGAAGTTGGACCGGTGGGCTCACGAGAAGCTCACCGACCCCCGTGCGGCGCCGGTCCTGGAGAAGATGGTGGCGGATCTGGAGGCGGAGAGGCTGACGGGAGTCATGCTCGTCAAGGAGTTCCTGACACAGCGACTGGCTCCGCTCCAGGCGCACTTGCGCCCCTTTTGGGGTCTCAAGGGTGCGGAAGACGACCTTCGGCTATGCCCGGAAGCCTTGACGGACAAGGTGCTGAGCAAGGCCTTGCGCACCTTGCTTGAGAAGGACCCGGGCGGCCTCCCGGAGGCCTTCCTCCCTCTGTAACGCCGCGACGATGGGGCGGAGGTGGTCGCCGCCATGCCTGTCTTCAACAAGTGGGGGCTTGTGACGCCCAAGCCCCCGAACTCCCCGGTGCCGGTGTCCTCCGACGAGAGCTCCGGGGAGGAGGAAAAGGAGGATTCGGAGGCCACCATGGAGGAGGTGGGAGAAACCTCTCCTCCACGGCAGAGCGAGCTCCTCCGCGGTCTCTCCGACGATGACGACGTCGGCGAATATCTGGCCGCGGGTTCCCCGCGCCCCGCCGGGGTCGTCACGAGGTCCGGGAGGACCCCTCTGCAGAGGCTGAGGCATGGGACCCCGAAGAAGGGCGAGGCGGCGCTGCTTCCCCAGGGCGACACCCCCGCCTTGTCGCCCGTCGCCACCATCCCGGAGCCAACCTCCATGCGCCCGGCCAATCCCGAGGGCGCGGCGAGGCTTGCGCTCAAGGAGTTCAGGGGTGCTGCGCTCCTGGCCAAGAGGAGGGTGTACGTTGCTGACGACGAGTAAGTACTTCACCTTGTTTTTGCTTCCCATCCTTGATGTCGTGCTCACGACCCTCTCCTCCTGGTGGCCAGGCTGATGCTGGTGATGAAGAAGAAGAAGGAGGAGGCCAAGACCTCCGAGGCCTCGCGACCCGCTGCGGCTGCGATGACTCTGGCCCGGGCGGGGGAGGCCACCTCGCGTGCACTTGTGATGGAGCGGGCCTCTCGAGGCTCGGTGGCCAAGCCCCAGGAGGAGATCGCCTCCGTGGCCAAGCCGACTCCGGAGGTGCCCATTTCCAGCATGCCTGCTGGGGGTTCGAGGGCTCCTGAGCCCCCTATCGCCCTTGTTGCTGTAGCGGCGCCAGTCCAGGCGCTGGTGCCACCTCCTCCGCAAGTCCTCACGCTGGCGGACCATGGCTCCTCTGCCATGCCCAGCGCTTTGGAGGAGGCCTTCACCGCACTGGACCAGCTCCGGACTAATCTTCGGGGCACCGACCGGCGCGTGGTGACGGGGTGTCTTTGGCTGATCTCGGGGTGGCTCCAGGCTGACTCCTCTGTCAGGGCGGCCTGGGGCTAGGTCGAGGCTGTCGTCGTGGAGGGCAAGAAGGAGGCCGGCGAGGCCCCAACGGCTCGCGACGCAGCGCTGACCGACGCAGCGTCTGCCAAGGAGCGCTGCCGCACAGTGGAGGTTGAGCTGAAGGCCCTCTGCGACGAGCAGGCCACCGCACTCGCCATCTTAAAGAGCAGGAGGAGGACCTCAAGGCATGGGAAGCTGCGCTCGCCGGCCGAGACGCCGAGCTGGAGCAAGCGGCCCAGGAGCAGGCTACAGAACGGAGCCGCTTGGCGAAGCTGAAGGGGGATACGGAGACGGCCCAGGCATCCCACACTAAGCTCATCTCCGAGGAGAAGGCTCGGCTAGAGGCCAGGGAGAAATCCTTTGCCGCAGCTGAGAAGGCAGCCGCCGCGGGGCACGACGCCTTCATCTCCCTCGAGCTAAGGTCCCGCAAGACACTGCAGGTCCTTTACGAGGAAGGGTACGAGGGACCGCTAGCTAGTCCGGAGGAAGGCCCTGCCGGGCTGCTCCCCAAGCTTGCCACGACGCTCGAGGGCATCGTCGCCGGAGTGGCCCCCCTGGTGGAGGGGGAAGCTCGCGCGCTCTTCACCTCGGCCGCGACGCGCATCTTCAGCCACCTCCACCTTCGGGACCCAAGCTTCGACCTTGGTGCGCTGCTTGAACTTGTGGCCCCTGAGCTCCACAATGCTGCCGCCAAGGCCGTGGGTGAACAGGTGGAGGCCCTGGTGTAGAAGTTCCTCTGCGTCGACCCCACGACCGGAGCCGGTGGAGATGGTGGCGGCGACGTTGTCGACGACGGACCCCTGCAAGCGGGTGGCGGCGGCATCCAAGGCTGAAGGAGAGGTCCGAAGGCGGCGCTTCCTCCCGTTTTAACCCTGCAACATTTACCGTGCCTCGTGGAGGCATGAGAACTTCTGCCTTGAGTTTTTAAGAAACAATATGTTTTGTAATAATTTTGCTAGGATTTCGCGATTTCCTTTCTGTTTGCTTTAGTGTTCTGCGTCGGTAGGGCCCGGTTCCGCGCATACCTCAGGCGCCGTTGGGGTGTCCGGATCACCAGGACGAGACCAAGGGGTGAGGGGCTACGTGACCAGTGAGGCCCCTGAGTCACGATGCTCAGGGGTCCCCCTTGACGTATGAACAACCCTCGAGAAGGAGATGCGAGCGTGGTTTTTAGCGTTCTGCGTCGGCAGGGCCCGGTCCTGCGCATACCTCAGCCGTTGTTGGAGCGTCCGGATCACCAGGACGAGACCAAGGGGTGAGGGGCTACATGACCAGTGAGGCCCCTGAGTCGCGATGCTCAGGGGTCCCCCTTGACGTACGAACAGCTCTCCATACCTTTCCTCGCCGGGCTTTCGCTCGGGAGGGACGCGAGAAGACCAGGTCCAAGGGACTTGGTGAGGTGGTGTACGCCAGGGGTGACCTGAGCGTAGCCCCCGTGCCCAGCCCCCTCGCGCGACCCTCCCGAGGGAAAAGCGGTGCGGTGAAGCTGAGCGGCGAGCCTGGTGGCTCTCCTGAGGTTACTGCGGCCGCTAGGGTGCCCTCAGTTGTTTATTCACCAGCGCGGAGCATGGCGCTTCCGCTCTTGCACGGGCATAGCCACTCCTCAACCATGTCGTCTACCAGCACGGAGCATGGGGCTTCCACTGGTTCATGGGTGGGAGCTCCCTCTGAGGGGAGACTCCGGGGCATGTACAGCCCCGTCCTGGCACGTGGCTTGCACGGCAGGACTGGAGGAGGTGTATATGGGCACTCGTGAGCCAGCACGGGACTCACGAGGCCCTACCTCAAGGCGGGTTGCCCCTGAATTTGGTTCGAAACATTTGCAAGGGTCTTGCGAGATGGTTAGGTAGCCTGTGCCGAGTGAATCTCCTGAGGATATCGCATGAGAAGGCCAAACACCAACGACCCCAGGAGGTGATGTCAACCGGGCCGGCCTGCCAGACAGAGCTCAACTATTGGGTTTGTCAACGCTGCAGGGACGGACCCGAGCACAGACGCCGTGCCTAGTCTTCTCATGCGAAGGTCCTGAAGAAAGACAACCGGCGCGCGGCTCCCGCGACGGTGAGGCACCGGGTCGCACGCCCTAACTTATCCGCTCCCGATTAGCTCATGCGAGAACAAGGCACCAAGGACCATGGGAGGTGACGTGCACGGGAGCTGGCCCGTGAGCCAGAGCTCAGCCACTTGGATTTAGCGATGCTGCATGGACAGAACCGAGCACAGATGCCGTGCCAGTTCTTAATCATGAGGTGGTCGTGGGTGGGTTTGCAAGGGCGTACAACGTTCATGGCGGCGAAGCACCAGACAGACATGTGATAATCGCAAAGCAACTCATGAAATGGTAAGGCCAATTCTGATTTATGTGAAAAATGATACATGCCGCAGGGACGGACCCACACGGCTTGGGGATAATGCAGCCCGAGGGGCGCCCCCAACTAAAGAACCTAAAAAAGAGTGTCACCTGGCACCGTTGCTGAAGAAGCGTTGGAGTAGCTGAAGACACGCGCTGCAGAAGTCGTTCTTCACGAGCCGTCCTGGTCCTGAGCCTCGCGAGGCCCCGGGGGCCCGGGGGGCTCGCGAGGATCCAGCGCCTCCTCCGATAGGATCGCCTGGTGCCTGGCCTCGTGAGCCGCCAGGATGCTCCGCATGTAGCGCTGGTGCGTGGCAGCCCTGTTCAGCAGACCGAAAGGCATGCGAACATAGCTGTGAGGGGGGCCCTCGCACCGGCCCACATGGGACGGCCAGTAGAGCTCTTGAGACGCGGCTCTGTTGAGCCCTGGGATGTTGACACAGATGTGCAGCCCGCTGCCCTTGTCAGGGGAGGGAGCCGCGCCGGGTGGTGCGGGGCGACGCTCGCCTCGCATGGCCCTCGCCTCCTGATGATCCTCGATCACCTTGGTGATGAACTCCTGAGCGCCTGGCGCCCCGCGCTCTTCTCGCGGAAGCGCGCGTTGAAGCACGCCTCCACATGGTGCCCGAACGCCTCCCTCGTGACGCTAGCCAGTTCTAAGGCCCTCCAGAGGAGAGCCCCCGAGCCCAACCTAAGGGGGGCGCCGGGCGCGCCTTCCTATGCAAGAGGGGAGGGCGCCCCATCAGTGGGCGCAGGGCCTGAAGCATGATCATCAGACGCCCCGTCCTCCTGAGATCCTCGGTGGAGCGGCTGCTTCTTCTTCTTGGGGATGACCTCGGGAGGGTAGACGGTGCCCTCGTCATCTGGGTTCTCGACCGCCGCAGCTTGGTAGGCGCGCTCGAGGGAGCACACCGCGTCCTTCTCGTCGCAGGTGATCGTGATGATGCCTCCGCTCCCTGGCATCTTGAGGACATTGTAGCCGTGGTGAGTCATGGCCATGAACTTGGCCAGGGCTGGATACCCAAGGATGGCGTTGTACGGGAGGCGAATATGGGTGACGTCGAAGTCGATGAGCTCAGTGCGGTAGTTGTCGTGCTTGCCGAAGGTGACAGGGAGGCGGATCTGCCCTATCGGGGTGGTGGAGCCGTCGGTCACTCCTGAGAAGGGCTTGGTAGGTTGAAGCTGGTCGTACGGCACCTAGAGCCTGTCGAACGTCTCGACGGAGAGGACATTGAGTCCCGCACCACCATCGATGAGTGTCTTGGTGACGAGGACATTGCTGATGGTAGACGAGCAGAGCATCGGGAGCGCGCCGACAGTGGCCGCGCACTTGAGCTGGTCAGTAGAGTCGAAGGTGATGGCGTACTTGGACCACCTGAGCGGACGCGTCACCTCGAGCTTGGGGAGGGCCGCGTTCACCTCACAAGCGAACTGCTTGAAGATGCGATGAGAGGCGGGGGCCTGAGCGCCACCCAAGATGCAAGCAACAACACAAGGCTCTTGGAAGCCCCGGTCACATCATCTTGGTGGTGGTCGTCATTCCTCCTTGGCGGCGGCGGCAGCGGAGGGAGGCCAGCATTTCCCTGAGGGCGGTCCTCACGAGGCTGATCCCTCCAGGGGCCATCGCGAGGCTGGCCCTACCAGCGATCCTCACGAGGCTGGTCGCGCCAGTCCTGGTGGGGGTCGCGGTTGTCCCAACGTCCCCCACCTCGGCCTCCACCACGACCATAGCCGCGGTCATTGCGCTCAGGGCGGCGGCCAAGGCACCTGTCCCGGATGGCCCTGAGCTCTTGGCAGTCATTGGTGTTGTGGCTGTGCATGTTGTGGAAGACGCAGAATGGGCGGCTGCCCTTGGAGGACTCCGGGTAGTCACAGCCGCACTTCATCTCAGGTTCGGCCGCGAGCACAGCTGGTCCCATGCGCTTCACGTCCTTGGCCTTGGCCTTGGCCTTCTTGTCTTCTGGATCAGCCTCCAGGAGCTCAAGGAGGGAGAGGTGACCTTCCTCAGCCCTCGCGCACCTGGTTGCCATGTTGAACATCTCCAGAGCCGAGCACAGGTCCTCATGTGTGGCGAGCTCTTCCTTCATCTTGACATCCCGGACACCATCAGTGAACGCAGAAATGATTGCCTCGTCCGACACCTTGGGGATCTGGAAGCGAACATTGGTGAAGTGCTGGATGTATTTGTGTAAGGTCTCCCCTAGCTGCTACTTGATGCGCTGCAGGTCTCCCGCAGCCGGGGCGCGGTCGCGAGTGCCCTGGAAGTTGGCGAGGAAGCGCTCTCGCATTTCGTCCTAGGAGGAGATCGATCCGGCGGGGAGGTTCAGGAGCCATGAGCGCGCGCCATCCTTGAGGGCCATGGGGAACCAGTTCGCCATAACCTTCTTGTTGGGGATATAACTATTGAGTATAAACCGCCCAGGAGGGGCCGGGTTATGCTCATAGTGATTTACCTGTATTGAAGCCCATGAAGACATAGAAGATGGCGACTTACAAAGGAGACTTAATAAGAAGGCCCAAAGCCCAAAGGCGAGTTAGGGCCCATAGATGTAAACCGCCATAAGTCTATGACTTGTATTGTAAGATAGGAAAGAGGGGATACCGAGCCGGACACGTTTATGAGCCGGCCGGGATTCTGTGAACCGCCGGGCGTCAACCTGTGTATATAAAGGGACGACCCGGCGGCGGTTGAGGGACGGGAGACAACAGATCGAGAGCCAGGTTAAGCGTATTCGCTCCCTGGTCATCGAAACCCTAGCAATACCACCTCAAACTGGATTAGGCTTTCACCTTCACCGCAAGGGGCCGAACCAGTATAAACTCCCCGTGTCCTTTGTCCTGATTAACCCCTTTAAGCTAACCTCATTGTGATGGCTCCACGACTAAGTCCTCACACTAGGACATCTGTCGTGACGATTCCACGACAGTTGGCACCCACCGTGGGGTAATCGCACGGTGGTTTCGAGTTCTTGAAGGGCAACTTCGAAGGGATCAAGGGATACGCTGTGGGCCGGATGAACAAGAGTCGTCGTGGCAAGCTCTACATCGACGACGAAGGCTGGGGCCCCGAGGCCGGCTCAATTGAGTACGGGTACCGGGTCCCCTTCGGTGGAATTCACGTCTTCATTGGCAAGATCGGAGAACCGGGCCCTGAGCCGGACACCTGCACCGACATCATCGAGATGGCTCAGCGTGCAAAACCCGCCCGAGTTCAGCCCGCCATGAGTCGTGCCTTCGTGGGATTCATCAATGGTGCGGAATCTGGGGATAAATCGGTATCTAATAGTGAGACAGTTGTCTATTCTGATGGCGAGTCATCCACCGGTGAAACCGAGTCATTGTACCAACTGCAAGACGGTCGGCTTGGGGGCTGTTCCGATGGCGAAAGTATTTCGGACACCTACGAGCCGCCGAACCGGGTTGCAATCTTCATGGCCGGTACGAAGCCAGTGCAGCACTCTTCAACTGCAGTGGCATTGATTTCCGGGTCAGCAGCGGTGACGGCAGCCGGGGCAGGAGGCCCTGCGCGCCCGCCGGCTCAAGTCTTGTCCGGTTGACTAGACGCCTTGGCAACACTGCTGACGACGGAGGTTAACCCGGATAATCAAGATCAGCATAACGTGGGAGTCGTGAAATTGCGAGATCAGATAGCTCAAGCCAAGGAAGACCTGGCAGCTGAAGATGCCAGGATGGCTGCGGAGCGGGTTACGTTGGATGCTTAAGCGCAGCGGATTCAGTCGGAGTCTCACCGACTCATGCTAGATCAGAACGCTTCAAACAAAGTCATGAGGAGGAGGCATCAGTCTCGCCTGCCACCAGTTTACGAGGCGAGGAACCTCCTTAACACGCCAGGAGCAGGAACCAGTAACCCGCCAGTAGCGGACCGGGTTGAAGCGCCTGGGACGGGAGCGCCAGTTCAGCCGCGCACCACAGATCCGCCTCGTCAGAACAATATCCCGCCGCAACACATGCCAACACCACCGGGTCATTACTCTAACCCTTTGGATAACATGATCGCTGTGGCGTCACGATTGGCGGCTATCCTAGTTGAAGGCGAGTCTCCAACAGCGGTTGAGATGCGGAGGGCTAGAGAGCTCCTTCAGACAGCATTGGTTCAGCAGCAGGCTTATTCTTACAGTCGAAGCCGGATTCATTCCACCCCTCGCCCAAGTCGGAGTTACAGTAGGCATATTGATGAACCAGCTGTGTCAAGCAGTGGGCAAAACCATAACCAGCCTCGTGGACATAACCCGGCGGGCGGTGGTGCTGATGCTCAGAACATGGTGGATCAAGGTAGAGCACGTCGAGAGGCCGAGCTGGCGGCGCAATATGCGGCCCGTCAACCTTCTCCGGTTCGTCCGACAACTTCGGTGGAGCCAGGTGTAACCTTTAGGAATTTGGGCGTGCCATGTTTAGTGCCGGCCATACGTAATGAGCGTCTGCCCAAGGATCTTAAGGGCCCTCGCAAGGTGCCTAACTATGTAGCCGATTTACCTCCTGAAGCATGGATCGAGAGTTATGAGATGGCCATGGAATTGCTAGATGTTAGCGATGCGGCATGTGCTAAATATTTCCCCCTGATGTTGGATGGAACGGCTCGCACTTGGTTGAAGGGGCTCCCTGCCAACTCCATTGGATCATGGGCCAAGTTAAAGGCCCAGTTTATCCAGAATTTCAAAGATACGTGCAAGCAGCCTATGTCAATTGTGGATCTGGATGCCTGTGTCCAAGAAGAGGGCGAGTCCACAACCCATTGGGTGCGCCGGGTTTCGACCATCTTACATTCATCAGATCGCATCAATGCCGGTTCAGCGGTCATAATGTTGGAGAAGAATTGCCGGTTTACGCCTCTTAAGCAGAAGTTGGGTCGGCTCAAGCGCCACTGCAATGACATGGGAGAGCTGATGATGGCTCTGGTTAAGTACGCTGACTCTGATGGTACCAAGGACCCCGAGTCTGATGATGACAAGCCGGGAAAGGGAAAGAAGAGCAGCAGTACCAGAGGACAACAGCATAATCCGGCGAATCAGGGAGGCAATGGTAAGCACAAAGCTGATAATAGTTTGGACTTTGTGGCTAACACCAACGCATAGAATAACAGCCAGCGTCGTAAAGGTAAACCGCCCCCACGGGCCGAAGGGTCAGGCTTTAATCTTGAGCAGATGCTAAATCAGCCCTGCCCAAGGCATGGGACGCGAGAAAGACCGTCTGGCCACCTCTGGAAGGATTGCTACATCATGAAGGAGTATAAAAATTCCAGTCTTTTTCAAGACAATCATGGACCGGGTGGTGGTTCAAGGTCCGGTTCTCATGGCCCGGGTTACGGCGGTGGCGGTTCTAGTTCTGGATTCCAAGGTAATCAGGGCAATCAAGGTGGCTACCATCAACAGTCAGGTCAAGGGAATCAGCAGCGGCAATCTAGGTATCAGAGTAACCCAAAGCAGTTGAATAGTGGGCAGTACCATGTCTTCACCACAAATTTATGCAAACGGGATCAGAAGCTTCACAAAAGGGCAGTGAACGCCGTTGAACCGGCGGTTCCCCGTTACTTGTGCTGGTCTGAGCAGCCCATCGTGTGGAGTCGGGAAGATCACCCGCCCCGGGTTGATAATCCGGGTCACCTAGCATTGGTGGTTGCACCCCAAGTTGGAGGGTATAAGTTTACCAAGGTACTCATGGACGGAGGGAGCAGCATCAATATCCTTTATTACGAAACTTTCCGTCACATGGGGTTGATAGATAAAAATCTTAAACCGTCGAATACAGTTTTCCATGGTGTGGTGCCTGGTAAGTCGGCGTACCCTGTTGGTAAGATAGCTCTGGAAGTTGCCTTTGGAGATGATCATGACTCTAGGTCAGAGACATTGACCTTTGAAGTAGTCAAAATTCACAGCCCGTATCACGCTCTGTTTGGACGGCCGGCTTATGCCAAGTTCATGGCACGACCTTGTTATGTTTATCTGCAGCTCAAGATGCCGGGTTACAAGGGGACCATCACAGTACATGGGAGCCAAAGGATAGCCTTGGAATGTGAAGAGGGTGATGCAGCTTATGCTGAGTCGGTTTGTGCAACGGAGGAGTTAAAATTTTACAAGGACAATGTTGATCCGGCGGATATGACGTCTTTGAAAAAGCCAACTACAGAGCATGATCCGGTTTTGAAGTTTAAATCGGCAGATGACACTAAGATGGTTGATTTTGTTCCTGGCGATTCATCCAAGCAGTTCAGCATCAGTGCTAATATGGATCCGAAATAGGAAAGCGCGCTCATCGAGTTCATCCGTGAGAACCGGGACATCTTTGCATGGAAACCTTCTGACATGCCAGGTGTACCGAGGGAACTCGCTGAGCACACTCTTAATATTGATCCCAAGTTTAAACCGGTCAAGCAGTTTCTTCGTCGTTTCAATGAAGAAAGGTGTAAGGCCATTGGTGAGGAGGTAGCCTGGCTCTTGGCGGCTGGGTTTATTGTTGAAGTTTTTCATCCTGAGTGGTTGGCTAACCCGGTGCTGGTACTTAAGAAGAACGACACTTGGCGCATGTGTGTGGACTACACGGATTTAAACAAGGCTTGTCCGGCTGATCCTTTTGCTCTCCCTCGTATTGATCAGATTATTGATGCTACGGCGGGTTGTGAGCGTTTGAGTTTTTTGGATGCTTATTCTGGTTATCATCAGATCAAGATGGCAGTTAAGGACCAGGAGAAGACAACTTTCATAACTCCCTTTGGAGCCTTCTGCTATGTGTCTATGCCTTTTGGGCTCAATAGTGCCCAGGCGACTTACCAGCGATGTGTGCAGAATTGTCTTCATAATTAGATTGGACGCAATGTTCATGCTTATGTGGATGATATTGTGGTGAAATCCAGAAAGAAGGAGATGTTGATAGATGACTTGAAGGAAACCTTTGACAATCTCCGAGTTTATAAGATGATGCTTAATCCGGCCAAGTGTGTTTTTGGTGTGCCGGCGGGCAAGCTTTTGGGCTTTCTGGTGTCTAACAGGGGCATTGAAGCTAATCCGGAAAAGATCAAAGCCGTTACTTCTCTGGCTAAACTGGCGTGTATCAATGATGTTCAACATCTGGCGGGTCGTATTGCGGCGCTAAGCCGGTTCATAAGCCGCCTCAGTGAGAAGGCCATCCCTTTGTATCAGATGGTGAAAAAGACAGATGACTTCGTCTGGAGTGACACTGCTAATGAGGCATTTGAGGCGCTTAAGAAGCAGCTGGCTGAGCCGCCGGTCCTAGCTGCGCCCGTTGATAAGGAGCCGCTGTTGTTATATGTGGCTGCTAATAGCCGGGCTATCAGTGTGGCTATTGTGGTTGAAAGGAAAGAGGCAGGCAAGGATTATCCGGTTCAACGGCCGGTTTATTATATCAGCGAAGTGCTTATTGAGTCCAAGCAGAGATACCCACATTGGCAAAAGCTTGTATATGGGGTTTTCATGGCAAGCCGGAAGCTTAAGCAATATTTTCAGGGTCACCCCATTACTGTGGTTAGCTCTGCTCCTTTAGGAGATATCATACAAAACAGCGAAGCAACAGGCCGGGTTGCCAAATGGGCCATTGAACTTGGGCCTCATGGTTTGAAGTATATGCCTCGCACGGCCATCAATTCTCAAGCACTGGTGGATTTCATCAATGACTGGACAGAGCTGCAGATGCCTGAGGAAAAACTAGATAACACGTATTGGACTATTCACTTTGATGGGTCCAGGCAATTGGAGGGCTCGGGGGCTGGAGTTTTGCTTGCTTCCCCTCGAGGTGATAAATTTTGTTATGTTCTCCGTTTGATGTTCCCTTGTACTAACAATGCAGCTGAATATGAGGCCTTGCTCCACGGTCTTCGGATGGCTAAGGAGATGAACTTAAGCCGGGTAAGGTGCTTTGGTGACTCAGATTTGGTGGCTCAACAAGTCTCTGGTACTTGGGATTCTAAGGATCCCCTCATGGCGGCTTATCGACGAGAGGTGGATGTTATTGCTGGTCACTTCAAGGGTTATCAAGTTGAGCATGTTGATCGGAGGAAAAATGAAGCGGCTGATGCCTTAAGCCGGTTGGGTTCTCAACGTAAACCGGTGCCACCTAATGTCTTTCTTGACGTTTTGCATAACCCGTCGGTCAAGTTACCTACAGAGGAGCATTTGGCTATTCCTGACCCAGAAGCTCAGTTGGTGGCGGCTCTTCATGTTATTCCTAATTGGACAGTTCCATATTTGGCATATATGACCCGGGGCGAGTTACCTGAGGATGAAACCTTGGCCAGGCAAATAACCCGGCGGTCCAAGTCAATGACAATTGTCAATGGAGAGCTGCACCATTGCAGTGTTACTGGGGCATTTCAGCGTTGTGTTTCTCCTGAAGAAGGCTGTGAGATTCTGCGTGAGATCCATGAAGGAGATTGTGGTCATCACGCCGGCTCTAAATCTCTTGTAGCCAAGGCTTTTCGTCACGGTTTTTATTGGCTGACGACTCATGCTGATGCTGAGGACTTGGTCAAAAAATGTGACGGTTGTCAGAAGTTTTCACGTCGAGCTCATGTTCCGGCTCAGGAGTTGAGAATGATTCCAATCACTTGGCCATTTGCAGTTTGGGGGCTTGATATGGTTGGACATTTTAAGAGGTCCAAGGATAAGAAGACCCACCTCTTGGTGGCGGTTGATAAGTTCACTAAGTGGGTAGAGGCAGAGCCAGTCAGTAAGTGTGATGCAGCAACGGCGGTTCAATTCATGAAGAAGGTGATCTTCCGTTTTGGCTTTCCACACAGCATTGTAACAGACAATGGCACTAATCTCTCCAAGGGTGCTATGAAAGAATTTTGTCAACATGAGCATATCTGGCTTGATGTATCGTCGGTGGCTCACCCCCAATCTAATGGTCAAGCTAAGAGAGCCAATCAAGAGATCCTGAGAGGCATCAAGCCCCGGCTTATGGTTCCCTTATAGAGGACGCCGGGTTGTTGGGTAGAGGAGTTACCCTCGGTGCTATGGAGCATCAACACAACGCCCAACAGATCTATGGGTTACACGCCTTTTTTCATGGTTTATGGAGCAGAGGCGGTTCTCCCCAGTGACATCCGTCACGACTCACCCCGGGTGGCGGCTTACGTTGAAGCTGATAATGAAAAGGCTCGTCAGGATGCACTTGACCTGTTAGACGAGGCGCGTGATCTCGCAGCGGCTCGTTCGGCGATTTACCAGCAAGATCTACGTCATTATCACAGCCGCCGGGTCAAGACCAGAACCTTTCAAGAAGGCGAGTTAGTGCTCCGGCTTATCCAGGATCAGACTGATATGCACAAGTTATCCCCACCTTGGGAAGGACCCTTTGTGGTCAGCAAGAATCTGAACAATGGGTCATACTACCTTATTGATGTTCGAGACCATAAGGACTCACGCACGTCGGAGGAAGAGACTCGCCGGCCGTGGAATATTGCTCATCTTCGGCCTTACTACACCTGAGCCATTGGCTCTTCTGATGTACATATTTTTGACAATGTATATATTAAACCGGCACCCCTGCTAAAGCAGGGCCTTTGTCGTTTTTTCTTAATGAGTCTTTGGTTACTTGGGGACTTTCGGCTTATGAGCGAAGTTATGATTACCCTTTGAACCGGCTTATAAGCCAACTAAAAAAAACTTGGGGGCTTGCTACCCAGGTTAAAGGTACCAAAGAGAGTCTGTTGCAAAATCACAGCTCAAACATAGGTGCCCCTTGAGCACAGCTCAAAAATATTACTTGGGGGCTCCTTGATTCTAAAGAACAAAGAGTTTGTATAACCCTTGTAATAGGCTTAAAAGCCAGGCTTGGAAGCCAGGTGTATTCACCTAAAACCCCGGGTTATCCTGCCTTTTTAAGTAAGCCACTCCACCCAGGTATTCCTGGAATGACCCGCCGAACATTTGACAAGTCAATCTTATACAAACCCTGAACTTGTCAAAGTTAAAACGACGATTGGTTATGTGAGGTCCATCTTATAAGGTTTGTATATAGGTTTAACTCAGTGGCTGTGCGGCCCGTGAAAGCACTCAATTTTTGGCCTGGCAGCCCATGAAAAGCCTCGTTTTTTTGTTTGTTTTATTCCACAGTTTTTGAGGTTTATTTGATGAGGCTTATAATGCTTTATGATCATAAATCATCCGGTGTTTATTAACCCGGCCTGGCTTTTGACTATAAGTCGCCAGTATGAGATAAGATAATATCCGGTGTTTATTAACCCGGCCTGGTTTTGTTCATAAGCCAAGCAATCTATGATAATTACCAGTGCTCAATGTTTGGGTTCTCCCCCTTACTACACCAGTTCGGTAAACCAACAGTGTGATCAAATATCACAGGTATGATATATTTCAAATTTGGTTATTCTGAAAGTCCAGCCTTGGGTATAAGCTATGTTAGTTTCCATGGTTTTATATTGGGCGTTATGACCCGTCCGGCGGTAAACCGCCAGGACACTTTTAATCCGTTGCATGCAGGAGCAGATTCCACATTGTTAATATTATAAGCATAAGTGGCATATCTTAACATGGTGGATTAGCAGTGTCATGCAAAGTAAATATGCACGATGGCATAGCAGAACAAGAGTTTAAGCTAGCCTATTACAAGGCATTTGGTGCCCAAAAGAATAATTGTTTTAACAAGTCTTAAAGAAAGCAGCTGCTAAACTGGCCCCCGGCTTACGAGTCCTGGCCTGGCTGACTTGAAGGTTGCGGATCGTCCAGTGCCGGTTCATCTTCCTCCTCTCTACCCAGTGGCTGGAAGTCAATGGTGGTCCAATCAATCCCAGTTAAGGCCTTGAATACAGCTTCATCACTTATAAGTGTGGAGGGGTCAACATCAGGGGCATAGGTATGCTTACGGATTGGAGGAATAAGGTTTGGAGCATCATAAGTTGGTGCGTTAACTCTCTTGTTGTTGGCATCATAAATCGACTGATAATGTGAAAGATCGGTTTCTTCAACCAATTGGCTAGCCAATGGGCGCATTTCCCTCGTCAAGGCTCTGAGGTCATCGTTATTAAACTCTGACCCGTCCTCCTTTATGCTCGGGTAGCCGTTTCCCACATCGGCCGGATCAAGATCAGATATCCAAGCTTTGGCCCGAGTCAGTGCAGTAAGAGCACCCGCCCTGGCAGCTGACTTCTTTAGCTCTTCAAACCGTGCAGGCATCATCGCCAGCCTTTCCAACGTCTCCTTGATCAAGGTTGGGGGCAGTTTATTATGGGAAGCTGTGCAGATAACCCGTTGTATGCCGGTATATAATTGCTCTATAAGTGTATAGGCGGCTTTAAGTTTTTGCCGCATATCTGGGCCAAGATGAGCAATGCGAGTTCCTGCATCATCAAAAACATCGGTAAACCGGCAGTCTCTTACATAATACATGTTCAAAGCTTATGAAGAAGTTATTTACCAAATATGGCAGCGGTCATGGCATTTATTTGTTGTTTCAAGCCAGTCAGCTCCTCAGCTACCGGATTAAGGGCAGCCTCAGCATCCTCAGCCCTCTTCAGCAGAGTTGACTTTTCTGTATCCCAACCTGCCCGCTCGTTCTTAAAGCTCTCCTTCAGTTTTTCCATTGCTGTTAAGGCACTGGTCAGTTCTTCCTTGGCTTTGGAGGTCTCGGCTTATTGTGACTTGATATTTTCTTGAAGGTCGGCGATTTGAGATTCCTTCTTGTTAAGATCAGCCTGCAAGAGACATGTAATTAATTAGATAGCAGTGCATATTCAAAGTCCCAAGCACATAACAAGTAATATACTTGGCACTTGGGGGCTAATGTCTATTGCTTCTTATGAAAAAAAAATTACAAGTCCCAAGCACATAACAACTATCAGCTTGATGGTCAACCGGATTATAAATGTCCTAAGTAAGAAATTTGAGCCTTACAGCATAATTAGTCTCAACTTAACATATTTGTTAAGTCGACCCTTGGGGGCTACACAGGCGAAATTGAAGAGTTATTATTCTAAAGTCCCGGTTCATATTGACATTATAAACCGGCCCTTGCGGGCTAGTGGAGTTGATCTATATGGTTCTTGAAAGTTTGCAGAACATTCTATTCTTTTATGTCCAGTAAACTTGGCGGCTAAGGGAAGAATATTTATGCAGAGTTAACAGCATTTACCTCATATCGCTCCTTCATCATGTTCAGTAAACCGGCTTCATAATCACGGCTTGTGTGCAAATGGTTTAAAAACCCAGAATGAATATCTTGGGCGCTGAGGTGGGCATAGCTTTCCAAGTCCACCTTCCACTTGCCCTTGTCAACAACAGAAAATTCCTCTTTGGCACTATGTTTTGACAGAGCAGTGGGGTTGCCTGGGGCTGTACACCCGACACCGGTAACTACAACATCATCGGCTTTATCATCAGCAGCCTTAGTTGGGCTTGGCGGGTTATCAGCATGCCCCATCGGATCAATTTCCATCTGTTCAACAAAGGTTTCATGATCTTGCGGTGGCGGATCATCAAGAATAGCTTCAGTATTTGGTTCAAACTGTTCCGGGTTCTTTTCCGGATCAGTTGGCGCGCTGTCATCAGCCGGTTTGTTCAATTTGGCCTTTTTGCTGGGTCTGGCCTTGGCTCTGACAGAGATGCAAATAACAGGTTAGTATAATGATCAAGCATAAGGTATAAGGGGTTAGTTAAAAATGCTCACCCAGGAACAGTTTTGAGGGTTGGGATTTGTGTCCCTGTGGACTCTCCAGAGGATGAATGGGAAGTTCCCCGATAGTTTGAATCAGACATATTAAGAGGTTGTCGGAAATAACCCTCCTTGGGATAAGATGTGTCAGAAATAGAAGAGACCTCTGGGCGGCGTTTACGAACTGGCGAGTTCGGTAAACCGGAAGAAGTGACCACATGGCCGCTATGCCGGGTTGTGCGGCAAGCTTCGTGTTGCTGCTTCTTCAAAAGAAAGTTTGGATCCAAGTAAGCTAGGGGGTGAGAAAATCTTACTTTCCGGCTTGCTTGTCGGGTTTTCTGTGTGGGCAGAGGTTCTGAACCGGATGAGAGAATAGTTACCTCTACATCATTTGCGCGGCTAGCTTCTGCGTCGTCCTGATAAAAATCATCGTCAATGAGATGTATGAAAAAAGAGCCAAGTGAATCAAGTTCTACCTCTGACTCCGGATTATCATCGTCAATGTTTAACTCGGTAGGCTCGGTGTTTTTCTTCTTAGCGGGCTTCTTGTTGACCTTGGTCTTGACACGAAGTGTTTTGGCCGATTTATCCTGCAGTTTCTTCTTCCAGAACAGATCATCACCCTCTTTAAATATTGAAAAGATCATAAAGGAGTATTAAGAATATGGATTAAAGCAGGAGTGGGGCAATTCTTACAGCTGACGGTTTATTTGAAGCACAAAAAGGACTAAGTCCTGTTTTGCTACAGTCGGTCACCGGTTCATCCAACATCTTCTTGATAGATTCAGTAATTTCAGTATCAGTCAGCTGAATATCAGTGTGGCGTTGAGGGTCTTTCACATTCCCTGTGTACTCACACATTAAACCGGGGCGACGGCTTAAAGGCAAAATGCTCCAAGATACCCAGCAACGGACAAAATCAATGCCTGTCAAACCGTTTGCCATAAAGGCTCTGAGCTTTGAAAGCTGTGGTGCATATTTGGACCGTTCCTTTGCATTGAGTCTTTGGGGGAATGGATGTGCATTGGTAAGCCGGTGAGCACGGTAACCCGGCAGAGGATTCTCGCCAGCTAGAGATGTATCTTGGCAATAGAACCAAGTTTGATTCCAATCTTTGGGATGGCTATGATGCCTAGCGTGAGGGAAGCTGACGTCTTTTCTCTTCTGAATTGAAACCCCTCCAAGTTCAGTATTGGGCCCATCCGTAAATTCAGTACGGCGGTTTAAATAGAAGAAATCTCTGAACAGGTCGACTGTGGGCTCTTCTTGCAGGTAGGCTTCACAAAACACTTGAAAATTGCAAATATTGGACACGGAGTTAGGCCCAATATCTTGAGGGTGAAGTTGGAAGAAGTGAAGCACATCACGGAAATATTTTGATCCGGGAGGGCTGAACCCTTGACTCAGATGATCAACAAAAACGATCACTTCCCCATCCTTGGGCTCAGGAGGATTTTCTGGACCGGGGGCTCTCCAGTGGATGTCTTCCTTTTTCGCTAAAGCGCCAGTTGCAACACACCCGTTCAGTTCTTCTTCTGTAACCCGGGATGGAACCCAGTTACAGGAATAAAAGGATTTGGCCATTTATACGATAACCTAGAAAAGATTTATGCCGGTTTAAGGTTCATGGTTAACAGGCAGAAAGTGTTGAAGCATGCATAAATGTTAAACCGGACAGTGACGTTATTAAATTACAAAGACGAGCACTTGGCGGTTTAAGAGGGGACTAATGGTACCTGGCAGGTTATTATTTTCTGAGGTTAAACCGCCTACACGGATATTGAAAGTATAGATCTGAAGTTGGAAAATGGCTAAGTGATGAAAAACAGGTTTCACAGATTGGTATTGCAATTTTGGATCTACCGTGTGTCAGGAAATGAAAATATATTCAGACCTAAAATACTGGTACTTGAGCAGTTTATGAAGGTCCAAATCGGATTTTTTCTACCTAAAAGAGATGCTCTGATGAGGAAAAAGGGACTAGGATTATTTCCGCACAGGATAAGTATCAAGTTTGAATCAAACCTCATGCTACAGCGAAGAACAGGTGAAGAACAGTGCCGAACCTCCATGAATCTGTTCGAACCCTAATGAGATCTATGGAGGGGGAAGGAGGAAGAACTTACCAAGGCTGTTGATCGGCGGAGGCGCGTGAGCAAAATCTGGACCAAGTCAGGTTGAAGCTGCGGCCAATAGTGATGCAGTGGAGAGGGTCGATGGCAGCGGCTGGACTCGAGGG
Organism: Thinopyrum elongatum; assembly: GCA_011799875.1. Lineage (NCBI taxonomy): Eukaryota > Viridiplantae > Streptophyta > Magnoliopsida > Poales > Poaceae > Thinopyrum > Thinopyrum elongatum. Next base: position 335,870,019 of record CM022303.1, on the reverse strand, counting down.
CAGCGCGTCGCGAGGAAGACGATGAAGACAAAGAGACCGAGGGGGAAAGTGAAAAGGACCCCTGGCCCTATTTATAAGGTGAATGGATAAGTGGCATGCGTGGGAATCGAGGAGCTCCAAATTGGGTGACGTCATGGCGGGTTATCATGATCTCGGAAGATGACGTCATGGCGAGTTACAAATTTTTGTGAAGGTAATGAAGAAGGAATTTTCCTAAGTGTTGAAGATTGACATGAACAAGTTCAAATCAACCTGGGGCCTAATGTTGGGGATATAACTATTGAGTATAAACCTGTGTCCATAGTGATTTACCTGTATTGAAGCCCATGAAGACATAGAAGATGGCGACTTACGAAGGAGACTTAATAAGAAGGCCCAAAGCCCAAAGGCGAGTTAGGGCCCATAGATGTAAACCGCCATAAGTATATGACTTGTATTGTAAGATATGAAAGAGGGGATACCGAGCCGGACACGTTTATGAGCCGGCCAGGATTCTGTGAACCGCCGGGCGTCAACCTGTGTATATAAAGGGACGACCCGGCGGTGGTTGAGGGACGGGAGACAACAGATCGAGAGCCAGGTTAAGCGTATTCGCTCCCTGGTCATCGAAACCCTAGCAATACCACCTCAAACAGGATAGGCTTTCACCTTCACCACAAGGGGCCGAACCAGTATAAACTCCCCGTGTCCTTTGTCCTGATTAACCCCTTTAAGCTAACCTCATTGCGATGGCTCCACGACTAAGTCCTCACACTAGGACATCTGCTGTGACGATTCCACGACACTTCTCATCGCTGTTTGCCGCCTTGATGCTCAGCTCATAGAGCTGGAGGAACTTGGCAGGGTCGGGCGTGCCGTCGTAGCGTGGAGGCAGGTCTGGCTTGAACTTCCCTGGCCAGACGATGCGACGCACCTCCGGGGTGAACGCACGGCAGCCCGCCACGCTCATGGGAGCCCGCCGTAGAGGGGGAGCTTGGACTTGGCGCTTACGCACCGCTGCCTCAGGCAGCACGCGGTCTTGACGTGGCGGTGCTGGAAGCGCGCGCGCCTCTCCTTGGGGCCGCTGCACCACTTGACAGCTTTCTTCGTCGCGCGCCGGCGCCCTGCACAGCGGGTCGCGCCGAGGAGCCTCATGCCTTGGCTCGAGGGAGACTTCTTGCCTGGGAGGTGGAGGAGGTGCACTGTGGGCCACGTCGCCCGCAAGAGGTGGCGGTGGAGGCAGCGAGCGAGACGGTGCATGGGTATCTCCAGCAGCGCTGACGAGCTCGGCGATGCGGTCCAGCCAGTCCTCGTAGAGGTCGTCGGTCGGGCGATAGCGCAGAAGCTCGCGCGCCATGAGCAACACAGCCTGCGTGTTCGCCGGCCCGCGACGAGCATGGGAGGATGAAGCAGCCGCCGGAGTCAGCGATGGAGTGGCGGTGCGTCTGTCGTGCCGCACAGAGGGATGCAGCGACGAAGCCTGCTGCTCGTGGGCCGCGGGGCCGGTGGCAGTGTTTGCCACAGGCGATGGGGGGCGGAGGGGAGCGCCGTCACCCGCAGGTGCTACCTGGGTGACACGGGCGGCGAGAGCAGACCGACGCTCAGTGCGAACTCGCCGAGCGTCAGCCATGGGAGCGGTGGAACGACGGTGAATCGATCGGCGGAAGAGAGGCTCCGACACACCCCTACCTGGCACGCCAAATGTCGGATTCAGGGCTCCGTAGTCCCAAGAAAGGTTCAAACTCTGGGGTGCGTGCAAAGAACTCAATCTCCCTAGTCTGCCAACTCGTCGATCTCACGGCCTAGCTCAATGAACTGGAAAGGAAAGGGACACAACAGTTTACCCAGGTTCGGGCCACCTTGCGGTGTAAAACCCTACTCCTGCTTTGTGGTGGATTGGCCTCGTGGTGGGCTGAGGATGAACTAGTACAGAGGGGGAACATCCTTAGGAGGTGTGTTCTTGTGTTGGTGTGAGCTGGTGGGGGTGATCTGATTGATCCGTCCCCTTCTATGGTGGTGGCCTAGCTATATTTATAGTGGCCTTGGTCCTCTTCCCCCAAAACAAAGGCGGGAAGGGATCCCACAACGACCAAGTTTGAAGGGAGACAAGTAGTACATCTTATCCTGCCGAAAGGTGGTCTTCGCCTGCAAAGCTTCTGATTGTGACGTCGTGCTGGGCTCGGCGATGACCTCCATCCTGCCGTCCTGGTCTTGTAGCATGGGAATGGAAACCTTTGGCTGATTCCTTGGGACTCTGCGTCTGCACCTGCTTCCTTAGCAGCAAAGAGGAAACTTGCTGTACTGCGCCCGCTGGTACCCGCCTGGCCTTGGTCGTCATAGCCTGCGTCATCTGAACCTCACGAGGTGGGGCTTGCATAGAAGTCTCCGCTCCTCAGGAGCCAGCCTAGGGAAGCCACTCCCTCTGGAGGTCTTGACGCCGTCCGCATCGCGAGGCTTGGCCCCTTGCGAGGGTCTTGTGTTGTTGATGCTGAAGATGGGCCATACCAGGCCGCAGATGGAGCCACGCTGTGGGCCGCATGCAGGCAAGTCTGGGTACCCTGGTTCCCAGAACGCCGACAGATAAACAAATGAGGGCACCCTAGTGGCCGCACCAACCTTAGGATAGCCTTTCGGCTCGTCACATGGTCCCATCGTGCAACATTCCCCTGGGAGGCACACGCGAGGGGGCTGGACACGGGGGCTATGCTCAATTCAAGCCTGGGCACACACCACCTCACTAGGTACTTTGTACCTAGTCTTCTCGTGCCCCTCCCAGGCGAAGGCTGGCGAGGGAAGGTATGGAGGACTCCGGACTAACCTCGCCGCTGCCCACGTTTCCTTCATGAGGGCTGCTCGCACGTCAAGGGGGACCCCTGAGCATCGCGACTCACGGGCCTCACTAGTCACATAGCCCCTTGCCCCTTGGTGTCGTCCTGACGATCCGGACGCCCCAACGGTGGTCGAGGTATGCGCGGGGCTGGGCCCTACCGACGCAGAGCATAAAAGCAAACAAGAAGGAAACCAAGCACGAAAAGGAAATCACGGAGTTCAAACGATTATTACAAGCATCAAATGTTCTGCAAATTCAAGAAAAGTCTTACGCCTCCTCGAGGCATGATAAATGTCACAGGGTAAAACCTAGGAGGAAGGGTCGTCATTGCCATGGCCGTCGCTGCCACCCATCGCAGTCACGAGGAGCCCGTCATCGACATCACTGCCGCCGTCGTCGCTGCCGATGGCCTCCACCGCCAGAGGCTCGGTGTTAGGAATGCAGGCGAACTTCTTCAGCAGCGCATCCACGTGGCCCTTCACGGCAGCCGTAGTGGTCGCGCGGGAGTTAGGAGCAACCGCGTGGATCACCGCATCATAGTTGAAGCCCTGATTCTAGAGGTAGAGGTGGCTGAAGACGCGCGTCGTAGCCGTGGACAAGAGTGAGCGGCACTCCTCCTCTAGAATGGAGTCCACCTGAGCGGCAACAACCTCGAGCGCTTCGGCAAGCTTGGAGGAGAGCCCTGTGTAGCCGCCCTCAGGGGTCGCCAGTGGCTCCTTGAATCCTCCCCTGCAGATGGACTGTAACGCCTGACAAGACCTGAGCTCGAGGGAGGGGAAGGCGTCACGCTCCACGGCCACCTTCTTCTCGGCGGCAGCGAGTGTCTTCTCCCGGGCATCCAGCTGGGCTGTCGCCTTGGCGATGCACTGGGCGTTGGATGTATGGGCTTCGACCACCTCCTCCTTCAGCTTGGCCAGGCATTCACGTTCCGTGGCCAGATCAACGGTCACCCGGGCCAGCTTGGAGTCGCGATTGGCGAGCTTCGCCTCGCGGGCCCTGAGGTCTTCCTCCCGCTGGTGGAGCCGCTGTGCGTGCGCGGCCTGCTCCTCCTGAAGGGCTTTCAAGTTGGCCTCCGCCTTGTTGCGACGCTTCTCAGCAGATGCTGCGCTAGCTAGCTAGCGCCATGAGCCTCCTTGGCTTCAGCAGCCTACTTCCTGCCCTCCGCGGTGGTAGCCTCCGCCCGGCCCCAGGCCATCTTGGCGGTTGCGTCGGCCTGGAGCCACCCCGAGACGAGCCCAAGGCGCTCCTCATGAGGCACCTGTCAGTGTCTTGAAGATCGGCCCGGATCCGTCCAAGCGCGGTGTAAACTTCATCCAAGGCTCCAGGCCGGATCAGGGGGCCGCAGTTCGCGAGCGTGAGGGCAGGGCGAGGGGGCGGCGTTGGCACGCCGACTGCCACCGTGTCCAAGGAAATGGCGGCTTGGCTGGCTTGGGGCGCCGGAGGCTCCAAGCTCCCCTCAGGCACCACGAGGGCGGGCAATTCCTCAGCCTGCTGGCCCATGAGGGCTGGCTACTCCTGAGGCAGCATTGCTGCATCCCCAGGGGTCACCCCCTCCATCAGCGTCGGGGTTGCCACGACCGCGACAAGGAGTGTCACCTCGTGGACCCCCGCGCCGTTGGTGGTCGGTTCCCCAAGCGGTGCCGGTGAAGCACCAGGGGCTGGACGGCGCACCCGTGTGCCCAGGTGCAGTGTCGCCTGAGCGCCCAAGGATGGCGTTGTGCTGGCGCGACGCACTCCCGCGCCCGCCGCGGCCGCGATCGAAGGCCAACGGCGCCCTCAGGGCAGGGGGCTCCTTCGGCTCGGTGCTAGCCTTCTTCTTCTTTGCCTCATCGCAGCTCCTGGTCGTCAAGAGGGGAGTGTTGTGAGCACAAGTGCGATCTATGCTTGACCAAGAGCAAGGTAGTTACTTACTCCTCAGATGTGATCCACTTCCTCTTCTTCTCCTTCTCCGCGGTGGCGGGGAAGCCTCCGCTCCTCTTCGGCATGGCCTTGGCCGCGTCGAGGGGACGAGCGGGGCGCTCCTCGGTACGCCCCGGCATGACGCTGCCACCTGGAGAGGTGGGGAGGCCGCCCTGAGGGGTCACGGCCGCTGAGGCCACGTCCGCCCCAGCATTGGCCGCCCCGTCCCCTATTCGTGGTTCAGGCGGGGATGGGACCGACATCTGGATCGTCCCGCCGGAGCTTCCGGAGCTCTCCGAAGGGGGCGCAGCCACGCTTTTCTTTGGGGTCGCCCGACCCGGTGCTTGCGTGGTCCGTGGCGTGGGCCCTGACCTCTTGAGAACCTTGGTGGAGCGTGGGGAGTCTGCGGCCGGGGGCTCGTCGGTGTCGTCGTCTTCTTCAAGGTTGCGGAGGAGCTCGCTCTGTGACGGAGGGGACACTTCCTCCTGGTCATCATCCTCGGTCTCCTCCGAGTCCTCTTCCCCGCCGCTGTCGTCGGAGGACACTGGCACGGGGAGTTGGGGGTCCTCGGACGGCATGAGCCCCAGCTTGTTGAAGGCGGGCATGGTGGCGACTAGCTCCTCCCTGTTGTCATGGCGGTACAGCGGGGTGCAGGCCTCGGGGAGGTCCCCCGGATCGCCATTTAGCAGGACGGCCATGGCCTTGTCCAGCTCTTCACCCATCAGGCTGGCAGGGCGTAGCCTTGTGTCGTCCTACACACCCTGGAATTCCCACAAGGGTCACGTGTGCGGCTGGAGCGGCGCCAGGAGCTGCATCAGGAACTCCTTCATGAGCATTCCCCCGTTAGCCACTTGGCCTCCATATCCGAGGTAATCCTCCTCAAGATAGGCTCTGCCCGGGGGTCGGTAAGCTTTGCATGGCCCCACCTCTCGAGCCGCTCAGGTAGCTCTGTCGGCAGCTCCAGCCGTGGGTTGAGACCCTTGGTGTCCAGGAAGACCCAGCGGTGCCGGAAGCCCTCCACTTTCTTCCCGGCCTTCAAGAGGACATTTCCTTTGTGGACCTCCTTGAAGGACACACAAGCAGAGCGCTGCGTCCGGTCGTGCAGCCGCAGGCTGAAGAAATGGTGGAGGAGTGCCACGGAGGGCCTCACGCCCACAAAGGCCTCACAGTAAAAGGCGAAGATGGATAGGAGGAGGATGGAGTTGGGTTGAAGATGAAGGGCCTGGATCTTGTAGTGCGCGAGGACGGCGCAGAAGAACTCCGAGAGGGGCGGGATGAGCCCCGCGAATATACTGTGGAGGAAGAAGAGATAGACTATCCGCGCCAAGGTACTCCGCTTGGCGGAGCCGGCCTAGATCACGGTCTCGCCTCACTCGTTGTCTTCACCGGCCGTCTGCGGGAGCACGGGGTCGAGATGCCCCTCCTCGGCGATGGAGGACGCGTCAAGTGCTGGCGAAGGAGAGGAGGAGGTCGCGGCCTGGACCGCGGGCTTCAACTTCCCAGGCGCCATTCGCGGGGTCGCCGGTGTTGGAGAAGGGGAAGGAAGGGGGCGGAGTTGCGATTGGATCTGGAAAAGCTTTCGGCTGGAGAAGGGGATCGGGAGCAAGGCGATAAAGAGCAATGATGGCTATGCGGTGGGCGCCAGTCTTTTGTCAGCCTGGGCAGTTGCCGAGGCGACGTGGGGAAGCGGAGGCGTTCACGTCCCGTCATGCACCATGCGTCGAGCCTAGCCCTTAGGCGATTGGGGGCCCACGGCATTTCGCCCTTTGCTCCATGCCTTCGCCTCAAAGCCAGGCCGAGCACGCCTTAGGCCCGCGGGCTACTGTCGGCGTTCTGGGATCGGGGATACCCAGATCTGCCTGCCTGCGGCCTAGCGCGTGGGCCCATCGACGGCCTTGTACGGCCCAGCTACAATGACTCCAAGGCAAGACCCTCGCGAGGGCCCCGGCCTCGCGAGGTGAACGACACCGAGACCTCCAGATGAGCGGCCTCCCCAGGCTGCCTCCTGAGGGGCGGAGACTTCTATGCAGGTACCCAGCCTCACGAGGCTATGATGACGTGAGCCATGACGACCAAGGCTAGGTGGGTGCCAGCGGGCGTAGAGGAGACAGTTGCCTCTTTGGTGCTAAGGAGGCAAGGACGAAATGCTGGTTCCCAAGGAATCCCCCAAAGGTTTCAATTCCGGTGCAACGAGACCAAGACCACGAGCTCGGCAGGACGAATGTCATCGCCGAGCCCACCTCTGCGTTATGACCAGAAGCTTTGCAGGCGAAGACTACATTTCGTCAGGATTAGATGTACTTCTTGTCCCCTTTCAAATTAGCCGTTGTGGAATCCCTTCCCGCCTAAGCTATGAGGGAAGAGGACCAAGGCCACTATAAATATGGGCTAGCCATCACCGTAGAGGGGGAGAAGAACCCCAGACAGATCCATTCCACCCACACCACTTGAGCCCTCGTGAGGCTGCTCATCCACTGTACTAGTTCATCCTCAGCCTCCTCATGAGGCCAATCCACCACAAAGCAGGAGTAGGGTCTTACACCACAAGGTGGCCCAAACCTGGGTAAACTGCTATGTTCATCTTCTTTGATGCTCGCGCGAACTCGACGAGGCTAGGCTGTGGGGTGGTGAGCTTGAGGCTTGAGCTGGTTGAGATCTTCGCACACGCCCCAGAGTTCGAACCTTCTTGGGTCTGTGGAGCTTCAAATCCGACATACTTTGCGAGGTAATCTTGAGTAAACTGCTTTGGGAACCACTGCAAACGAAAAAGATTCAGACATTGTTGTCTAACAACTCATTATGGGTAGTAAAAAGAGAAGGCTATAGAGTTATTAGTTACCATCCTACAACTCACTGTTGTGTTGGATAGAGCGTAAACAAATAAGTTGATTGCCACCATTCATATCTTTTTGCTAATAATCCTTATCAGTTTCCTCACTTGATGCTGGTTCATGAATATCTCATTGCCCCATACGCAAAAAGGGTCGATGCGTGGATCTTTGCCAAGGACATATGTACCTACAAGCAACAAGACAATATTAAAAGCTAAAAAGTGTCCAGGCCTAGATCTATATACACTACATTATGGAATGATGGGGGGAGTACAAGCCGAGGAATGAAACTAACCTCAGCGGAAAATGCTCGCCACTCCCGTTGTTGTCCTACATAAGTAGTGGAAAGGCATGATAAGTACAACTACCTTAACATCAAACAAATATTGCCAAGGTAAACAACATCATCTCGAAATGATACCTTGAATGTGTTGGTTTCAGCATGCTGTTAAAGAGGATATAAAATGGAAGGGAATGTTACCTACAACAGGCTTAACTGCCACCAAATATTGCAATTCAAACTGGTATTGTTGAAAATGAATAGAACGTAGCTCATGCTTAAACATCACACTGGATAAATGTGTAAAACTGAAATAAAGGGCATGTGTTAACTACACCAGGCATAAATGGAACCAAATATAGCCGTTCAAACTGGTATTGATGAAATCGAGCTGCACAGTTCTGACTTGCACATAATGAACATCACATTGTGAATGACTGAAATAAACAAGGCATAAATGATCAGTATAACAACCAAATATAGCCATTGAAAACTGGACAGAGGCTCACTGCAACCAACCTAACAAGCAAATACAGATAAACATGGCATATGCTTGAAAACTAGACAAATGCTCACTTCAACCAACCTAACAAGCAAATACAGATAAACAAGGCATCTGCTTGAAAACTGGACAAATGCTCACTGCAACCAACCTAACAACCAAATACAGATAAACAAGGCATCTGCTTGATAACTGGACAAATGCTCACTACAACCATCCTAACAACCAAATATAGATAAACAAGGCATCTACTCACTATAAATAACCAAATATAGCCATTCGTGAAACTGAAGTGGACAATTCATACTTAAACATCACATAGCCCTATTGAACATTACATTTTTGCATAACTGAAATAATTAAACATGGCACAGTTAAAACACCGCATGGCAAAAGCTACTACAATAAAGGGTACGGGTTGGCTAGCTAGAAAAAGTAAGATTTGCTAATAGGATGTTGCCTCACTTGTCATGGACAGAATCCTTCCAGTTGGAAGAGCACAAACCCATGGTGCGCTCTCTGATTTTGCAGATGGGCTATTTCACCTTGGAAGAACCTTTGTGGGTGCCCTCCTCGTGGTCGTGGTCAATTAGATCTGGCTTGGCAATTGAGGATCCCAAGCCGCCGCCGTAGAACGTGTCCTTCAGAAATGACAAAATGGGCTCGATGGCGTACAAGGATCACAAATCCTTGACCGCGTGGTGAAGCAGATCAGCGGCAGGGTCTTCGAAGAGATCGACGGTGGTTGAACCAGAGGGGATGGGGATGGACCAGTTAACCTGTGACATGGCCCGCGTGAAGCCGTCGGTGTCGACGAGCTTGATGTCATAGCCAGCTTTCCCGAGATACAGTAATACGCTAGCCCGCTGACGTGAAGCCTTCGGCATGGCAATGTAGTCAATGTCCTCGCCGGCTTCCGCAGCGAGGTGTTTCTCCGAGATCGACAGGTCGGGACGAACGGCGGCCACATCACCAACGTCCACCGGAGAGGCCATGATAAACGTCTTTTTGGCCGAACGCTCATCTGGTTCCCCGGGATACGTGGTCGGGCTAAGGCTGCGACTCTATGGAGCAGGGGATGTGGATTTGGCGGGGAGGGACACCGCAAGCCTCATCTAAAAACTCAGGGGGCGACGGTATGGGAATCGCTGGGTAACCTGAACTTTATTATCTAAGCTAGGAGGCACGGGCAGACCGGCTGGGGTTGGTGCCGGTAGCGGCAAGCTAGGGTTCGAGGGAGGGGGGGTGGGGGGGACCGTGGAGGGGGGTGGTGTTTGAGGATACGATGCTGCTACTGAAAATTTTAGTAATGGTGGGTGGAGATGGTGGTGGACGAGGGAGGGTGACGGTTCAAATGCCTCGGCTACTTGAATTTTACTATAAGGTCGGTGGTGGAGGAGTGGGGGCGACGGTTGAAATACCACGACTACTAAAATTTGGGTAAAGGAATTGATGCGGGGCGGGAGCCCCCAAGATCGCACACGGTCCAGTAAGAATATGCTTCTATGATAATAAGGAAAAGCGGCGGAACCGTCGATTTTTGCATTGCTCAAGGCGAGTAGTTTGTTTTTAGATTTCTAGCTAGCTGGTCCATCGCACACGGTTCGTCCTAATTTTCAAACGCCGACGTGGAATTCATCATAAATAAATTACCCGCCTTTGCTCACTAGCATCGCACATGGTTAAGCCACTACCTCCACCCTTGCTCGCGCTTGCGCAGTCGTGGTGATTTCACAGCGCACTAGCATCGCACACGATTAAGGCACTACCTTCACACTTGCTTGTGCTTGCGCAGTCGTGGTGATTTCACAGCGCACTAGCATCGCACATGGTTAAGCCACTACCTCCACCCTCGCTCACACTTGCGCAATTGTGGTGATTTCACATCGCACTTGCATCGCACACGGTTAAGACAGTAGACCCATGTTCGTTGAGTGTCATCCGAGTCTTCGCAGAAAAAAAAATGTGAGAGAGGGTCAAAAGACAACCACACCAGCATGTGGCCCAAATATGTATGAATGTAAAGGGTGGTGTGTGATGTTCAAATTTCCAGTGCACAACTTTGACCTCGCGGGCACATGGTTGGCGCGTCATCAAAAATCGATGAGAGGGGCCCGAAGTCAAGAACCACCTGGAAGTGGCCAAATATATGTAGGAATATAGGGTGTGATGTTTAAATACACAATGCACAACTTTGGTGGCACCTGCCTCGCAAACTGGAAAGCCCCCTTGGATATATCTATAATGACATAATGTCATAGCTACCTAGCTAGGGTGCTTGCCACACCTCCCACTTCGTGTCGGCGGGACGAATGCACGTACTGATACTTTGGTCATACATGCATGTCGCTATGACCTACCATAAGACAAACTAGTGAATGTATCGCTTGGTCAAACAACCACTGTTGTTATCGATCAAAATGGATAGAATATATATATAGACACACACACACACACCGCTTGGGCCAATAGATTGGACCATCATCAAAACTCGCATGAGAGGGGCCACAAAAGCAGCACCGCCTGCATGCGGCCCAAAATGATGTACGTTGGAAGGGGTGATGTGTTTTCAACATAAAATAATGTACAATTTAGATGTGGCGCCTGCCTCTCGATACAGACAACCACCATGAAAGCCAAGTAATTAAGGATGAGATACGTAGGGTACGGTGTCGGTCCAACCCACCAACCCGAGCGTGTGGGAGGGAATCTTGAGAATGCCCGACCTAGAACTTTGCTCGAACATGTGACAGTGACCAGCCCTAACACGAACTAGGAGGAATCCATTCACGGCCAAACACCCCTTGTTATCGGTCAAATAGATGCTATATATAGACCCGGGGAGCCCACAGATATGTGTGTCGTCACAAAAAACCGAACAATGAAGACGTGGTCGATCAGAAGACCCCCTATACTCTGCATGTAGCCCGAAAATATGTATGGGTGGTGTGTGATGTGTTCAAATCCCGAATGCACAACTTCGATGGGGCAGTAACTACATTACAAACCGAACACCGTACCCGGCCCCAAGCCAGGTTCAAGATGTACGATGTCGGTTCCCCAACTTCGAGGCGGGGGGGGGGGGGGAGGGGGTTTCATCTAGCGCATGTGCTGAAACTTGATTTGGTGTAACATGGCACACCGAGCAATAGGAAACTATCATGGTCAAACCCTTCTCGTACGTAGGGTCAAAGGGATAGATTTTGTGGGCCCCCTCGTTATCGGTCAAGGCTGATATATATAGACCTCGGGGAGCCCACAGATATGTGTGTCATCTATAAACCGCATAAGGGAGACGTGCTCGATCAAAACACCCCCTATAACCTGCATGCGGCCCGAAAAATTTTATGGGTGGTGTGTGATTTCTTCAAATCCAGAATGCACAACTTCGATGGGGCACCAACTACATTAGTAACATTACAAACCGAACATCGTACTTCTCAGCCAGGTTAAAGACGTACGATGTCGGTTCCACAACTTCGAGGCGGGTGATAACCCACAAGTATAGGGGATCGCAACAGTTTTCGAGGGTAGAGTATTCAACACAAATTTATTGATTCGACTCAAGGGGAGCCAAAGAATATTTGCAAGTATTAGCAGCTGAGTTGTCAATTCAACCACACCTGGAGATTAATTATCTGTAGCAAAGTAATCAGTAGCAAAGTAGTATGGTAGTTTTGATAGTAGTAGCAACAACAATAGTAATGGTAACAGTAATAGCAATGATTTTGTAGCAAGTGCAAGAGTAACAATAGCAGTGGTAACTTAGCAAGAACAATATGAGAGAAATTCGTAGGCATTGGATCGGTGAATTCGTTGGATGATATTTATCATATAACAGTCATAACATAGGGCGATACAGCACCAGCTCCAGTTCATAAATATAATGTAAGCATGTATTCCGTAAATAGTCATACGTGCTTATGGAAAGAACTTGCATGACATCTTTTGTCCTACCCTCCCGTGGCAGCGGGGTCCTATTGGAAACTAAGGGATATTAAGGCCTCCTTTTAATAGAGAACCGGAACAAAGCATTAACACATAGTGAATACATGAACTCCTCAAACTACGGTCATCACCGGGAAGTGTCCCTACTATTGTCACTCCGGGGTTGCCGGATCATAACACGTAGTAGGTGACTATAACTTGCAAGATCGGATCTAGAACATAGATATAATGGTTATAACATAAACGGTTCAGATCTGAAATCATGCCACCTGGGCCCAAAGTGACAAGCATTAAGCATGGCAAAGTCATAGCAACATCAATCTCAGAACATAATGGATACTAGGGATCAAGCCCTAACAAAACTAACTCGATTACATGATGAATCTCATCCAACTCCTCACCGAGCAGCGAGCCTACGAAGGAATTACTTACTCCCGATGGGGAGCATCATGGAATTGGCGATGGAGAAGGGTTGGTGATGACGAAGATCGAAGATCCCCCTCTCCGGAGCCCCAAACGGACTCCAGATCTGGCCTCCCGATGAAGAACAGGAGGTGGCGGCGGCTCCGTCTTGTGAAACGCGATAATTCTTTCTCTCTATTTTTTTCTCTGGAAATATGACTTTATAGCATGAGGGTTGGAATCTGCGGGGCCACCAGGTGGGGACAACCCACCTGGGCGCGCCTGGAGGGGGGGCGCCCTGGTGGGTTGTGCCCACCCAGGTGCCCCCCTCCTGTGGTTCTTGGCTCTAGAAATTTTCTTTTATTATATAAAAAATCCGAGAACTTTTATTTCTGCACAAAAACAACACCATGGTAGTTCTGCTGAAAACAGCGTCAGTCCGGGTTAGTTTCATTCAAATCGTGCAAATTAGAGTCCAAAACAAGAGGAAAAGTGTTAGGAAAAGTAGATACGACAGAGACGTATCAACTCCCCCAAGCTTAAACCTTTTCTTGTCCTCAAGCAATTCAGTTGATAAACTGAAAGTGAAAAAGAAAAACTTTTACGAACTCTTTTGCTCTTGTTTACATAAATAAGCTTAAGTAGCACCCAGGTTTTCAGCAAAGATTAAAACTAACCATGTTGACAATAACACTTAAAAATTATATTAACTCATAACAATGGCATAAACAACTAGCGAGCAATAATAAGATATCTCAAACAACAACACTTTGTCAAAGCAACCATGATATAATATGACAATAGTGGTATCTCACTAGCCCTTTCTGAGACGGCAAAACATAAATGCAGAGCACCTCCAAAGTCCGAGCAGCGACTAAACATTGTAATTCATGGTAGAAAAGATGCAGTCAAGATGCACCCAACATTAGCTACACACAATGCATGAGGATGACAATAGTGCTCTCAGGTTCTGGCGCTTATTTGAGAAGGTGATGACACAACATAAAATTAAATAGATAGTCCATTCGGAGGGGGAAGCAGTGATTTGCAGAGGTGCCAGAGCTCAAGTTTTAAAATAGAGGTAAATGAAATTTTGAGAAATGCACGCTTCTTATTTACTTCGCGACCATTAGTTATCAGTATCTTCCATGCTAAACACATTAGTGGCGGTTCCCAAGCGATAAAAGTAAATGTTTACTCCCCCTCCACCAACAATCACACTCCACGACTTATCCGAAACAATGGGTGCCGTCCATACCAACAACATTCCTGGGGGAGTTTTGTTTAATTATTTGCAATTTGAATTCGGGACTGGGAACCCCTATTACCGCCCTCTCGTGCAAGGACGAGTGAATAAACACTCCTCATGAGAATAGCCCGCTTAGCATGGAAGATATTGACTACCTCCTGTCGCTCTATGAACAATCCAGGCACACAAAAAGGATATTTATTTGATGTTTTTAGAGGTGGCACATGCAAATTTACTTAGGACGGAAGGGTAATACCGCATATAGGTAGGTATGGTGGACTCATCTGGAACAACTTGGGTTTCAGGGTTTTGATGCACAAGCAAAATTCCCACTTAGTACAGGCGAAGGCTAGTAATTGGGTTGAGAAGCGGCCAGCTAGAGAGCAAAAACGGTCATGAACATGCATTATGCATAAGTAACATTGGATACTAGCATGAGTAGGATATGAACACCATGAACATAAATATCATAGAGGCTATGTTGGTTTTGATTCAACTACATGCATGAACATGTGCCAAGTCAAGCCACCCGAACATTCAGAGGAGGACACCTTATCATCATACTACATCACAATCATTTTAATGCATGTTGACATCCAAGATAAATCATTATCCACTCCTAGCTACTTAAGCATGGCATGAGAAACTATAATCTCTAATTGTCATTGCAAACATGTTTGATCATAATGAGCTGAATCATGGATACTAGGTTAAACATATTTACAAAAACAGAACAAGTTGAGTTCATACCCGTTTCTCTCTGCCACAGCCAGTTCATCAAATATTGTCATTATTGCCTTTCACTTGCATGACCGAATGATATGAAAATAATAATAGTGCAAGAGTGCCGTGGACTAAGCTAGAATCTGCAAACATTTATTCAAAAAGAAGAAAATAAGGTAATATGGGCTCTCTGTTAGATCAACAACAATGCATATTAGAGCCACTCGACATTTTCATCGTGGTCTTCTCCTCGGTATGACTCAATAAAAAGAAATTCAGAGAAACACACTGAAATATCTTTGGAGTTTTTGGTTTTCTGAAAGAAATCAAGTTTAAGAAGGGAAAAACAAAAACGAGAAAAACTATTTACAAGGGAGAGCTCCCAACAAGCAACAGAAGAACAAGGAAATCTTTTTGGGTTTTCCTTTTAAATACTACATCTAGTTATAGTAGAGAGAACCAGGAAATATTTTTGTATTTTCTCAAAGTTTTTTAAACACACAAGAAGAAGGCGAGAAAATGAATCTAGCATGGATAATACAATGAAAAAGTGTGGACATCGACAACTTGAATGAAATGTGTGAACATGAAAGTAATGTCGGTGGAAATACGTACTCCCCCAAGCTTAGGCTTTTGGTCTAACTTGGTAATCTCCATCAGTAGCCTGCATAATGGTCGGAGTGATAGCTCACGGAGGCTCTAGGTGCAGACGTCTCCGCCCGTCGTGCAGCCACAATTGCCGCGTTATGTGCTCAGGCCTCGCTCTCAAGAACATAATATCTTCCTTTGCTATGAACATCAAAGAGAGCAGGTGCAGGCAAAAAGGTGTCCACAACGGAACTTTTATTAAACAACAGGTTATAAGTAAAATTATGGGGTTCACCACTAAGGATCTTATGACGTTTCATAGCATCGAAGTCAAGGTATTGCGTGGGTAAGATGGGGTCATAAGGCCAAGGTGAAACACCTAGCTCTCTTGCTAAGCGTGTGGCGTTAATCCCACCATAAAAATATCCACTACCAGCGTTGTGTTGCAATCTACATGCCACTATCGCTCCAAGGTTATAACTTTTGTCACCAGTGAGAGCGGTACGGATAAGGCTCAAGTCTGGAGCACAAAGTGTACTACAATCTTGTTTACCTACAATGCATTTTCCATTAAATAAAGCAAAATATTGGATTGAGGGAAAATGAATGCTCTTTATTCTACCTTGAGTCACTCCTCTAATCTGACGATAGCAAAGGCTAGTCAAGAATATCTCAAACTCCGACCTTGGTGGCTCGTCCAATGAACCCCAAAATGGAATTTTGCAGTGATTAGAAAATGTCTCTAGAGGTATAGTAAATGAATTGTCATATAGTTTAAATGATACTCTGGACTCACGAGGATGGAATTTAAATTCTTTGGTAAATGATTCAGTGAGGCTGGGGTGTTGGTTGCACTTATCTGCAATGTAGGGACCGAGCTCGGTATTGTGAACATATTGCTCAAATTCTTCTTTAATGCCCACACGCACCATATAATCGTTGCATGGCCATAAACAAGATTTGGTGGCGGCATCTCGAATGGAATTTTCACTTGGTTCAACATAAGACCGATGAACGGAGCTGCTACTAGAAGATGCCTCCGAGGACCTCCGCCTCGAAGAACTCCTTCCAAAGAGGTTCATCATATTCGCGTACAATTTTCTGAAAATTTTTGGGTCACAAATTTTTATCAACAAAACTTTACAAGATTGATAGCAACTACTCATAGGGATGCATAGAGGCCATATCAAGCATTCAAACTACTTAGAACTCTAAGAATTTAACATGCAAGCTCATCTATAGTAGCACCAAGAGCAACTAATTATTCTAAATATAAACCACTAAAGCAAAAAACTAATTGGACCAATGGAGGAGGCACATACCAAGCAACAATCCCCCGAAACAGTTTCGGAAATGGAGCTTCGAGCAAAGAGATCGAAATCCGTGGGTTTGAGAGCAAGAACACAAGAGAGAGAGCAATGATGATTTTTTTCTGGAGGTAGGTGATGATGTGGGACGAAGAGATAAGTGAGGGGGCCCACGTGGGGACCACAACCCACCAGGGCGCGCCTAGGGGTGCTGGCGCGCCCAGGTGGGTTATGCCCACCTGGAGCACCTCCCTCTGATGTTATTTGCACCAAAAATTCTTAAATATTCAGAAAAAATCGTATTAAATTTTCAGAGCATTCTGAGAACTTTTATTTTGGGTCTTTTTTTATTGCACGGAAAACTCAGGAAACAGGCAAGGCATGGCATTTTATTTTATTTTATTTAACTAATAAAAACAGAAAACAAAAGGTAGGGACAGAAGGTAGTGCTCACTGAATTCATCAACTTCATACCTCTCAAAAATGATTTATTAATAAGGTTGATCAAGTCTTATTAACAACCACTTCCGATTAGCATGAAACCGAAGAACTTTCGTAAAACACTAAGTTACCTCAATGGGGATATTGATGTCCCCAAAATAAGCATTTCATATTTCTTTTTGGCAGTAGGTAGAGGTAGTTGAAAACTTCCAATAGTGATCGTCGGAGATTTTTCAATAACATTAATACCATTCACTTGGAATTGTTTCTTCGGAAAGTGCACCGTATGTTCATTACAATTGATATGAAAAGTGACCTTGTTTTTATTGCAATCAATAACAGCCCCTGCAGTATTCAAGAAGGGTCTACCGAGGATAATCGACATGTTGTCGTCCTCGGGCATCTCAAGTATAACAAAGTCAGTTAAGATAGTAACATTAGCAACAACAATGAGCACATCCTCACAAATACCGATAGGTATGGTAGTTGATTTATCAGCCATTTGCAAAGATATTTTAGTAGGTGTGAGTTTATTCAAATCAAGTCTTTTATACAAAGAGAAAGGCATAACACTAACACCAGCTCCTAAATCACATAAAGCAGTTTTCACATAATTTCTTTTAATGGAGCAAGGTATAGTTGGTATTCCTGGATCCCCAAGTTTTTTAGATACTCCATCCTTAAAAGTATAATTAGCAAGCATGGTGGAGATTTCAGCTTCCGGTATTTTTCTCTTATTGGTGATGATGTCTTTCATGTACTTTGCATAAGGAGGCATTTTCAAGATATCAGTCAAGCGAGTACGCAAAAAGACTGGCCTCAGCATTTCAGCAAAGCGTTCAAATTCTTCATCATCTTTCTTTTTGGTTAACTTAGGTGGAAAGGGCATAGGTTTTTGAACCCACTGTTCTCTTTCCTTACCATGTTTTCTAGCAACAAAGTCTCTTTTATCATATCTTTTATTCTTGGTTTGTGGGTTATCAAGATCAACTGCTGGTTCTATCTCAACATCATTATCTGGTTCTTTATTATTTATTTGAGTGTCTTCATGAACCTCATCATTGTATTTTTCATTATCAGAAGGTGAGTGTTCACTAGCAGATTGAGTTTCAGCATCAGAGATAGAGACTTCATTATCATTATCAGGAGGTTTTTCAACTTCAGGTTCACTAGAGGCATGCAAAGTCCTATCATTTTTCTTCTTCTTTTTCTTTTTAGAAGGACTAGGTACATCAGTGTTAACTCTTTGAGAGTCTTTTTCAATTCTTTTTGGGTGTCTCTCAGGATAAAGTGGTTCCTGAGTCATTCTACCTCCTCTAGTCATTACTCTAACAGCATGATCCTTGATAGTATTATTCATTTCATCGAGCAACTCTCTTTGAGATTTTGCAACTTGTTCTAATTGAGTTTGAACCATAGAAGCATGCTTTCCTACACCTCTAACATCATTTGAGATTCTAAATAACAAGTCACTCAAGCGAGCAATCATATCAGAATTGTATTTCAATTGTTTCATAACATTTGCATTGAAGTGATCTTGCTTTCTAATGTAATTATCAAACTCATAAAGGCATTGACTAGGATGTTTATTGTAAGGAATATCACCTTCATCGAACTTTAGTAAAGAATTTACCTCTACCACCTTAGGTGGTGGTGGTGTTTCAAGCCCATGTATTTCTTTGATGGGTGGTAAATTTTTAACATCCTCTGCCTTAATACCTTTTTCCTTCATGGATTTCTTTGCCTCTTGCATATCTTCAGGACTGAGATATAAGATACCCCTCTTCTTTGGAGTAGGTTTAAGTGGTGGTTCAGGAAGGATCCAATCATCATAATTTTTCAATATGTTATTCAATAATTCTTTAGCTTGTTCAACAGTTTGCTCCCTGAAAACACAACCAGCACAACTATCTAGGAAATCCCTAGAAGCATCGGTTAGTCCATTATAGAAGATATCAAGTATTTCATTTTTCTTAAGAGGATGATCAGGAAAAGCATTAAGCAATTGGAGAAGCCTCCCCCAAGCTTGTGGGAGACTCTCTTCTTTAATTTGTGCAAAGTTAAATATTTCCTGTAAGGCAGCTTGTTTCTTATGAGCAGGAAAATATTTTTCAGAGAAGTAATAAATCATATCCTGGGGACTACGCACACAACCAGGAGCAAGAGTATTATACCAAGCCCTAGCATCACCCTTTAATGAGAACGGAAATAATTTGAGAATATAATAATAGCGAATCTTCTCATCATGAGCAAAAAGGGTGGCTATATCATTCAACTTAGTAAGATGTGCCACAACAGTTTCAGTTTCATAACCATGGAAAGGATCAGATTCAACCAAAGTAATTAACTCTGGGTCGACAGAGAATTCATAATCCTTATCATCAACAAAGATATTTGAAGTAGCAAACTTAGGATCACATTTCATTCTAGCATTCAAAGTCTTTTCTTTATACTTGCATAATAAATTTTCCAGATCATCTCTATCCTTACAAGCAAGAATGTCTCTAGTTGTCTCCTCATCCATAACATAACCTTCCGGTACCTTTGGCAATTCATATCTAGGAGAACTAGGTCTAATAGGTGTTTCAAGATTTTCAGTTTCAAGCTCTTCATCAGTTTCAACAATTTCATCAGTTTCAGCATTCTCAAAAGCTTTTGTTCTAGCAAGTTGTTCATCAAGAAATTTACCTAGTGGCACATTATCATCAAGCAAGGTACTAGCATCATCATGAGTAGCATTCATAGCAGAAGTAGCATCATCAATAACTTGTGACATATCAGAATTGATAGCATGTGGTGGTGTTGTAAGTCTACTTATAACAGAAGGTGAATCTAAAGTGGAGCTGGATGGCAGTTCCTTACCTCCCCTCGTCTTAGAGGGAAAAAGCTTAGTCTTAGCATCCTCCAGATTCTTCATAGTGATAATTTGATAATAATCCCAAGTGACTCAACAAATATAGCTATGCTCCCCGGCAACGGCGCCAGAAAAGGGTCTTGATAACCCACAAGTATAGGGGATCGCAACAGTTTTCGAGGGTAGAGTATTCAACCCAAATTTATTGATTCGACTCAAGGGGAGCCAAAGAATATTTGCAAGTATTAGCAGCTGAGTTGTCAATTCAACCACACCTGGAGATTAATTATCTGCAGTAAAGTAATCAGTAGCAAAGTAGTATGGTAGTTTTGATAGTAGTAGCAATAGCAATAGTAACGGTAACAGTAATAGCAATGATTTTGTAGCAAGTGCAAGAGTAACAATAGCAGTGGTAACTTAGCAAGAACAATATGAGAGAAATTCGTAGGCATTGGATCGATGAATTCATTGTATGATATTCATCATATAACAGTCATAACCTAGGGCGATACAACACCAGCTCCAGTTCATAAATATAATGTAGGCATGTATTCCGTAAATAGTCATACGTGCTTATGGAAAGAACTTGCATGGCATCTTTTGTCCTACCCTCCCGTGGCAGCGGGGTCCTATTGGAAACTAAGGGATATTAAGGCCTCCTTTTAATAGAGAACCGGAACAAAGCATTAACACATAGTGAATACATGAACTCCTCAAACTACGGTCATCACCGGGAAGTGTCCCAACTATTATCACTCTGGGGTTGCCGGATCATAACACGTAGTAGGTGACTATAACTTGCAAGACCGGATCTAGAACATAGATATAATGGTGATAACATAAACGGTTCAGATCTGAAATCATGGCACCCGGGCCCAAAGTGATAAGCATTAAGCATGGCAAAGTCATAGCAACATCAATCTCAGAACATATTGGATACTAGGGATCAAGCCCTAACAAAACTAACTCGATTACATGATGAATCTCATCCAACTCCTCACCAAGCAGCGAGCCTATGAAGGAATTACTCACTCCCGGTGGGGAGCATCATGGAATTGGCGATGGAGAAGGGTTGGTGATGACGAAGATCGAAGATCCCCCTCTCCGGAGCCCCAAACGGACTCCAGATCTGGCATCCCGATGAAGAACAGGAGGTGGCGGTGGCTTCGTCTCGTGAAACGCGACAATTCTTTGTCTCTGATTTTTCTCTCTGAAAATATGACTTTATAGCATCAGGGTTGGAGTCTGTGGGGCCACCAGGTGGGGCCAACCCACCTGGGCGCGCTTGGAGCGGGGGCGCGCCCTGGTGGGTTGTGCCCACCCAGGTGCCCCCTTCTGTGGTTCTTGGCTCCAGAAATTTTCATTTATTATATAAAAAATCCTCGAGAAGTTTCATTCCAATCCGAGAACTTTTATTTCTGCACAAAAACAACACCATGGTAGTTTTGCTGAAAACAGCGTCAGTCCGGGTTAGTTTCATTCAAATCATGCAAATTAGAGTCCAAAACAAGAGGAAAAGCATTAGGAAAAGTAGATATGACGGAGACGTATCAGCGGGTGGGGGGAGGGGTAGGGGGGTGTCATCCAATGCATGTGCTCAAACTTGATTTGCTCTAACATGGCACACAGAGCAAGAGGAAACCGTCTTGGTCAAACCCTTCTTGTACGTTGGGTTAAAGGGATAGATTGTGTGGGCCTACAGATATCGATCATTCTCCAATTTTTTAGAACAAGAAATAATGAAAAAAAAATCATATTCTACAAATACCAAAACAAGGATCCCAAGGTTTATATAATCATCATGACAGGTCACTGCAGACACATTTAGATGATAAATGTCTGTTATGACCGTATCATGGCGCTTTAATGAAGCTTGAGATATGCAAGTTCCCACCGGGTCACCCATCCTTAGACTCCTCCAGCCCCAGCATGCTTAACTTCTGCATTCTATTCGACTCAGTTAGCGGATGGGAAGTCGCCCCTTGCTGATAAGACTTGCCTCCTTGCCTTTAAGGCGTTTCATGCTGGTCACCGTATGGGACCTACTCCCTACTATCACACACGTTTGTGCTTTTAGAAACTGTGTGCAATCTTTACATGGCCAGTGTGTCACCGCCTAGCCCTCTATGAGCATTGACATTGGCAGCAGGATACCGATGGGAGAAGAGGCGGAAAATTGATGGGAGGAGTGGCGGGAAACGGTAGCGTGTTTGGATATATAACACCATTAATATGGAAAACTTAGTAAAGAAGGAAGCGTGAGCTAGCATGACGCATGCGCACAGTGCTTACCCATGGGTGACAGACGGTTGACCAGAACCACTTTAAATATTTAGGGTTCGTTTGGCCTTTTTTATACATTATAATTAAGTTTCATAAGCATTAATTTAATGTGCGTAATTCAAATTAGTGCACCAAAATGGCTACAAAAATCATACATGTGTCCTTGGATGCATGTTTAGGTCCCATGCAAAGAATGGGAATGAATTACGACCGTCTCGGCGTCTGGCTCGGCCTCGGACATTGAGAATCTTGGTTTTTAAATCCCCGTAAATCCAAAACTCACCCAAAAATTGTGAAACTTGGCATGGTGTCACGACATGGCACATATATGACGTGGAAAAAATTGTCCATTTTGGGGCAAGTTTTATTACAAGCCTCTTACAAACCGAAGCTTCTCTCAAGAAGTCTCGTTATTCCGATAGGGAAACGTGTCTCCCTTGTGGGCAAAATGATAATCGCTGCCTCTTCTCGCCTTGTATTTCTTTCAACCGGCAACATGGAACGACAGGATATCCGTGCTGAAATTTAAAATTATTCAGGGTTTGTTTGGCCTTTTTTATACATTATTTGAGTTTCCTAGGCATTTAATGTTCAAATTCAAATATGAACTACAAATACATGCTCGAGTGCACGAAAATGGCTAAAAAAATCATACATGTGTCCTTGGGTGCATGTTTAGGTCACATGCAAGGAATGTGAATGAATTACAATTGTCTCGGCGTCCTGGCTCGTCCTCAAACATTGGGAATCCTAGTTTTTAAATCCCCGTAAATCCAAAACTAACTAGAAAATCATGAAAGTTGGCATGGTGTCACGACCTAGCACATATATGTCATGGTAAAAAAAATTGTCCAATTTGGGCCAAGCTTTATTACAAAACTCTTACAAACCAGAGCCTCTCGCAAGAACCCTCGTGGTTTTGACATGGAAATGTGCCCCCCTTGTGGGCGAAATGATAATCGCTCACTCTTCTCGCCTTGTATTTTCTTCTACAAGCAACATGGAACAACGGGAGATTCGTGCTGAACTTAGAAATTATTCAGGGTTCGTATGGCCTTTTTTATACATTAATTGAGTTTTCTATGCATTTAATGTCCATAATTCAAATCTGAACTACAAATACATGCTCCAGTGCACCAAAATGGCTAGAAAAATTGTGCATGTGTCCTTGGGTGCATGTTTTGGTCCCATGCAAGGAATGGGAATTAATTCAACTGTCTCGACGTCCTGGCTCGGCCTCAAACATTAGGAATCTCGGTTTTTAAATCACCGTAAATCCAAAACTCACCAGAAAATCATGAAACTTGGCACGGTGTCACGACATGGCACATATATGTCGTGGTAAAAAAATTGTCCAATATGGGCCCAGCTTTATTACAACCCTTTTAAAAACTGGAGCTTCTCGCAACCTTCATGGTTTCGGTAGGGAAACGTGCCCCTCTTGTGGGCGAAATGATAATCCCTGCCTCTTCTCGCCTTGTATTTTGTTTTCTACAGGCAACATATTATAACAGGAGTGTCATGTCGAAATTTTAACCTATTCAGGGTTCATTTGGCCATTTTATATATTAATTGAGTTTTCTAGGCATTTAATGTCCATAATTCAAATTTGAACTACAAGCACATGCTCTAGTGAAGCAAAATGGGTGGAAAATCCTACATGTGTCCTTGGGTGCATGTTTAGATCTCACTGAAGGAATGGGAATGAATTACAAATGTCTCGTCGTCCTGAAACATTGAGAATCTCGATTTTTAAATCCCAGTAAATCCAAAACTCACGCAAAAATCATGAAACTTGGCATGGTTTCATGACATGGCACATATATGTCGTGGTAAAAAATCGTCCAGTTTGAAACAAGGCGCACACATTAATAGCTAACGAAGTCCTTTTGAAACAAATAGCTGACACGTTAATATCACAAATGATTGTATTATATGAACCGTGTGTGTTTCCGTAACCATTTAAGTGTGGCCAGGCGTCCCTCTTTTTATGGGAGAGTACTACCTCGATCCTCGTTCATTGGTCATCTTTGTATTTTGTGCAAAAATTTAACCATAGTCGGTGGCGTGCGTGCAGCTGTTTGATTAGGCGGGACGAGCGCGAGAAGTTCGCCGTGCAGGCTCGACGGGACACGTGCGACCTATCCACCGCGCTGGCTCGACGGGACACATGCAAGTAGTCTGCCACACATGCTCACCGGGAAGCGAGCTCTTTGACCTCCATCCACCAGCCGTCCGCCTCGCTCACAACTTCTTCATTAATGGCGTCCGAGCGTTGTTTAACGTGCGGTTAATTAAAGCACCTAGACGAAGGGTGTTTGCTTGTGATCCCATGGCCCTGCTCAACGTTAGCATTTGCTTTGTTCATTTTTTCAACTCGTATTTCAGATAATTCAAAATGCCACATGCGGCAACGGATCATACGAGGACAAATAAAATGGCAACGGATAGTACGACGACAAATTTACAATGGCACGGATAATAACTATCTTACATATTCCGAATAATTTAAAATGCCACATGCGTCAACGCTCAGAAGACACGGGGGCAAGAGAAGAAGGAAATCGCAGACAACGATCTGGATCGCTACTGTCTCCACTCCTCGATGGATCGCCGGGTGATGAGATCCTCTAGCTCCTTCTTCAATTCCTCACGACTTTGCTTGACAGCAGCCACGGATTCCTCCACCTCCAGCTCGCGCTTGATCTGGAGCTTCCTCAAGTCACCCATGAGTTCCTCGACGACCGCTTTCAACATCATCCCCGAGGCACTGCTCTGCTCATGCAGCTTCTTCCAGCCGACTGCCTCCTCCTCCGTCTCGGCGAGCACCTTGAGGAGCTTTGCATTGTCACACATGAGTTGCTCGACGAGTCCGGTTGCCTTCTAAACCGAGGCATCACTAATCTCGAGCAGCTTCATCAAGCCATCGACCAGCTCCTGCTCCTTAATTAGGCCAGCGAGAATGTCGTCGTCGCTGGCCAAGGACTTCAGAATTGTCATCTCGTTGTGATCGCCAATGCGGCGTGTGTGCTTGTGAGAGCCCTTGCGTGCCGGTCAGAGATCGTTCGAGGGCTCCGCGACATGCCAGGACATCACTGCTGCGGCTAACGCGTAGCGGCGGGACCTCTCTAGTGCTTCTGCGGCCTTGGTCTTTGCTCTCTGCTTATATGTCGACCCAAAACCCCTCCTACCGATCATGGCAAAGACCCATTTTTTGGGTGATGAGGAGAGGAATTGTGAAGTAATTTTTGAGTGGGTAGTTTTTATAGCCAAGTGCTAAGTGGGAATACGTTTATGTTTGATCGGTGTGAACAGATTTGCAGTTACTTATTGCATGGTAATCTGGAATGTGACGAGAAACAAGCTCAAAATTTATTGATGGTTCTGGGCTCGAAGGCCGAAACGGTTCCCGGATGGCGTACGTGGGCCCGTGTTCTCGGACACGTACGTATCTTCCCACTATCACACACGGTCTAGATATCACCATCGTGTCTGATGGATGGGCCGTTGCACCTCCCATGCGGTGCCAGAAGGTTGACCAGAATTGCAATATGTAGGTGTGGTTGCTCGCCATTAAGGCGGCCGTGGCACGCTCTGCTCGCGGCCCCATGTGCGCTCTACTCATCGTTGAGGTAGCCGCATCGCGCTCTTTTCGTGTCCGTCCGCGTGTTTTGCTCGCCATTGAGGCGACCGTGGCGCGCTCCGCTCAGGCGTCCCTGCGCGCGCTCCACTCTGGCGTCCCTGCTTGCGCTCTGCTCGCCATTGAGGCAAATTTATAATGACAACGGTTAATAATTGTCTTACATATTTAGGATAATTTAAAATGCCACATGCGGCAACGCCTAAAACACACATGAGCTACATATGCTAAGTGACTTAAAATGTCGATATGCGACATTTGCATACACGAGCTACATATGTTTAGGCTGAGCTGGTGGCCTTCCGACGATGGTCTTCTTAGACTCCATGATCAGCATAGCACCCTTGCGGCCGTTCATTCCAAGTGTCCCAACCCGCGGCCATGTTACCCATCTCCGACTATTGAGCTGCTGGCGCTGGGAGGCTCTTGGGGCTGCTGGGCTTCTTCCAGAAGAGCTTGACAGCGTCCAATCACGCGCATGACATGCCCACAGAACCGCTCCATTTCCATGTCTCTGCCCTGGTAGCAAATTCCGTCCATCACCTGCATCATCAAGATACCACGTTGGCGATGTTCTACATCATCGGGGACGGCAACTCTGCCAAGGATGCGCTCGAGCCTGGCCACCACATCGTCAGGATCGAGGTTGACTCGGCTGCCGCCGGCAATGATGAAGCCGCAGGCTGGCTGTCTCATAACTGAATCACAGATGTCATCTGCACATTCCTTGCGGGGCATCAGGCTCTCGATGAGCACCGGTGACGGCGGCTCTTCGGGTGGGTCGTCGATCATGCCGCCTAGCAGTTCTGGATCTTTTGCATGGTGGATGGCAAACTGCTCATCACACTTCCTCTGCAATATGTCCATTGCGCCCTCAAGGAGTGGCATGACGATATCGCTGCCGATGGGCCATGGCGCCTGCACCGGCCGATGAAGCTCTTGCTCCCTGAACTGCTCTGGCTCGTTCTCCTCGCCGAAGATGTAACACAGGAAGGGTCGACGTAGAAGCTTTCGTCGGTGCCTGGCATGCTTGGAATAACTAATGGTAGATGGGTGTGGACTAGATCTGCGCATAGTTTCGCTATGGTGCATTGCCGCCTGGGTCATATGGAGGAAGCCACTTGCTGGTGGCGGGAAACTAATGAGGGAAGAGGCGAGAAGCATTGGCGTGGATTACAGGACACGTGTATATTGCCATTAATTTCTACATTGGGCGTCTGTGTTCATATAGGTACTACCTCTGTCGTGCTTTTTTGGCCCCCTTCGTATTTTGTAGTACCAAGCTTTGACCTTAGATTTAACTAAGAATATATTAATGCATATCAACGAAAACAATATAGTTGGACGGCTATTCCCGGCTATGTCCATATGCTATATGCAATAATTATGCATGTGCTTGCTCGCCATTCAGGCGGTCGCGGCGTGCTCTGCTCGCCGTTTAGACGCCAAGGCTCGCTCGGGTTGCGTCTCTCCATGCGCGCTCTACTAGCGGTTGGGGCCGGCGGACGATCACGTTGGGGAAGCTTTGGTTATTTGATCTCAGATTAGGTTAATTAATTATACCTCTATAGCTAGAATCATCCGGCTCTGGAGGTATAATTAATTAACCTAAACTATGATCTCCGGCGCCTGTTCCCATCGCGCGACTCCATCCTGTCGTCGGCCGTTGGGGGTATGCTGGTATGCGTGGGTAACTAGCTAGCAAGTGGATCATTAGCGAGTCACTGCCGGCGGCCATTGCTGTGGTTATTTATAGCTAGCATCTGGCTAGGGGATTGGGGATTTTACAATTCACCCCTGTTGAGTGCGGGAAGACTAAGTGGAGCACACAACCCGACAACCATATGCGGTGTCACGTGTTACCACACATGTGTTAACATAATGAAACATATGTGTAACTTACTAATCATCACACACGATTACTTGCACACGCATGGTGTGCGATACTCCTAGCCATCGCAAGCAACTAGGTTGCATTTTTCAAAGTTTTTTCTACACACATAATTGCACACGAATTAACTCTAGTAACCGTTTGTGTTATATTTTCTCATCGCAAATAGTTCATCTGAGTGGGCTGTTTGCCGCGTATCACACATATCTTGTTTACATGAATCTTTTGTGTTCTTTTGGCTCATAGCAAACAGTTCATCTATGTGAACTGTATGCCGCATATCACACACATCTTGTTAAGTTGAACTATTTCTGTTGTGTTGCCTAATCGAAAACAGTTCATACGAATGAACTGTATGTCGTATATCGCACCACACCTTGATCTCGCTGACCATTTCTATTGCGTTCCCTAATCGCAAACAGTTCATCCAAGTGAACTATATGCCGTATATCGCACACACCTTGATATGGCTGCCCGTTTCTGTTATTCTGGCTCATCGCAAACAGTTCTTCTGGATTAACCATATGCCACACATCGCACACGCACCTAAAATCTGGATCGTGTTTGATGTCTCTGCCATCGCAAACATTTCGTATCATTATTTATGGTTATTTTACATCACCATTTGCGATTAATGCATCACACGTAGTTTCGTCGAAGGGTCTCTGATTGGACTGTCACATTTGGACCATTCTGCAGTAGTGCACTAAGACCGTGACTTGCCTAATGACTAAAGTTAATGTGGGATGGCTTGGGAATCACTGTTTAGCCCACGTCAATACGAGATCTTTGCAAAGTCTCCTCAAAGGGGACCATGTCTGTCGTGGTTTTGTCACGAAAGATGTCCTCATGGAAGGACTAAGTCTCAGGCCATTGCAACTAGGTGGTTGCTTGGATGGAGTTGATCAGGAACAAAGAACACATAGTTTACCCAGGTTCGGCCCCTCACGATTGAGGTAAAGACCTACTTCCTTCTTGATTGATATTGACGATGATCTCGATTACAATGATACATATTCACTAACCTAGCTTTCGAGAGATTGCAACTTATTCTTTTCGTC
Organism: Thinopyrum elongatum; assembly: GCA_011799875.1. NCBI lineage: Eukaryota > Viridiplantae > Streptophyta > Magnoliopsida > Poales > Poaceae > Thinopyrum > Thinopyrum elongatum. The sequence goes on along the minus strand of CM022303.1, from coordinate 335,841,311 downwards.
CTAGGGCCTCCCCTTTATATAACAGGCGGAGTCCCTAGGTTTACAGAAGATTCTAGGTTGTACTGCTAACCCGTATCCTACTCTAACTCTTATTAGACTTGTTCTCTAAATTTGGACAACTTTCTTCTGGGCCATCTTCTCAAGCCGGCCCGTAGCGGTTCCTCCATGAGCCAGCCTCCTGTCGGGTCTCCTTCTGTGCCTTTGGGCCTTTCTTATTATTTTACCATGACCCAGAAAATGAAATGACCCACGGAGCCTCCGTGCTATTGGCCGGGTCATAATTTTGGTCATATCTTAGTCATGGGGAACATCCCCAACATTAGCCCCCCAGTTTAGCTTGGATTTATCCATGTTAAACTCCATCCTGAAAATAAGGGAAGAAAAAACATAGAGGATTAAAGTCCAAGTCTAGATTTCTTTAGTTGAGACGACATCTTTTCGTCCTCTTAGTCCTCATCATTCCTTTTTGTGGAAACACCCAGCCGAGTCAAATCCTTTGCCGGGTCGTGTGGCTTGCTCCGCACTTAGTGCTTTTTCCACTATTTCATATCGTGACATCACCCCACTCACTTCTGATATCCATGCGTGACATCATGACAGATCTTTTGGTGGATATGTTAGGGTGTGTCAATCACAAAAATCGAGACACCCTTTTTGGCCTAAATTTACCGTGCCTCCTAGGTTTTAGCCCCTGCCGCTTCGGGTTCCACCCCTTTTTAAATAGGCCAGCCGCTCCCAAGGCTCACTTTTTACCTCATCTTCTCTGATTTTTCTTCCTCCTCTCATCTCTGTCACTACCGTGCTGCCTTGAGCTTGCTAACCCTGAGAACAACAACCGCAACAGCACCAATGTCATCGTCGGGACCGGCCAAGAACAACACGACCGCGCTCATGAATCCCGAAGCCTGTGAGCTTTTCTTCACAGATCTGTGAGTACCTCGTTCATCCGTGTTGTTCTTCCTACCATAGTTCTTGCTAGTTCGTCGGTGTTCTTTGAGAAATGCGGGTATAGATCTAGGTTTTTTCATGAAATCTCATCCACAAGATCTCAAAACACCTCCGCAATGTAATTATTCTCCTTACAGACCCCTTCGGTTACTTTAATGAACTCCACTATCGCCCCGTAGCAAACCATGTTGCTAACCTAGGTATTTTATTTTTTCCTTTTGCGGTCATTTTTCAGATCTATGTTGATGTTGAATCTGTACAATAGTTGTTTGTAGTTGCCTTGACCCGGAATCTGCTTCATAACACTTGCTTGGTCACAAACTATAGTGACACTTTTGCTGGGTCATACTTACTCCGACTCACCAACTATTGGGCTATAAAAAATCCATAATTGTTAGACATCCATAGTATCCTAAATAATAACTGTTATGACCCAAAAAATAGCTTTTGTAATGCTTCGCCGGGTCTTGGGTCATGATGACATTTTTGCCAGCTTACACTTAAGATTGCCGGCTTACATTCTTCCCAAAATGCACTAATCCATAATCATGGCTCCTAAATCGCAAAAGCTGTCAACTGGACCAAGTCAAACATGTCACAACTTGCTCTGAACAACTTGGTGAACTCTGGTCTACTGCAGGCTCAGAACGAGATTGAATGGCAAGCTCCAAAAGAAGAAACCCGGCCTGCTTCGGGTCCAAATGAAATCACCATCTTTGCTGATCACCTAGACAGAGGTTTCCGCCCTCTGGGTTCCAAATCCTTCCGTGATGTCCTTCATTACTTTGGCATCAGGCCACAAGACCTAGGTCCCAACTCAGTGCTTAACTTAAGCAACTTCCAAGTTTTTTGTGAAGTGTATCTACTGATTGACCGGTCTGTTGGCTTGTTTCAAGAATTCTTTTACTGCAATCTCAAGACAGAGTACAAGGCAGGGCCAAGTCTGGAACTTGGAGGAGTCACAATCCAACAAAGGAGGAACTCGCCTTTCCCTGAGATGGCACTGGCGAGTCATCCTAAGGGATGGTGCAAAACTTGGTTTTATTGTAAAGATACGTCACGCAATCAGCAGTCATAATTGATGGGTTATAGACAAGACCGGCTTGAAGTTTCAAAACAGTTTGACTCTTACGCTTATGCTGAGGAGAGGGAGGTACTGAAGCCCCTCTATTCCAAGACAAATGCTTTGATAGCACATGGGCTATCTGGGGTTGACTTGACCTCGTGCTGGATGAGCTAGAGAATCCAGCCCCTTAGTTTCAGAAACCGGCTCATGCACCAATACACGGGTGAGCTGATTGACGAATTGTGCTTCAGCAAGTTTGACTTGCCTAACAACGATTTTATGAAGGCAATTAAGAAGCTTCTCGGCAAGACCCAGAAAAAATCGCCATTATGGGTCTTCCCCCTTTTTTTGCTAGTAACATGGCACCCCCGATGAGTCGCCGTTTATCTTTCAATTCATATTACTTACACAACTGTGCTCTTTGGCTTGTCTAATATGTCAGCTTGTCTTCTGCACAGGAGGACTCTGACTGGTGGAAAACTGAACCTCAAGTCCCAACTCCTCCTAAGGTTGGGAACCTTGCAGAGGAAGAAGAGGAAGAAAATGAGGTAGAAGAATTTGACTCTCTTGGTCGCCTCTTTAATGAACTTGCTGACGCTGACACTTCTCAGGAAAACACTGGAACTAGCCGAGCCGGCAAGGCAGAGGTAAACCCCTCTTCTTCTGACTTGGAAACAACTGGTCAAAGGAAAACCCAAAATGCGGTCTATAATGTATTGTTTTCACACCCAGAAGCTCACTTAGATAACAACTTATCTTTAAAGAAAACGCTGAACGAAGCCGGCTGGAAGAGGAAGACTCGGGCCAGTTTCGGCGAGTTGTAAGATGGTCTGTCATATCAGCCTTAGCCGCGTCATGGACAGACCCAAGACCCTTGTAACCCGGCGCCATCCTGTCCTAAGGCGGGTCAAATTAAAATCCCGCTCAGTCGCTCTGACCCGGACTACCAGACGACCTCTCCATCGTCTGATGAGTCCAGCGCCAGTCAAGTGCCGACTTTCAGCATCAACCGTGGGTAAGTGCTTCAAAAAGTTGTCACTTCATATCATATCTCCTGTATTGATCCTCATATTTGTGTTAACCCAGAACCAAAGGTTTTGTGAAGAACAAGCTGGCGGGTCTTCTGTTCCCAAAGTAGAGACTAAGAAGGTGATCCCTTCTCATAATGCTGCAATGGACAACTTAGAAATCCAAGACAACTTGGCTGGTCAAGACGAGCTGGCTCAAAAAGTTTACCCGGAAGTCCAGGACGACCCTGTTCATGCCTCAACTCCTCCTGCTGTGGAGGAAATTAGAGAAGATGCAAAAAATGACTCGGCTGCTGACAAGCTGGTGGACAAGACTCAGGCTGACGTGGTTATCATTGGTGAACGCCACGGCCCAGCTCCTGAGGCCTCCACTGCCTTGGCTAAGATCATAGCCAAAAACGAGTCGCCTAGCAAGGAAAAAGGGAAAGTCAGTCTTGATTTTTAATCTCTTGAAGATCTAGACATGAACTCCTTGCATCAAGGTTATCTGACCTGGCTATCTGAGAGCCGGGATACTGAAATTGCCATGGTAAATACTTTGAAAAGAAAGTATGAGGTATGTTTTGCTACTTCCTCTCCTGTGTATATATATGTAGCATCCAAGTCTTAAGCGGAGAAAGTAGTGATTGGCTTGAGACTTCTAAATAAATCTAGGTTGATATCCGTGACCCGGCCTTGTAGTTTATCACTTAGCTGTATTCAGATGTAGCCCCCAAGGGCCGGGTTACTATGTAATAGTGAGCCCAGACTTTGTAGGAGTAGGCTTTGAACTTTATTAGGAGCAATTGGTAGCCCCCAAGGACCGGCTCATGATTTTGTGATGGGCCGGGTCTTTAAGTGTAGTTGAAATGACAATGCATTATCCCCCAAGTGCTGTGTTACATGCTTGCAGTGACATGGGACTTCACATTAATTGTAGCATAGATTTGAGCAATGTAGCCCCCAAGCGTCAGGTTGACTTCATTGGCGAGTCAAGATTTTCAAGTAGTCAGCACCGTCCGTTGTAGAATAAAATTAAATCCACTGTAGCCCCTAAGTGCAGGGTTGTATACGTGCGACGACTTGGGACTGCCAATAACGTTTGTAACTTGTAAATTTGTATGCAGGATATGCTGAATCAAGCCAAGTCTCAGATTACCGGCTTGAAGAAAGAGATGAGCTCAGAGAAAAAGTTAAGAGAAAAAGCTGAAAAGTTGTCCTGTGACTTTGAGGAATCTCTGGTTGAGTCTACGGACAAACTAGCAGAAGCAGAAACTGCCTTTGCTGATGGGGAAACTAGCTTGCTAAAGCGTGCCACGGAGGCCGAGTCAAGGCTTGAGTCGGTCACTCAAGAGCTCCAGACGCTGAAAGGACATATAACTCAGATGTGCACAACCATCTTTGGTAAGTATTCTTCTGTCTGTTCATCAACTCAGTGAATAAATTTGGGTTACTGATGTTTATCATGCGTGTTTTTATCAAGTAGAAGAAGTCATAATGTGCTGGAACTCCCTCTTGTGAAACTTCAAGCCGTCTACAAATTTTTGGAACAACTTTATGTAGGCGGAGTACACTGCATTATGGAGGTGAAGAATACCAAGGCCCCTCCTCATCACATTTATGGACATGATAAACGAATTCTCTACTATTCCAGAATGGATCAGAAAGTTAAAAAAAGGTGGCTTGCAGGCATGGGGCAATGAGTGCCTTGACTCTGGCCAAGGCATATCATTCGGAGATGGATCCGGCTCAGCTAGCCGAGGGTTTCGCAGAGCTTAATGCTGATGAGTCAGAATTCACTCAAGAGGATTATCTGCGCTCCATGAAGGAGATCCGGCCTGCTGCCACTAAGATTGCAGACAAGTCATATTTGAAAAAAATTCAACTCGGCTACACAAAAGCCAGCAAACGCATGAGCATGCCGCAACCAAAGCCCTTCGAGCTAATCGCTCCATGTAAGCAAGCCTTTGCCTCTGAGGTCATCACTTCCAATGTCATCAAGGAAGATATGTTCTTTGAAGCTTTATCTTTGATTCAGTGGGTGGCCGAAAGCCCCCAGACTAACAAAGCTGATGCGGAGAAGGCGGTTGAGAAACTTGATGAGCTTGCGAGTGGCTACCCGGTGTCAACTGGTGCTGAGGAAGAGCAGGCAAACATCAACCCGAAATATCCCATTGCCGGCTCTTAGCCATGACCTCCGCCGACTTAATATGTTGCAACAAAAACTTGATGAAAAAGGCCCAGCTGTGGCTTTGTAATGTTTTTGGTGTAAAAACTTTAGTCTACCAGTGCCATCGAGCACTTCGTAACTTTGTCATTGGAACTGATGATGCCTTTTAATCAGATAGAAAATCCATGGTCGTGGTAGCAGTGCAACTTGGTAGTTTATGCTCTCATAGTTTGACTCATTTGAATAAATCCATTGCCGTGTTTGCCATAAAACCCAGCATGTATTCAACCCAGGAAATCTGTGTGGACTTTAGATAGTAGTCAGAAATCAGGGGTGCATTGTAACCCGGCAATTATGCTGCCATTACCGATATAGTTTGAACTTGTAGTTTATGAGACCCAGCCTTTCTTAAGCCGTCTCTTGTATAGAAAAGGCAAATGATACTCATAACAAATTTAATATAAAGTAGACTTTCACAAATAGAATAAAAGAAAATAGACAAGATAAAATAAAGAAAAAACTAGAAAAGCCGGCATTCAAGGCACGACATAAATACTGGCTTTCGAGGCTCGAGTATGGGTTTTGCTTTCCTTTGGAAGCAGGACTTGTAGCCTCTTTTGGTTTGTCCTAGCTCTCGGGAAGCTTGTCACAACCCTAGATTAGTCTTTCCTTGTCATTGCATGATCATCATGTCATCATGTTTAAATTCAAGTGAATGTGAAATGGGGACCCAACAAACCCTAGCACCCCTCTGAAAGAACTACGATCAACTGAAAACTTTTCCAATGAACCCAAAATGCCCTTCAGAAAAGTTCATCATTTTTAAAATGGGTGAAAACCTTTGACAAAAATGGTGCACATATTTTTAGGTCATTTATGGATTTTTTTATTAAATCATAAAGTATTTGAATTTGGGCATTTAAATGCTATAATTATTTGAAATGCTCAAATAATTCTGAAAACAGTTGAAGGCTGTTGGAAATAATTCTAAAGGTGCCCAAAATTTATTTTAGGAATTTTATAAATGATTTAGCATTTTTTACTAAATCAAAACAGAGGAAAGAAAATAGAAAATAGAAACAAAATAAAGAAAAGAGAGAGAGAGAGAGAAAGGAAACTAACCTGGCAGCAGCCCACTTAACTGTGCAGCTCACCTGAGCCGGCCCAGCCCAGCCAGCGCTGCCTCCTTCTTCAACCTTCTGCTAGAAGGAGAACTAGGTGCGTGGCGAGCGCGCAGCCGAACGCGGCCACCTCCTGCCTCTCCCTTGCGCCATGGAGACGCCCGACACCTCCCCTCACTTTCCCCTCACTCTTTGGCTCCCCCCTTTCTCTACTCTCTCCTCGCTCGTGTTCGAGCGCAGCCACCGACCACCGTCCCGCGAATGGGTGGCCACCGCCCACCCGAGGTCTCCCCACCGTGTTCCTCGACTCCGCAGAGCTCCTCCGTGTCACCTCATCAACGGCCCCTAGCAGGGAAGCACCAGAAATCCGGGTTCGTCATCGTCTTCCACCTTCGGCCGCTGGATGCCGCCATTGATTTCGTCAGTGTGAGTGCCTTCCCGACCTCGCCATCTGCGCCAAAAGAACCGCTGTCAGCCCCCGATCAAAACCACCCTTACCTCGCCATCGCACGCATCCTCTAGCCAGCTTCCTTCCCGCACCCGTGAGCTCACCGCCGGCGTCCATGTCATAGCCGTCGTTGTAGTGGACGAGCATCACGTCCGAGCACGTGGACGTGATCCTGGAATCTCTAGCAACCTAACCCGCACACTAGCTAGCTCCCCTGTGTGCTGCAATGCTGTGCCCGCTCAAGCCCGAGATCCGGCCGCTGCCGTGAGCTCGCTTCCGGCGAGCTCAGGCCACCCCCCGACCTCCCTTCTCCTTCCCTGGATGTGCATGGGCAGGGGCAACCCCCTGGTGCCCTCAGTTGCCGCTGCCGTGGCCTTTAGGGCGGACACCGCCGCATCCAGAGGTCACCGGCGATGACCTAGCCGGATGTGTCACTCATCGGTGGGCCCAGTCCATCAGGTGGTTAGCTTAGTGCTAGTCACCCAGGTAACTAAACCCCGTGTGAGTGACATGTGGGACCCCCACCGTTAGTGAGACAGTTAAAGTTAAATAATCCCCTGTTAACCTGTGTCAATGACAGATAAGCCCCACCTGTCAGGTTGACTGGACAAGTCAACGCTGGCATCGGCAAGACGTAGTGCTGATGCAGTAATTGATTTCTGCAGTTTTAAAAATCTGAAATGATTTATTTATTTCAGAAAATCCCCTAAACTTCAAAAAATCATAGAAATTAAACCGTAGCTCAGAATGAAATAAATTATATATGAAAAATTATTAGAAAACTCCAAAGAACTTGTTTATGGAATTTTCATGCATGTTTGAACAACTTAAAGCTACTGTATATGACAACTTGAATAAATGGCATTTGAAATGTCCTGTATGGAGTTTGAATTTGAATCTTGTGTTCAAATCAACTTCACTTAAATTGTTGCTAGTTGCATTAGCCCAAATCACATTATATTGCCATGTCATTATCATGTATCACATTGTTTTCATTGCATTGATTGTGTTCCTTCTCGGTTGCCGGTGTTTGTTCCCTCTCGGTAGACATTTTCTGACGTTGAGGTCGATGTCACTGATGAAGACTCAATGCTATCTTCAAAAGTGCCAGGCAAGCAAACCCCCTTTGAGCATTCCAATACAATCCCACTCTCTCGCTGTTGCTCTCTTTTACTGCATTAGGACAACAATGATTCAATTGTTACATGCTGCGGTAGGTAAACCCATTCCTCTGCATGACCTGTCTTTGCCACAGTGAATAGTTGAAACCCACTAGCATGAGTAGGAGTTGTTTGAGCCATGATGTGCCTACTCATTCGTGCTGGCTTGTTATGCTTGCTATGCTTAGAGTTGTGTCAGGTTGGATTCATCTGGGATGGATTGGAATGGTGGTAAACATGTCCTGTTGTTGAGAGCTAAGTGTGTGAACACAGTTTTGTAATGGTAGCGACGAGAGGCCATGTAGGAGTACATGGTGGGTCATCTCATTAAAGCAGTCCTCCGGAACCTAGTTCCGTGTTTGTGATCCAAGAACAGCTACTACCACACATTGGGTCCTGAAATATTACCCCGCTTAACTTATTAACCCTCCTGTCCTCTGTCCAGGAGTTGCAAGTAGTTTCTAGTGTTTGTAGTATGCTGGAGGCCGTGCGTAGCGCTGACCCAAGGGGTGGGCTATGATGCGGTAGGCAAGTGGCCCGGTGTATCGAGACACCCGTTTGGTGGGCTCGGGAACCCTGTACACATCGTTTGGGGCCGTAGTGGAAACCTCGGCTGGACTTCCTTGCGGATGGAACCCGAATAGGCGATAAACCTAGACTAGAGACTGGTGTGGTTAGTCAGGTCATGGTCTACACCCACGTCGGCTTACGCTTGAAGTCCGCCAAGCACATGTGTGAAGAATTACACCCCTACAGGGTTATAATGATCTATTCGGATAGCCGCGTCCGCGGATATGGACTACTTGGAAAGCTTATATGGTTCATAGATAACTTGAAGTGGATACTCTAAAATGCGCAAGATAAGTGTGAGTGCTATGGATGATCTTCTTGTAGGAAGATGGGAGCGGATCCGTAGTGGTGTATTGATATGGTGAATATGTGGACTCGTGTGCGCTTTCTCACCTCAAAGAAAATACTGGTAGTCGTAGTACAAGATAGCCACTGAGTCAAAGCTGGCTTGCTGCAGTTAAACTCCACAACCCCCTTGTTGATACTGATGCATATGTAGCTAGTTCTGATGTAAGTCTTGTGGAGTACATTTGTACTCACATTTGCTTAATTTATGTTCTTGCAGAGAGACTTCAGTTTCACTAGTAGTTATTCATGGGCTTCGACGATTAGCTTGGGAATCACAGATAGAGGTCTGGTTCCTTTGGAGGGTCCTGTAGATAGACAGGCTTTCTAGCCATCTTTCTTTTTCATATGTATGTACTCAAACATGTTTGTGCTTCCGCATGTGCTTGTTGCTTGTATGACTTTGTATGTTGGGTCATGTGACCCATATTTGTAACATCATACTATGTATGGCTCTTCGGAGCCTCTTAAATAAATACTTCGAGTCATAGAGTTTTGTTGTGATGCCATGCTGTATTTACACATATTGAGCATATTGTGTGTATGTTATTGAAATGCTTGGTATGTGTGGGATCCGACACCTAGTTGTTTATTCTTGGTAGCCTTCCTTATGGGGAAATGCCTCCTAGCGCTTCCACTGAGCCGGTAGCTTGCCACTGCTCCGGAACACATGGATTGACCGGCATGTGTCCTTCTTTGCTCCTGTGTCTGTCCCTTCGGGGAAATGTCACGCGGTGTTTACCGGAGTCCTGATAGCTTGCTACATCCCGGTTACACTCGTTGCTGACTGACACATGCATTGTTGGGTCATGTATGCCTGTCCATGTAAGTTTGGGCCACCTTGGGTTTACGACTAGTCATGTCGGCCCGGGTTCTCTGTCATATGGATGCTAGCGACACAATCATATACGTGAGCCAAAAGGCGCAAACGGTCCCGGCCTAGGTAAGGCTGCAGCTGTGGGAATACCGTGCATGAGGCCGCAAAGTTATATGATGTGTCACATGCTAGATCGGTCTGACTTTGGATCGGGGTCCTGACAAAGGCAGCTCTCACATGACTTAAACCGGTGTTTTAACTTCGAAAAGTTTAGAGTCAACATTGTTCATGATAGGAATCAGTGTGATTGACTTATCAAAAGTACAGTTGGTCACCTTTTCAGAGTAGCATCAAGCTAACATGCAGGTTTAACCAAGCATTATATTGGCATATGCCAGGTCAAGAGGGATGTTAGTAGCTAAACTCGGTAAGTTGGAAGCCCCCAAGTGACCAATCATCAAAGAATAAAGACACAATACATAACTTTTAGGATGAAACGGCAAACTCTAGGTTCCAGAGATGCCGGCTTTATTTCATTGATCATTATATATGTGTGTACATGAAAAAGGCATGTACAAAGGAAAGACAACTGAAGCCAACGACATTAAGTATAATACGGCCGAAGATGTGCAATATTCCAGGGCATGCTGCTCTCCTCTTCATAGGTACGTGATTTATTTGCTTCACGCATATCAACCAGATAATATGACTCGTTGTTGAGGTTCTCGCTGATCATGAAGGGTCCTTTCCAAGGAGGTTAGAGCTTTTGCATACCTGTCTGTTCTAGTATCAGACGGAGCATTAAGTCACCCTCCTGGAAGGTACGACTTCGGACTCTGCAGCTATGATAGTGGCATAGGTCTTGCTGATATATTGCTGATCGTCCTGCTGCAAGATCATGTTCTTCTTCCAGAGCATCAATGGAGTCTTGTCGAGCAATCTCATTGTCTGCTTCCACATACGCTGTAACTCTAGGAGAGTCATGGCAAATATTACTTGGAAGCACGGCTTCTGCACCATAGACCAGGAAAAAATAGTGTATAGCTTGTTGACCTATTGGGAGTAGTCCGTATGCTACATAATACCGCAGGTAGCTCTTCAACCTAGCATCCAGGAGTACGCTCAAGTGGCACCATGAGTCAAAGCGTAACTTCTTGTAGCAACTCCTGATTAGCATGTTTTGTCTGTCCATTAGATTGTGGATGTGTAACTAAAGCTAGATCAAGAAGAATATGTTATTTCTGGCAAAACTTCTTCATAGCCCCCTTGGATAAATTAGTACCATTGTCAGTGATAATGTTGTGCAGGTACCCAAAGTGGTAAATCAGCATCTTCAGGAATTTGACTGCTGTTGCTGCATCACAATTACTGATTGGCTCCGCTTCAACCCACTTGGTGAACTTGTCGACTGCAACCAAAAGGTGACTCTTTTTTATCTTTAGATGGCTTGAAAGGACCAACCATGTCAAGCCGCCACACCGCAAAAGGCCAAGTAACTGGAATCATCCGAAGTTCTTGAGCCAGCACATGAGCTTGACATGGAAATTTCTGACAGCCATCACATCTGCGAATGATATCTTCTGCATCTGCGTGAGCTATGAGCCAGTAAAAGCCATGTAAAAAATCTTTCACGACCAGAGACCTTGAACCGGCATGATGACCATAATCACTAGAGTGAATGTCATTGAGAATCTCACGACCCTCCTCAAGAGAAACACAACACTGGAAAACGCCTGTAATACTTCTCCTGTGTAACTCGCCATTGACTATAATCATGGACTTAGATCTCCTGATAATCTGCCGGGCGATGATTTTCTCTTTCGGGAGCTCCCCATGGGTAAGGTAAACTAGGTAAGGTACTGTCCACTCCGGGGTGGCATGAACTACTGCTACCAGCTCTAATTCTGGGTCAGAAATAGCGATGTCTTCCTCTATCAGTAATTTGAGTGGCGGGTTATGCAAAATATCGAGGAAAACATTTGGTGGAACAGGCCTGCGCTGAGAGCCCAAATGAGACAGTGCATCTGCTGCCTCATTCTGACGATGACCGGTGTGATCAACCTGGCAACCTTTGAAGTGGCCAGCGATAACAATGACAACATGCCTGTAAGCTACTATGAGGCGGTCTTTGTAATCCCAAGTCCCCGAAACCTCATGAGCCACCTAGTCCGAGTCGCCCAAAGATCTGACCCAGCTGAGATTCATCTCCTTAGCCATTCGAAGCCCATGAAGTAGTGCCTCATATTCTACTGCATTGTTAGTATAGAGAAACATCAGTCTCAAAACATAACAGAATTTCTCACCTAATGGGGAAGTCAAAACAACTCTAGCCCCCGAGCCTTCCAACTGCCTAGAGCCATCGAAGTGTATTTTCCAGTATGTATTGTCCGGTTTCTCTTTCGGAGCTTGTAACTTAGTCCAGTAATTGATGAAATCCACCAAAGCTTGAGACTTGATAGCCGTTCGTGGCACATACTTCAGGAGATGTGGCCCAAGCTCGATTGCCCACTTAGCAACCCGGCCTGTAGCCTCCCTGTGCTGGATGATATCTCCTAGAGGTGCTGAACTGAACATAGTGATAGGGTGCTCCTGAAAATAGTGCTTTAACTTGCGACTAGCCATAAAAACACTGAAAACCAGTTTCTGTCATTGTGGATATCGCTGTTTTGACTCAGTAAGGACCTCACTGACATAATAGACTAGCCTTTGGACTGGACATTCTTTCCCCTCTTCCTTGCGTTTCACAACGATTGCAACACTTAGTGCTTTGTTATTAGCAGCAATGTACGGGAGCATCGGCTCCTTCTCCTAAGGAGCAGCATCGGCTCACACAACTGCTTCTTGATGGACTCAAAGGCTTTATCTGCAGCATTGCCCCAGGTGAAATCATTTGCCTTCTTCAAAAGCTGATACAGCGGGATGGCTTTCCCGCCAAGCCGGCTTATAAATTGGCTCAAAGCTGCCATGCGGCCTGTCAATCTCTAGACAACATTGATGATGGCCGGCATGGCCAACATTGTAATTGCCTTGATTTTTTCCGGATTAGCTTCAATGTCACACTCAGATACTAGGAAACCCAGTACTTTACCTGCAGGGATACCGAACACACACTTTGTCGGGTTGAGCTTCATCTAGTAAACTCGAAGGTTATCGAACGTCTCCTTGAGGTCGTCAAGCAAAGTTTCCTTCTTTCGAGATTTCACCATGATGTCATCAACATAAGCGTGAATGTTACGATCGATCTACTTGTGAAAACAATTCTAGACACAACGCTGGTAAGTTGCACCTACACTTTTCAGTCCAAATGGCATAGACATATAGCAGAAAGCCCCAAAGGGTGTGATGAAGGCTGTCTTCTCCTGATCTTTTTCTGCCATCTTAATCTGGTGATATCTAGAGTAGGCGTCCAGGAAACACAAACCCTCACAGCCAGCAGTAGAGTCAATGATTTGATCAATGCGAGGAAGAGCAAACGAGTCCTTACGGAAGGCTTTGTTCAAGTCTGTGTAATAAACACAGATCCGGCAAGTTCCGTTCTTCTTCAGAACAAGCACTAGGTTGGCTAACAACTGAGGGTGAAAAACTTCAACAATGAACTCGGCAACTAGGAGCCAGGCCACATCTTCTCCAATGGCTTTGTGTCTCTCCTTGTTAAAACAATGGAGGTATTGCCGGACAAGTTTCATCTTAGGATCCACATTTAGGCAGTGCTCAGCGAGTTCTCTCGGTAAACTAGGCATGTCAGAAGGTTTCCATGCAAAAATGCCCCGATTCTCATGGATGAACTCGATGAGCACGCTTTCCTATTTAGGGTCCATATTTGCCCCAATAGTGAACTGCTGGGATGAATCACTGGGGGTGAAGTCAACCTAATTTGCATCCTCAGCTGACTTGAACTTGAGTAGAGGTTCAAACTCGGTAGTTGGTTTCTTAAGAGATGTCATATTAGCCGGGTCAACATTATCTTTGTAGAATTTCAACTCCTCGGCTGCACAGGCCAACTCAGCATATGTAGGGCGTGATAAGGACTCTTGATTTTGACCACCTCAAACATCAGGAACTCAGATCTGTAGTTGATCCTAGTGCCAAAAGCGACTTCTAGGAAAAATTTCCCGATAGGATATGCCGAATTGCCAGGAACAATCCCATGAAACACTATAGATGACGACTTAAACTGCTTCTCTGACAGATTCATCCGCTTGAAAGTATCAGAATAGAGGATGTTGATGCTACTCCCACCATCCATGAGTACCTTAGTGAGTTTATACTGTCGGAATCGGGGCTCCGCGGACCCAAACAAGGTTCGAACTCTGGGGCATGAACGAAGGATCCTGCCTAGCTACGGCTCGCTGCTCACCACCTCACGGCTTGACTCCATCGAGTTTGAGTGAGCGGGCAGAAGAAGTGAACACAGTGATTTACCCAGGTTCGGGCCACCTTGCGGTGTAAAACCCTACTCCTGCTTTGTGGTGGATTGCCTCGCGAGGAGGATGAGTATAAACTAGTACAAGTGTGAGCTGCCTCGGGAGAGCTCAATGGCGGAAGGATTCCATCCTTGTCTACGGTGGAGACTAGTCTATATTTATAGTGGCCTTGGTCCTCTTCTCTCATGGCTTAGGCGGGAGGGATACCACATCGGCCAATTTTGAAGGGGGACATGAGTACATCCTATCCTGACTAAAGGTGGTCTTCGCCTGCAAAGCTTCTGGTCGTGACGCAGTGGTGGGCTCGGTGATGACCTCCGTCCTGCCGAGTCCGTGGTCTTGGTCTTGTTGCACTGGAATGGAAAACCTTTGGGGGTATTCCTTGGGAACCCGCGTACGTCCTTGCCTCCTTAGCACCAAAGAGGAAACTGTCCTGGAGTGTGCCCGCTGGTGCCCTACTGGCCTTGGTCGTCATGGCTCATGTCACCGCGCTCTCGCAAGGTGGGGTGCCTGCCTAGAGATGTCCGCTCCTCGGGAGGCAGCCTCGGGAGGCCGCTCCTCGGGAGGCCTTGATGTCGTTCGCCTTGCGAGGCGGGGAGACCTCTCGAGGATCTTGCCCATGAAGCCTTGGAGTTGGGCCGTACTAGGCCTTTGACGATGCCACGCACTGGGCCGCAGGCAGACGGGTCTGGGTACCCCCGGTCCCAGAACTCCGATAGTAGTCCCTGGGCCCATGGCACGCTCGGCCTGGCTTTGAGGCGAAGGCAAAGAGGAGAGAGCGAAGCGACGCGGGCCCTAACTAGCTGCGGACCAGGCTTGACGCATGGCGCACGACAGGACGCGGACGCCCCCACTTCCCCACGTCACCTCGGCAACTGCCCAGGCTGACAGTAGCCTGGCACACGCCACAGGGCCATCATTGCTCGAAGGTAGAGGGGCGCCAGTTGGCCTTCTCTGATGGCTTATAAGAGGGCGAAGGGGTAGAGCCCCCGTCCCATCTCTATCTTGTCGTCCACTCGCCTCCAACCCTTGTCGTGGCAGCCATGGCGCCCGTAAGGAGGTTCACCACCGCCGAGAAGGGCAAGGCCCCAAAGGAGGGACCAGAGCTGCTGCAACCCAAGAGCGCCCCCGCAAGTCCGACACCACGCCCGCGGCGCCTCCCCCGAGGACGCGGGCGCCCTCCATTGGCGGTCCATGCCGGCTCCGGTAGCCGCACGAAGAACTCCGTCCGCGGGCCACGCCATGGGAAGCGGCACATCGGCGGACATGGGGGGCGGAACGACGTCGGCGCCCGGCCATCTCGGGCGTGGGCGCACTCCGCTGAGTCAGCCCGTGAGTTTGCCGTGTGGATGTAGAGCCCGCCGCGCACCTGGATCCAGCTCTCGGGCTGCTTCGCGGGGGAGCTGGTAGCGGACGGCCCCGTCGGGTTGTGGCTTCAGCCCGACGGCTGCTGCAGCAAATCCTCCTGGGCGGAGGTCGAAGTCACCCCCTCCGGCTTCGTGTACTTGACCCGGGGGTGGCAGTCGTTCGCATGCGCCCACGACCTGAAGGAGAGGCACAACCTCCACTTCAAGTTTGACGGGGCGGTGATGCTCTACATGAAGATCTTCGGGGAGATGGGCTGCCGTCTCGGATGCTGGCTGGAGTGCGACAGCAGCAGCAGCGACGACGACCACAACAGCGATGGTGGTGTCCTCGGCGGCGAACTTGCCCTTGGCGATGGCCACGGCGTCTCTAGCGGCGACGACACCTCCTCCGGGGAAAGCAGGAGCAACGACGACTACGACAAGCCACAGCGCCACCGCGTCAAGGTGGAGGATAAATCTGACTAGGCGTCCATGGTGTCGGAGTCGGTGCTTCAGGAGCTGCGGCCTACAGGAGGATATTTATTTTGTTTCTTTTACTTCCGGCACCGAAACCATGAAGGGCCCCGTGGGGGCGTGTAAGGAACCATGGTGCTCGCGCCTTTATCTTAATGCTTCGAGCTCTTGTTCAAGTTATTATGACGCCTCTCGTTTGAGTTTAACTCTTTTTTCTTTCCGATCGCCTTATGCTCTTCGTCGCTGGGACCCAGTCCCTAGGCAAGCTTCTGCCGTTGCTGGTATGCCAGGTCGCGATGCCTTGTGCAAGGCTAGGAGGTGAGTGACCCGAGGTCCGGTAAGAGCTCTCGAGGCGTGATGCTCAAGAGGTCCCCCTAGACGCGCAAGCGGCTTTCGAGAGAAAAAGGGGTTTTCGCCCAAACGAGATCGCGAGGGTCAAGGTAAAGCGTTAATAGTAAAGCTCACGCCTGGCGCGGATAAGACGACTTAGCTTGAGATGCTCGTGGCCCGTGAGGGATTCCTGCGTCATGAGGGCGCGCCTCTCTGGAGTTTTAATCCTCTGTACGCTTTCTGTTCTGCAACGAGTCAACACAAGTCCCACTAGGGGTGCGTAAAAAGATTGGCGTCCTTTGTATTTCAAGCGATGCCTGTGCTGCTGGATTGCACCCCTCTCCTCGTATTCCCTCGTGAGGTTTTACCCCTCATCTCCTTGCTCACCAAGGTGCTCTACATCCTCAGGACCCGGCCCTCGAGCGGAGCTCAGCCGCCGCTGGTATGTCAGGTCGCGATGCCTAGGACTAGGCCAGGGGGTGAGTGCCCGAGAGCCAGTAGGGGCTCTTGAGGCGCGATGCTCAAGAGCCCCCCTTTTAACGTGCAAGCGGTTTGCATGAAAAGGAGCAGTTCGCCTCGCGGGGGTTGCAAGGAAAGGGACTTTGGCCGGCAACACGCGGCGGACGAAGTTATTTTACTTAGCCTTTCGCGGATCAAACCGCTGCCTGACCGAGGCCGACCCTCCTGAGGTGGTAGGGTGTCGTCAAGGGGGCCGCTCGAACACCTGTCTCCTGAAGTTCCTGCGCATTTGACAGATCACGAAATACAGAGGGCGGTGCGCGCTTGCTGATTTGCTCATGATTGTTCCGTGAGAAGATGAAGGCACTAAGGACCTGGTGAGGTGACGTGCATGGGGCCGGCCTGCGAGCCAGAGCTCAGTCGCTTAGATTTATCAAGGATGCAGGGACGGACCCAAGCACAGACGCTATACCAGTAGCCCCCTCTCATGGGACATTCAGGAGGAGAGCTGGGAATGCGTGAAGCCCGCGGGGTGGCGACTCCAGAAGTGATGTGACATCAAGCGCAGGGTTAACAGCCATAGTAACTCATGCAACATAATTGGTTTGAGGTACGTGAATGGAACGATGCAACTGCAAGGGCGGACCCTTACAGCTTGAGGATGATGCAACCCGTGGGATGCCCTCAGTTGAACAAACCAAAAAATCACCTGGCAATGATGCTGCAGAGGTTTCGAGGGAGTCAATGAAGCGTGTCGCAGAGGTTCGCTCCTCACGAGCCGGACGGCTCCGGAGGCTCAAGAGGCTCGCGAGGCCCAGGGGGCTCGCGAGGGTCCGGGGCCTCCTGAGATGCCACCGCCAAGTGTCGGGCGTCGTGAGATGCCACAGCACGCTGCACCAGGCACTGGTACGAGGCACCAACGTTCAGCAGGCCGAACGGCATGCAAACGTAGTTGTAGGGGAAGCCCCCGCTCCGGCCGACGCGAGATGGCCAAAAGAGGTCCTGAGAAGCGGCCTTGTTGAGGCCCGGGATGTCGACGCAGACGCGTAGCCCGTCGCCCGTGTTAGGGGCGGCAGCTGCACCGGTGGGGCGCGCGGGGTGGCGCTCGCCGCACATGGCTTGCTCTTCCTGAAGTTCCTCGATCGCCTTGGTGATGAACTCTTGGGCTCCTGGCGCCTCGCGCCTCATTCCTCGCTTGTGGGGGCGCGCGTTGAGGCATGCCTCCAAGCGGTGCCCGAGCGCTTCCCTCATCGCACTGGCCAGGTCAGACGCTCTCCAGATGGGAGCCCCTGAGCCCGTCCCGAGGGAGGCACCAGGCGCGCCTTCCTATGCAGGAGGAAGAAGTGCCTCGGCAGCAGGTGCGGAGCCCGAGGCATCACCGGCGGGTTTCTTGGCCTCTAGGTGGCTCTTGGGTAGGAGCTGCTTCTTCTTTGCGAGGGCAGCCTCAGGGGGCGCGGCGTCACCTTCGCCATCTGAGTTCTCAGCCGCCTCGGCCCGGTAGGCATGCTTAAGGGTGCAGACCGCATCCTTCTCATCACAGGCGACAGTGATGATGCCGCTGCACCCTGGCATCTTGAGGACGTTGTAGCCATGGTGGGTAGCCGCCATGAACTTGGCAAGGGCAGGATATCCCGGGATGGCGTTGTACGGGAGGTTGATGTGGGCCACGTCAAAGTCCGTGAGCTCAGTGTGGTAGTTGTCGCGCTTGCCGAAGGTGACCGGAAGGCGCACCTGCCCCAGGGGAGTGGTGGAGCTGTCGATCACTCCAGAGAATGGCTTGGTGGGCATGGGTTGGTCGTAAGGCACTTGAAGCGTCTCGAAGGTCTCCACAGAGAGGACGTTGATGCCGGCGCTGCCATTGATGAGCGTCTTGCTGACTAAGACGTTGCTGATGGGGGGCGTGCACAACATGGGGAGTGCGCCGGCAGTAGCCGAACACCTGAGGTGGTCCTTGGAGTCGAAAGTGATGGCGTACTGTGACCACTTGAGGGGACGTGCAGCTTCAAGCTTCGGGAGGGCTGCATTCACCTCGCGAGAGAACTGCATGAAGATGCGGTTCAAGGCGTGTGCCTGAGCTCCGCCGACGATGCAAGCTATGGCGCGAGGCTCCTGGTAGCCCCCGGCCCCTTCGTCTTGCTGGTTGTCGTTGTTTCTCCTGGGCGGCAGCGGCAGAGGTGGAAGGCCAGCATTGCCCTGAGGATCGGCCTCACGAGGCTGATCGCGCCAGGCGCCGTCACAAGGCTGGTCATGCTAGCCGCCCTCGCGAGGCTAATCACGCCAGCCTTGACGGGGGTTGCGGTTGTCCCAGCGGCCTCTGCCGGGGCTTGCTCCATGGCCAAAGCCACGGTCACTGCGCTCGGGGAGGCAGCCCAGGCGCTCTTCCCGGAGTGCCCTGAGCCCGTGACAGTCATCGGTGTTGTGGGTGTGCACGTTGTGGAAGACGCAGAAAGGGCGGGCATCCTTGGGGGGCTCGTCGCAATCACGGCCGCGCTTCAGCTCAGGCTCTGCTGCCAGCACGGTGGTGCCTTTGCGCTTCGTCCTTGGCCTTGGCTTTCTTGTCTTTAGGATCGCCATCTGAGTGCTTGAGGAGGGAGAGGCGGCCTTCCTCGGCCTTGGCACACTTGTCGGCCAGATTGAACAGCTCCAATGCTGAGCATAGGTCATCATTAATGGCGAGCTCCTTGCTCATCCTGACATCTGTGAAGCCCTCTGTGCACGCGGAGATGATGGCCTCGTCCGAAGCCTTTGGGACCTTGAGGCAAACTTGGGTGAAGCGTTGAATGTACTTGCGGAGGGTCTCGCTAGGATGCTGCTTCACACGTCTCAGGTCGTTGAAGGTGAGGGCACGGTCACGGGTCCCTTGGAAGTTGGCGATGAACCGCTCGCGGAGCTCATCCCATGAGGAGACCGACCCCTCCGGGAGGTGCATGAGCCAGGAGCGCGCGCCGTCCATGAGGGCCATGGGGAACCAGTTCGCCATGACCTTGTCGTCGCCATTTGCCGCCTTGATGCTCAGCGCGTAGAGCTGGAGGAACTCAGTAGGGTCGGGGCTGGCGTCGTAGCGCGGGGGCAGATCTAGCTTGAACTTGACTAGCCAGACAACACGGCGCAACTCACGAGTGAAGGCACGGCAGCCCGCCGCGCTCACGGGCGCGGCCCGCGTGAGAGGGGCACGGTCTTGACGCCCACGCGCGGCAGCCTCCAGAGCAGCTCAGTCTTGGTGTTGGCGCGGCGGCGCCGGCAGAGCACGCGCGTCGTACTGCAGCTGCTACACGACCTGGCAGCTGGCCTCGTCCCGCGCCGGCACCGACGCTCCACGCAGCGGGTCACGCGGACACGCGTCACGCCTTGGCTCGATGTCGGCGCTGCACAGAGGAGGAGGTGGAGGTGCGCTATGAGCCACGTCGCCTGCACGAGACGGCTGGGGATGGAGCGAGTGGGAGGGCGTTGGGACCTCACCAGCGGCGTTGACGAGCTCGGTGATGCGGCCCAGCCAGGTGTCGTAGCCTTCATTGGCGGGGTGGTAGCATAGTAGCTCGCGCACCATGAGCAGCGCAGCCTGCGCGTTCGCCGGCCCGCCACAAGCGTGGGAGGACGTGGCCGTGGGGGAGTGAGGGAAGGTGTGGCGGTGCAGCCATCACGCTGCATGGAGGGCGGCAGCGAAGAGTCCTGCTGCTCATGGGCGGCAGGGTCAGTGGCGGCATTGGCTGCGGGAGAAGCGGAGCGGCGGGGGGCGACGCGGGCGCCCGACGCTCGGCGCGAACTCGACGAGCGTCGGCCATGGGAGTTGCGAAGCAAGGACGAAGCGAAGCGGCAGGAAGAACTTTGACACGCCCCTACCCGGCGCGCCAAATGTCGGAATTGGGGCTCCGCGGACCCAAACAAGGTTCGAACTCTGGGGCGTGACCGAAGGATCCTGGCTAGCTATGGCTCGCTGCTCACCACGTCACGACTTGGCTCCGTCGAGTTCGAGCGAGTGGGGAGAAGAAGTGAACACAGTGATTTACCCTGGTTCGGTCCACCTTGCGGTATGAAACCCTAATCCTGCTTTGTGGTGGATTGCCTCGCGAGGAGGATGAGTATGAACTAGTACAAGTGTGAGCTGCCTCGGGAGAGCTCAATGGCGGAAGGATTCGATCCTTGTCTACGGTGGGGACTAGTCTATATTTATAGTGGCCTTGGTCCTCTTCCCTCATGGCTTAGGCAGGAGGGATACCACAGCGGCCAATTTTGAAGGGGGACAGGAGTACATCCTATCCTGACTAAAGGTGGTCTTCGCCTATAAAGCTTTTGGTCATGACGCAGTGGTGGGCTCGGTGATGACCTCCGTCCTGCCGAGCCCGTGGTCTTGGTCTTGCTGCATTGGAATGGAAAACTTTGGGGGGATTCCTTGGGAACCCGCGTACATCCTTGCCTCCTTAGCACCAAATAGGAAACTATCCTAGACTGCGCCTGCTGGCGCCCTGCTGGCCTTTGTCGTCATGTCTCATGTCACCACGCACCTCACGAGGTGGGGTGCCTACCTAGAGATGTCCGCTCCTCGGGAGGCAGCCTCGGGAGGCCGCTCCTCGGGAGGCCTTGATGTCGTTCGCCTCGCGAGGCGTGGAGCCCTCGCGAGGATCTTTCCCGTGAAGCCTTGGAGTTGGGACGTTCTAGGCCTTTGACGATGCCGTGCACTGGGCCGCAGGTAGACGGGTCTGGGTACGCCCGGTCCCAGAACTCTGATATATACCCGCCAACTTGAGGTGCCACCACCAGGGCAAGGCGACCCATATTATCAACCCGGGGAGGGTGGTCCGCTCGACTCCAAGTCACATGCTATTCTGACCAATTCAAATATGCCGGAACTGCCGGCTCAACCATGTTGACTGCCCGTTTCTGAAGTTTCCGCTCACGTTTGCATGTACTGGTCGTGAAGACGTGATACTGCCCACTGTTCAACTGCTTAGGATTGGTCTGAAACCTGGACTGATTTCCTTGGTTCTGACTCCCCTGACCGGATTGCTGATTATTGCCTCCACCATTGCTAGCCCCCTGGAACCCAACTTGGTGGAACCTGGTGCCTAGGAAGCCGTCTCCCGAGCCGTCAGTGTAACACCCTGGATTTTGCCCATTTTCTTTTTCTTTTGATTTTGGTCCGGATTCGCTTTTTGTGGCTTAGTAGTCTTGCAACCTGGAGGGATCACCCTTCATTCTTCTTCCCGAGTGGCTTGCCAACCTCAAAACCATCCCAAAACCATGTCATTTCCATCTTGGACCAACTCCCAATATTCTTTTCTTGGGAATATTCCTTTTTCTATTAAAGGAATAACCCTGTCAGCTCTGAGTTGTGAAGCAACTCATATTTCTATCATTCCCAAAATTCCCAAATAATTCCCATAAATCCTTTGGGACATATCTTATACAGATATGTCAAAATATTCCTTGCCATACCCAAAAATATTTCACAAATATTCCTTTTCTGATTCTGCCCTATCTGTCAGATTGAGAAGCAAGTACCCATTATATTTGCTTGCTTGCTCTCAAACTTTTTGTGAACTCTTTCCTATCCATATCATTGCCACATGACAAAATTCAACTTTATTTGGATATTAAATCTCTCTTGGCTAATTTCCAATGTTTCTGGGCAACTGGAATCTTTGTGAAGCAAGTGCTAGCTAGGAGTATCCAAATGAGTTGAAATTTTTCAGGCATATTGATATGCTCAAATCCCGACTCTCCACCAAATTTGAGCATCATCCCTTCAACTATGTGAGCATAGCATCAAATCTTTGTTTCTGGTCATTATTCTGGGTTGTGAAGCAACTATGTTTTATGTTGCTCCATAACTCCTGAAATTTTACCAGGACATTAACCTATCTATATAACACCTCTCCACAAAATTTGGGCTCAATTCATCTACCCAATAATTCCCTAGAATTTCCCTAAGATTCTGTCCAGTGGGGTGCTGTGTGAAGGAAGTACCACTTTGGTTTATCCAAATGGTATGAAATTTATACAGTATCCTCATATGATCAAATTATTTATCTCCTCCAAAATTCAGCTCAATCCAAGCAAGTATGTGAGTGCCACTTCATATTTTGCATTTCTGTTCAGTAAAGCCCATTGAACTGCAAGTGCTATTTATCTCCATCCAAATGGTCTGAAAATTTGCAGTGATGATCACCCTAGTGAGTGATCACTCTCAGCCAAATATCTGAGTCTAGTTCCTTCTCAACTTTTCTCAGCTCACATCAAACAGCTTGCTGGTGCATTGTATCCAAGCTCCCTCTAGTCATCTCCTGGCCTCTTGTGATGGGATTTCTCTCCCAAGCTGCCTTGAGGAGCAAGGACTTCCCGCTAGACATCAAATTAGGTAGCAGAGTGCACCGCGTGCGCCAATGCACGCGGTGACCATGCGGCTGGTGTGCAGTATGTGCGCTCTGTGCATTGGGGCCCTCGGCCTCGTCGGTTTCTTCCTCTCTTTCGACACCTAGCTATGTCTAGGGACTTCGTTTCGTCGTCGCCCTCGCGCTGGACCCCTCTCCCCCTCTCCCGTCCCATCCGACGCGGTGCACCGACGGTGCCCGTGCCGCAAACCTCCTCTGCTCCTCCCTGTTTCAGTCGCCCGCGAGCTCCCGAGTCTTCCCGACCTCGCTTGAGCCTTCCCCGATCCTCTGTGAAGCTCGTGGATGTCTCTCCCCTCCTCCCCGCGGCTTCCTGAAGGCTCCGGCGCGTGGTGGACGTGACGCCGTGGCCGAGCCCGGCCACCCTCGTCGCCCCGCCTATAAAAGGGCCTTCCGAGCCCCTCCCGACCTCACCATCGCACTCACCGCACTCGACTACCCCTCCCTAGCCACCTGCCCGAGCCGGAAAAGCCCTCCCCGTCGCCCATTGCCTCCATGGCCGCCGCCACCTCGTGCTCAAATTCGAGGAGGCCGAGCCCTCTCTCTCCATTCTGACCTCACCAGCGTCTTCATTGAGCTCCATTTACCCTCCCCACTACCTCGTTCCATCACCGGAGCCGCCGTCGCCTCGCCCGAGATTGGCCGGAGGTAGCAGCTTCGGTCGCCAGCCGTGCCCTGTCCGCCTCCTCTGTCCGCCAATGCCCCCGCAGCTACGGCCTCTCCCCAACGCACGAGGGCCCCTTGCCGGGCGCGGCGTCGTCTTCTGCACCCGCCGGTGGCCGGAGCTCGGTCAGAGTCGGCCTGAGTCGCCGGTCCGGCGTCGGCCTCGCCTGTGCCTCGCCTCCTCTGTTCTGGTCCTCGGGAGGAAGAAGAAGGAGACAGGAGAGATAGGGAGGTCCGCCGTGGGCCCCGCCTGTAAGCCTCACAGGCGTCGACCCCACCCCGGGCCTGCGCAGTTTTAAGTGGAGACGTATTCTAGAGAATACGTTTTCATCTAAAGAAAGCGTATTTTGAATCTACTTCGGTTGAGAAATCGTTTTCCCGTGTAGAAGACGTATTTCAGCCGAGTGCGCTTTCTGTTTAGCCGCCAGGGGCCTGTCTGTGAATAATTTATTTGCAGATTGGTCCCTGTACTTCGAACGGCTATAACTTTTCAACTGAGACTCCGATCGAGGTGAATCCAACGCCCACGTCTTCGTCTTGTCGAGCCCGTTCTGATGGAGTCATTTTCATAATGTTTACACACAGTGGAAATGACCCTTTTGCCCTTGTCTGTAAACAGCCCCTCCGAGAGAGAACTGTTTCCGGCAGTCAACTCCGCGACCATTCCGCACTCCTTCCCGATGATTCCTTCATCCCCAGGCAAGCCACAACTCTCATCTGCATCATCGCATTGCAATGTCATAGTTTGACTATTTGCTTTATCAGTAAGTATGAGTATCTGTGAAATGAATTGGATTATGCAATGATCGAGTTAATTCTCGGATAGGTGACTACCATGTTGAGTACCGGATTATTAGTGACTAGTAGCCTACCCACTTGTTGATACTGTGATGTTGAGATCACTGTCTATGATTATTTTGGAGTTCATCCGGCAGTTCGTAGAGATGAATTAGTAGCAGTGGCTTAAGCATACTGGTTATCGGAGTGTCAGCCATGACGGAAATATTATTCGGGGATTAGATATTTCATGGCTGACCTTGAGTCACCTGTCCGGACTTATCCATGCAGCCACATTTGCCGGTATGGGACGGCCTTGACTTGGTCTGATCGCGTGCTCTTTCACCGGTACCGCCCGACAGGGAAGGTTATGCGTGCGCGCTACCCTGGCCCGGTAGGCGGCGATAACCTTGTGAGCCCAGTTGAGTTTTGTGCCGGCGTCCCCGTTTGGGACAGTTCAGTTTGGCCACGACGGTGGCAGGTGTCACGAGGTGACACAGGGGCCACCCAGGGCTTGACTCCGGGGGAGGATGATTGCCGGTGGTACGATGGGAGAGTCACGGGTCAGGCAGGTTTCGTTGGAGCAACGCTGATCCACCCGAATGGGATCACGAGGTCAGTGCTCCATAGTGTGGGTAAAGTGCGCAACCTCTGCAGAGTGTAAAATCTATTCGAATAGCCATGTCCACGGTATTGGACAGTCCGTCCAGACCTCACTAGGTGGTCAACCATGGTAGTGATGATAATGATGAAAGAACTCGTCGTATGATCAGAAGTACTCGGTGGTTCATGAGTATTCTGAGGGTTGTGGGACAACCCGGAGGAGAGTAAGTTTGTCAGATTTGTCGTGCAGATGGAATCAGGTATTTGATATGTTAGCCATGAGATGGCTGTGAGTTGAGTGGTCGGATGACCACATGCTTGGGGATTGGACTTGGTATAGGTTCGGATTGGAGCCTGAGATTATTTGAAGTATGGATTTAATACGCTTTACCTTACTGCAGTCATTTCAGTAGCTACCTTGCTAGATAACCATGCTGGTTAATTTTGGATTGCTATGATGTTGTTTTGCTTTAATGCTGATGTTTGTTGTGAGCTTGCGAGTACATTCAAAGTACTCACCTGGCGTGTCATGCCAGTTTGCAGGTCATGCCATGATTGCTTGCTTGTCGAGGATCCTGAGTTTGCGACCTAGGAGACGCATTCTAGCCAGAGTCCCTGCGGAGTGGAGTCCATCACCGTCGTCGTTGTTTCGCTGCCGAGAGAGAGTTACTCCGCTGTTAGCATAGAGCTACCCCGGGCAGGCATAGTGTTGCCGTGCCGATGTAATCCTTGTACCGTCGTAACCATATCCATAGTAATAAAGAGCTGATTTGTTCTATGCCAACAGTGCCGTATTCCAGAAGACTTGTCCTTGGGCTGGAATACGGGGCGTTCCGGTTTACTCTGAGCCGGGGTGCCACAGAAGTTGGTATCAGAGCAGGTCTGGCTATAGGACGCGCGGTCTAGGTGCGAGCGTTAGTACCCGGTAGTTTAGGACCCGGTTGGTTTGCTGCACTTGTTTGTTGCATTTGTTTGTGCATAGCATGCATATAGACTAGATATCTTGTCACCAACGATGGATCTGGCGAGTGTGGGTGGCATTGGTTTCGATTCACTACCTGCACCCTCCAGTTGCATGCTCCTTGGTGTTTGGTGTCATCTTCGTCCCAGCGGAGTGATGCCAAGGTGCCTGGTTGTATCGATCCCTTGCAGGATTGATGCACAGGTGCCACACCAATATATCCTTTTCAACCACCCCTATGGTTCGGTGATAGACATGTTTCTATCCCGGATCGTGCCATTCCTCTAGCCGTTTTGGCAACCCTTACTGATCCTTGCTATCAGAAAAGGGCAATGCCTGCAAGCCTTTCTCTCCACCACTATCTTATTCCGCCACCTATTCTTTGGACGTGTATGGTTTTCTTCCGTACGCTTGATGATGATGTGGTCGTAACCTCTGTGTTCCGACCCCCGACCACCAAGTTCATCCTCGCCACCGGTTCCATCCGTGTTAAGTCCGTGTTTGGTGTAGCCTTGTTTACACCAATTTTCTTCCACACATTGATTCACTTTCGTGCACATCGCCACAGCATGTTAGACCGTTATACCGGAGTTCTTGCGAGATTTGTGTGCTTAAGTAGGAATGCATATTATTGCTGTGAATAGCTGTAGAATGTGATATTGCTTGTGTGTGTGTGATCTTGCTTGTTTTGTGTGCTTTTGTTTAGTCGTTTCTTTTGTTTCTTTATTTGGGCCCTTGGTGTTACCTTATTTTCCCCTTATGGAAGTTGCTCACCGACCCTGAACCCAAAGAAATCAGTGAAGAGACAGTCATGTGGAAGCTCAGCTCAGCAATATGAAATTTTCAGCCGACTGTGCTATATCAGGAATATCGAGCCTGAATATAAATGATATCCTAGCCGGATTAATTATCAGCATCCAGTATACATCAGTGCAACTTTCACAACAGCAAGGATCACATCAGCAAGAAGGCAAATTGTGTACATGATCCACAGTGCATTCCGTGCCAAAGGTATGATTTATATACAAGGTTTGAGTCTGCTATGAGTACAGTTTGAACCCTGCTATGTCTTGGAAGCAAGCCATAATGTGCTATGAACTTAGAGTTCAGCAAGAAGGATAGCCGAATACCCTGTTGCATACAACAAGTAACCGACAGCAGAAACGGTAAGGTATATGCATAATAGTGAGCTGTATGGGACACGGATGAACCCTTGTCTGTCTTTCTTTGGTGACGGCACCACGCCTGTGTTCTGAGCTATTTCCAGCCGTCCGGGGTGGATGCCGATTTTTATTTCTCTTGTCAACAACTGTCCGTGTTCTGAGCTGCTTTTCGGCCGTCTCGGGCAGCTGTTGAATTTCTCTTCGTAGCAATGACCCTATGCTCTGAGCTGTTTTTTTTTCGGCCGTCTTAGGGAGTTGCTACTTTCTTCTTATCGACACCGTCTCATGCTCAGAGCTGCTTTTCAGCCGTCTTGAGTCGGGGTTGAGTTATTCCAGTAAAAGTCCCAGATCTGAGTTGTAAAGACCGTTCTGGTGGCTACTGGTTTATTTGCCGATTTCATCCAAGGGTTCAGACAGTCGTCACCCTACAGCTATAACTTGTAAAGTAATATGCCTACCAGAATATTGCACCTGACAATACCTATGGTCACACGGAGAATCAAGAACACATAAAGCCAAGTTCTTTCAGTAAAGGATCCAGGCAAAGAGAACTATAATGAAAAAGCAAGATTGGCCATACAGATATGGTAATGGTGGCAAGATCAACATGGTATAGATACTCAGAGAAGCCTGGCTCGGTACCAGTCACCATGGGTACACACCCACGGGGTCTATTCTATTTGCAAGGACCCCATATCAAGACAACTCGCCCCGCCAACCAGATATGCTTAGAATTGTCAGAAGAGGGCAACCAAGCTGGTCAGTCTCGAAGCATGTGTCCTCACAGATGGGAATCAGTTAAAGACTAACCTGCCGGGAACAAGATTCTGCTGCTAGGACTCCTGTCAGTCAAGTCCATGGATAATATCACAATAAGACCGTACACCTCTATGCGGGTCATGACGGGTGACAGTCAAATATTTGGTAAGAGCCTCATACCTAGGACAGTGAAGATACCCAAGATGACCCAGCAATCCGTGCGAGGAGTCAGATTCCGCCTGGACAACGGTACGACTCATAGTATTGTTTTAAGCCTGGAGGACACACAGCCATTCGAAGTCACCCAGTGAAATGAGTAAAAGATTTCGTGTCCACCAAGAGAACCTGTTCACAACTCAGTGAACAATCGTTCATATTGGACCTCGTCACGACACATCCATGAGGGATCACCCTCGGACTTACGAGCATGGCACATTGTTTGGTCAGGATAATTTATTGCCCCAGATAGGTCAGTAGACACAAAAGGATTGTAGTCAGAATAGCATATGAGGTTAGATTTGCCAGAAAAAGGATCCAGTGAAGCAACCCACCCCGAAGCAAGGCAGTCCGTCATATAAAACTCAGTGGAAGCATTATACAAAGGTAAAAAGGAAACCCGAGTTGGAAACGGTTTCCTCAAGAGGAAATGTTCTGGTTTGATCCCTGAGCAACCAAATCCCGAGGACGAGATTTCTTTAAGGGGGGTAGGATTGTAACACCCTGGATTTTGCCCATTTTCTTTTTCTTTTGATTTTGGTCCGGATTCGCTTTTTGTGGCTTAGTAGTCTTGCAACCTGGAGGGATCACCCTTCATTCTTCTTCCCGAGTGGCTTGCCAACCTCAAAACCATCCCAAGACCATGTCATTTCCATCTTGGACCAACTCCCAATATTCTTTTCTTGGGAATATTCCTTTTTCTATTAAAGGAATAACCCTGTCAGCTCTGAGTTGTGAAGCAACTCATATTTCTATCATTCCCAAAATTCCCAAATAATTCCCATAAATCCTTTGGGACATATCTTATACAGATATGTCAAAATATTCCTTGCCATACCCAAAAATATTTCACAAATATTCCTTTTCTGATTCTACCCTATCTGTCAGATTGAGAAGCAAGTACCCATTATATTTGCTTGCTTGCTCTCAAACTTTTTGTGAACTCTTTCCTATCCATATCATTGCCACATGACAAAATTCAACTTTATTTGGATATTAAATCTCTCTTGGCTAATTTCCAAAGTTTCTGGGCAACTGGAATCTTTGTGAAGCAAGTGCTAGCTAGGAGTATCCAAATGAGTTGAAATTTTTCAGGCATATTGATATGCTCAAATCCTGACTCTCCACCAAATTTGAGCATCATCCCTTCAACTATGTGAGCATAGCATCAAATCTTTGTTTCTGGTCATTATTCTGGGTTGTGAAGCAACTATGTTTTATGTTGCTCCATAACTCCTGAAATTTTACCAGGACATTAACCTATCTATATAACACCTCTCCACAAAATTTGGGCTCAATTCATCTACCCAATAATACCCTAGAATTTCCCTAAGATTCTGTCCAGTGGGGTGCTGTGTGAAGGAAGTACCACTTTGGTTTATCCAAATGGTATGAAATTTATACAGTATCCTCATATGATCAAATTATTCATCTCCTCCAAAATTCAGCTCAATCCAAGCAAGTATGTGAGTGCCACTTCATATTTTGCATTTCTGTTCAGTAAAGCCCATTGAACTGCAAGTGCTATTTATCTCCATCCAAATGGTCTGAAAATTTGCAGTGATGATCACCCTAGTGAGTGATCACTCTCAGCCAAATATCTGAGTCAAGTTCCTTCTCAACTTTTCTCAGCTCACATCAAACAGCTTGCTGGTGCATTGTATCCAAGTTCCCTCTAGTCATCTCCTGGCCTCTTGTGATGGGATTTCTCTCCCAAGCTGCCTTGAGGAGCAAGGACTTCCCGCTAGACATCAAATTAGGTAGCAGAGTGCACCGCGTGCGCCAATGCATGCGGTGACCATGCGGCTGGTGTGCAGTACGCGCGCTCTGTGCATTGGGGCCCTCGGCCTCGTCGGTTTCTTCCTCTCTTTCGACACCTAGCTATGTCTAGGGACTTCGTTTCGTCGTCGCCCTCGCGCTAGACCCCTCTCCCCCTCTCCCGTCCCATCCGACGCGGTGCACCGACGGTGCCCGTGCCGCAAACCTCCTCTGCTCCTCCCTGTTTCAGTCGCCCGCGAGCTCCCGAGTCTTCCCGACCTCGCCTGCGCCTTCCCCGATCCTCCGTGAAGCTCGTGGATGTCTCTCCCCTCCTCCCCGCGGCTTCCCGAAGGCTCCGGCGCGTGGTGGACGTGACACCGTGGCCGAGCCCGGCCACCCTCGTCGCCCCGCCTATAAAAGGGCCTTCCGAGCCCCTCCCGACCTCACCATCGCACTCACCGCACTCGACTACCCCTCCCTAGCCACCTGCCCGAGCCAGAAAAGCCCTCCCCGCCGCCCATTGCCTCCATGGCCGCCGCCACCTCGTGCTCAAATTCGAGGAGGCCGAGCCCTCTCTCTCCGTTCTGACCTCACCAGCGTCTTCATTGAGCTCCATTTACCCTCCCCACTACCTCGTTCCATCACCGGAGCCGCCGTCGCCTCGCCCGAGATTGGCCGGAGGTAGCAGCTTCGGTCGCCAGCCGTGCCCTGTCCGCCTCCTCTGTCCGCCAATGCCCCCGCAGCTACGGCCTCTCCCCAACGCACGAGGGCCCCTTGCCGGGCGCGGCGTCGTCTTCTGCACCCGCCGGTGGCCGGAGCTCGGTCAGAGTCGGCCTGAGTCACCGGTCCGGCGTCGGCCTTGCCTGTGCCTCGCCTCCTCTGTTCTGGTCCTCGGGAGGAAGAAGAAGGAGACAGGAGAGAGAGGGAGGTCAGCCGTGGGCCCCGCCTGTAAGCCTCACAGGCGTCGACCCCACCCCGGGCCCGCGCAGTTTTAAGTGGAGACGTATTCTAGAGAATACGTTTTCATCTAAAGAAAGCGTATTTTGAATCTACTTCGGCTGAGAAATCGTTTTCCTGTGTAGAAGACGTATTTCAGCCGAGTGCGCTTTCTGTTTAGCCACCAGGGGCCTGTCTGTGAATAATTTATTTGCAGATTGGTCCCTGTACTTCGAACGGCTATAACTTTTCAACCGAGACTCCGATCGAGGTGAATCCAACGCCCACGTCTTCGTCTTGTCGAGCCCGTTCTGATGGAGTCATTTTCATAATGTTTACACATAGTGGAAATGACCCTTTTGCCCTTGTCCGTAAACAGCCCCTCCGAGAGAGAACTGTTTCCGGCAGTCAACTCCGCGACCATTCCGCACTCCTTCCCGATGATTCCTTCATCCCTAGGCAAGCCACAACTCTCATCTGCATCATCGCATTGCAATGTCATAGTTTGACTATTTGCTTTATCAGTAAGTATGAGTATCTGTGAAATGAATTGGATTATGCAATGATCGAGTTAATTCTCGGATAGGTGACTACCATGTTGAGTACCGGATTATTAGTGACTAGTAGCCTACCCACTTGTTGATACTGTGATGTTGAGATCACTGTCTATGATTATTTTGGAGTTCATCCGGCAGTTCGTACAGATGAATTAGTAGCAGTGGCTTAAGCATACTGGTTATCGGAGTGTCAGCCATGACGGAAATATTATTCGGGGATTAGATATTTCATGGTTGACCTTGAGTCACCTGTCCGGACTTATCCGTGCAGCCACATTTGCCGGTATGGGACGACCTTGACTTGGTCTGATCGCGTGCTCTTTCACCGGTACCGCCCGACAGGGAAGG
Organism: Thinopyrum elongatum; assembly: GCA_011799875.1. Classification (NCBI taxonomy): domain Eukaryota; kingdom Viridiplantae; phylum Streptophyta; class Magnoliopsida; order Poales; family Poaceae; genus Thinopyrum; species Thinopyrum elongatum. The sequence continues at coordinate 335,809,499 of CM022303.1, read as the reverse complement.
TTATGCGTGCGCGCTACCCTGGCCCGGTAGGCGGCGATAACCTTGTGAGCCCAGTTGAGTTTTGTGCCGGCGTCCCCGTTTGGGACAGTTCAGTTTGGCCACGACGGTGGCAGGTGTCACGAGGTGACACAGGGGCCACCCAGGGCTTGACTCCGGGGGAGGATGATTGCCGGTGGTACGATGGGAGAGTCACGGGTCAGGCAGGTTTCGTTGGAGCAACGCTGATCCACCCGAATGGGATCACGAGGTCAGTGCTCCATAGTGTGGGTAAAGTGCGGAACCTCTGCAGAGTGTAAAATCTATTCGAATAGCCGTGTCCATGGTATTGGACAGTCCGTCCAGACCTCACTAGGTGGTCAACCATGGTAGTGATGATAATGATGAAAGAACTCGTCGTATGATCAGAAGTACTCGGTGGTTCATGAGTATTCTGAGGGTTGTGAGACAAACCGGAGGAGAGTAAGTTTGTCAGATTTGTCGTGCAGATGGAATCAGGTATTTGATATGTTAGCCATGAGATGGCTGTGAGTTGAGTGGTCGGATGACCACATGCTTGGGGATTGGACTAGGTATAGGTTTGGATTGGAGCCTGAGATTATTTGAAGTATGGATTTAATACGCTTTACCTTACTACAGTCATTTCAGTAGCTACCTTGCTAGATAACCATGCTGGTTAATTTTGGATTGCTATGATGTTGTTTTGCTTTAATGCTGATGTTTGTTGTGAGCTTGCGAGTACATTCAAAGTACTCACCTGGCGTGTCATGCCAGTTTGCAGGTCATGCCATGATTGCTTGCTTGTCGAGGATCCTGAGTTTGCGACCTAGGAGACGTGTTCTAGCCAGAGTCCCTGCGGAGTGGAGTCCATCACCGTCATCGTTGTTTCGCTGCCGAGAGAGAGTTACTCCGCTGTTAGCATAGAGCTACCCCGGGCAGGCATAGTGTTGCCGTGCCGATGTAATCCTTGTACCGTCGTAACCATATCCATAGTAATAAAGAGCTGATTTGTTCTATGCCAACAGTGCCATATTCCAGAAGACTTGTCCTTGGGCTGGAATACGGGGCGTTCCGGTTTACTCTGAGCCGGGGTGCCACAGTCAGCTCCCATGTTTCCAGGCTGGCCACCATTGCCACCACCATTGTGGTTATTCCGAGAAGCCTGATATTTTAATTCTTGCATGATGAAGCAATTTTCCCAGGAGTGGTTTGTCGACTTGCCGGCTTGCCATTAAAATTGTGTTTTGGACATGGTACTTTAAGAGCTTCCTCATAATTACGTCAATGATTATCCGAGTAGGTCCTTCGAGAATTAATATTCCTTCGCTGATTCCTAAAGCCAGTATTTGTATTGGTGACGAAATCGGATCTTCCCTCGGTACTCTTGCGCTTTTTGTTTTGATTACCATTGTTGTTGACGTGGCTATTCTGCTGGTGGCCCTTGACAACACCATTTTTCTTGCCTTTCCCAGACTTCTCATCATTTGAAGTTGGGTCCTTCGTGTTATCTAACTCGGCATATCTGGTGTGAACATCCATGAGGTCACCCATGTCCTTAACCTTCCTTTTTGGCGTCCAAGCTTCTGGACCAAGGGCTAGAAATGATAGTTCCTTTCCAGGACGAGGACGGCTTGCTGAGCTGTGATGCGATCTGAAGAGTGTATAATCTCCGCAATCCATTGTTACCAGTGATGAGCCGATTCGTTGTCCCTCTGGACACACTGCTCCAAATTAAGAACTGTAGTTGGACATTTGTAGGTTCCTTGGAAATTCTTAATGAAGCGTTCTTTCAACTCCTGCCAAGTGTTGATGGAATTTGGGGCCAGATTCTTCAACCAAGTCCATGCTGGACCCTCAAGCATCATAGTCAGGTATCAGGCGCATACAACATCACTAACCTCCAGCATATCCATGGCTAATTCATAACTCTCGATCCACTCAGCTGGCTCTAGATCAGCTGTATAATTAGAGACTTTGCAAGGACCCTTGAAATCCTGTGGCATACGCTTGTAGTCCTAAGCATGGCGTCCCAATAGTCCTACTAGTTATACCAACACTCCATAAAGCTGGCTGGGTTGAGGTGGGAGGGGATTGCACCACAGGTTGAGCGTGTGCTACTCCTATATTCTCTGCCCCTGATTCTCGCATAGCACGAGTGGCATCGACAACTGCCTGTGCATCTGAGTATGCCGGTCGTGGTGGATTTGTGTGTGGCTGTTGCTCCCTCTGCTGGTGTACACTACTGGAGACTACCGGGGAGTCAGCGTGTCGACTCCTCTAGCGGCTCTGGTGCAGGGTGGAATGAAACTAGTGCTGGCTATTAGAAAAATTTGCCTGTTGAGTCACAGTAGTTTTCAACATCTCAATAGCATTCCTAGCCCCGATCTCTATCGGACTGTTCCCCGTAATTAGAATCGCAACATGATTATGAGTCGCTGCCAGCACGGTGAGGCGGATACTGGACCGGCGAGGGCTGTTGAGCCGATGGTGTCTGATGCTGCTGAGCCGGCTGATATTCTTGAGCCGACGGTTGCAACTGAGTTGTGTTTGGCGGTACAACATGAGTCAACTAGGGTATGGCAGGTGCCGCATGTGGCATGCCGTCGCCTGCCCCTAGGATGGGTGTGTCTCTTGGTGTATCAAACAAACATGTAGGCTCAAAACTTGCTGGTAGCCGACTCTGATGCCTCCTCTGGTGTACTGCAGAGTTCTCGTTTTGATGGAAATGAGATGAAGTGCCTCTGCTTTCAAGTGCTCGGTTTCGCTAAGGATGTGGGCCCGTGTTTCTACCATGCGAATATTCTCAGCATTAATATCCTTTTTGATCTTGGCCATCTGTTCGTGAAGCTTTGCAACCTCCGCATTGCGCTCGGCCATGTTCTCTGTGGTCACTGGAGCCATCAAGAGCATGCCCAGAGTAGTCATCAACTCCGCCAGCGCCTAAGCTGACGTTTGGCTTGAGCCAGCTGCGGCGGAAGCCACTGCCTCGGCCCCAACCATCATGGAATTTTGAGCCGCCACTGTCTCGACCGGGTTCTAGTTCCCTGCCATGTAGACAGCTGCGCGGCGGGGCGGCTCGCAAACCTCCGGATCAATCTCGCAATCGGAGTAGCCCCCCAGCCCATCAGTGAAAAGCGGAAGAATTGACTCGGTATCCCCAACCAAAGACTCATCGTCCGAGTTGACTAGCTCGTCACCGCTAGATGCGGAATCACCTGACAGGTCGACTCCATGAGTGAAGGCAACAAAAGCGTGGATCTGGCCGGGTCTTGCCTAGCCGGGTCTAGTCCGACGAGCCAACTCGATGGGGTCGGAGATGATGTCTGGCTCGGGACCAGTTTCGCTGATCGCGCAAATGAAGACGTGGATCTTGCGAAAGGGGACCCGGTACCCATACTCAGTCGAGTCGGCCTCGGGACCCTAACTTTAGTCGTTGATGTAGAGCTTGCCACGGTGACTCTTCATCATCTGGCCGATCACGTATCCCTCGATCCCTAGAAGAGCTCCCTCCAAGAACTCAACACTACCGTGCGGTGGCCCCACAGTGGGCGCCAACTGTCGTGGTTTTGTCACGGCAGATGTCCTCGTGAAAGCACTGAGTTTTGAGGCCATCGCAACTAGGTGGTTGCTTGGACGGGGTTGATCAAGAATGAAGAACACAAAGTGTCGATGCAACAAACATGTGTGTTTGCCGCCCTGACTTATGCATAGGCGTGCGGCAGATCATACATCAAGTATCATTGTTTAACACAAAATAAGCCAGAGAAACCACTCTTCGTGAGATAAAGGAGCGCATTAAGAAGACCAAACCAACTAGAGGGTTCCCAAGAAGGCCTCCCTTGTCGGGCAAGCAGGGCCAGCGGGGTCGAGGCTGCACCTAGGACCAAGGCCAAGCCATCTCGGCAGGGTTTTCGGGGCTGCCAAGGCCAAGAAAAAACCCCAGGCCAAAAGACCCGGCAGGCTCCGTGCCGGCAAACCTCCACCAGGACGACACCGCTCCACCTCATCAGACCACCAGTCACTAATCAGTGCTCTGTCAAGCTCTCGAGCGGCTAGGTGGATCCTGTCGTGCACGTGGCAACCTGCTGGAGAAGAGATTACCTTTAATGACACCCGTCGCAGAGGTGTGTCATGCAAATAAGAGGTAGTTAGGCAAGCGGTGGAGAAACCTTGCCGGGGCTACCCCTCCATGTGACACCTAGCAGTGCATTTAATGCACCTTGTCCTAATTGCCAGAGTTAGGTATGATAGCACTGTTAGCTATCTAATCATACTATAATGACTGTTTTGCCACTGTGGTCGCCTCTTAAGCTATAAAAGGAGGCCTGAGGCAACCTAGCAAAGGATTCAAAATTTTGATCCCCCAACACTTGTACGCGCATAGCCACTCTCCCCGAGGCACCCTTGCTGGGCTTGAGCGCTCTGTGTCTTTGTGTTCCTATAATCAATCCACCAAAGCAGGAGCAGGGTATTACGCTGCTCAGCTGCCCAAACCTGGGTAAAAGAGAGTTGTCCTCACCGTGCTACCCTGATGCCTCTGCTCTTTGTGCAATGTGATTGCCCTTCGCCGAACCACAAGGGGCCTCTTGGTCCCATAGGTGATCGTGTTCCACCACGACATCTTTGGCGCGCCAGGTAGGGCTTCTCGCTTGTGCAAATCTGAAGCAGCGGCCAGCGCATCGATCTTCATCATCTTTTACATCACCAATGGCTCCTAAGAAGAAGAGTGGTGCGGCGGCACACCCTTCCGCTTCGAAGGCCCCTTCACCTGCGGCTGTGGGCGCCAGAGGCGCCTCAGCCATAGCGGGCAGGGCGGGTGTCGGTGTCAAGACCTGCGGATCTCGGGTAGGGGGTCCCAAGCTGTGGATCTTAGATCAATGGGGAACAAGGGACGATGAACACGGTATTTACCCAGGTTCAGGCCCTCTCGAAGAGGTAAAACCCTACGTCCTGCTTGATTGTATTTGTTGTGTATGATATGGTTTGTCGGTGCAACAAACCCTGGGTCTGTTGCCCTGACTGTGCATAGGCACGAGAACAAGATTACAACACCAAGGCCGTGCCAAGATACAAGAGACCAAGATCTTCGAAGAACCAGCATGCTGATTAATAAGGCCAAGACCAAGACAGAGAAGCGAGACATCACCAGGAGAAAAGCCTTCCTTGCCGGGCAGGCGGACCTGGCAAGGACAAGGGCTCCCTCGAAAGAAAGCATTCAAGATGTCCCGACAGGGCCTGCCGGGACTCACGAGGGCAAAGACACCTCACCAAGCCATCTCACCACGATCCACGTCGTTGATCAATGCGGTGTCAAGCCGCAAAGTGACTAAGTGGCAGCCATTCGCCACATGGCGACCTCTTTCTACAGGAAATACATACAGATGACACCCGTCCTGCGACGTGTCAGGTAAGCAGGCATGGAGCTGGCAAGACGAGCCCGGCAAGGCTTGCCGGGCAAGCAATGATGTGACGTTGAGCGGTGCGTTTAATGCACTCTGTCAGCCTGCAGAATTTGGTATGATAGCACTATTTGCTATCTTATCAATGCATAATGACTGTTTTGCCACTGTGGTGACCCCTTAACCTAAAGTTGAACATCCCCACGCTCGTACGCGCGTAGTCACTGCCTCCCCAGGGCGATCCTGCCGGGTAAGTGTGCTACGCTCCACCACCACTTTTCCACCATCAATCCAGCAAAGCAGGAGTAGGGTTTTACGCCTCGCGGCGGCCCGAACCTGGGTAAAATTGCCCGTGTGAACTTTGTCGTGCTGCCCCATGTTCTTCTGCTCTTTGTGCAACGCGACATCCCCCCTGCCAAACCAGGAAGGGGCCCCTTGGCCCCATAGGTGGCTATGGTTTCCCGCGACATCTTTGGCGCGCTAGGTAGGGCGATCGCTTGCATGAACCTGAAAGCGTGTGCAGCGTGTCATCTTCATCACCATCTTCGTCTTCGACGGCGCCGTCGGCAATGGCGCCCAAGAAGAAGCCCGGTGCTGTTGCTCACCCATCCACCTCGAAGGCACCGCCACCCGTAGCCACCGATGCTCCAGGGGACGCAGAGGCGCACGAGAGTGTGGACGCCGCTGGGGCTGTGGTCGGGGCAGGCGGCACCGTCACCACTTCCCCTACGGTCGAAGCAGGAGCAGGAGACGCCAGGGTAGAACAACATCAGCAACACCCTGATGGCCATGCTCCGCGAGGTACGGGTGAAGGGGCTACTCCATCCACACTCCTTCCCCTCGCCGACGGGCACAGCCACAGCAATGGCGCTCGGTCCGGGGCGAATCGCCGCCCTCCGGCCGCCCCCACCACAGGGGCGGCCGCAGCACGTGCACCTCCCCCGGGACAAGGCGACCAGGCTGCTACGCCTAGTGGAGCTGCTGACCCTCAAGCGCCATCACTGCACCACCATGCCATCCTGGTGGCCGCCCCGCAATAGCGGGGACGTGATATGGTCGCTACTGGCCTCGTCAGGAGCCGAGCGATGGTGCGATCTGCGTCATCATTGCCCATACCAAGTACTGCTACGGAGGCCATGGTGCGGGATCAACTACTGCTGAGGTTTCCGCCAGTAGCCGAGCAGATGGATGAATGACGTGCCACCATACAGAGCTTGCTCGGCTTCGCCAAGGCTGGGGGCTCGCAGCGAGCTGGCCCGCCACGGCCTCCCGAAGCGACGACAACGGCCCGTGCTGCTGGTCGTACGGAAGGGGTCACCCCCACGGTACAATCCCCGCCACGGCAGCTAGCACAGGCGCACTAGAATCAAGAACCTGATGGCGTCTCGACGGCCTCTTCTGACCCTCGAGCGCGTCCAGGGTTGGCAGCGTGCTCTGGAGGACAGGCGGAGGGGAGACGCGCGCGTTGTCGTTGAGCAACGCTGCGACGCCCACCGCCGGGCCAATGGGTGTGACGGTCCCGATGTCGACAAGCCTGCGCTCGATACTGCCGGGTACCTACCTTTCGAGGTTGGGTGCCCTGCCTTTACTCGTGAGCTGCGGCAAGTCCGTTGGCCGTCCGTCCGCACGTTCAAGCCAGAGATACCCGAAAAGTATGATGGGAGGCTGAACCCGGCAGAGTTTCTGAGCATCTACACCATCGCTGTTCAAGCTGCCGGGGGAAGAGATGAGAAGGTATTTGCCAACTACTTCCCTTTGGCTCTCAAGTCCAATGTGAGGTCTTGGCTGATGCACCTGCCAGAGAACTCCATTTCGTCATGGGCTGATTTGTGCAATGAGTTCATTGGCGCCTTCACTGGCGGCCATCAAGAACCAGGTCGGCCCAGTGATCTGCAGCTTCTTCAGCAGAAAGAAGGAGAGACTCTCCGGAAGTATTTGCAGAGATTTAGCAGAGTCCACAGAAACATCCCAAATATCCATCCAGGAGCTGTGATAGCCGCCTTCCAGTTCAATGTGCGCAACCGGAAGATTCGTTCCAAGATGAATGTACGGTTGCCCAAGACTGTGAAGGAACTTTACACCTTGGTGGATAAGTGTGCTCGGATGGAGGAGGGAAGAAAACTGCCCGGAGAGGAGGATTGCATTAATGTTGATTCAGAGGATGATGATGAGTCCACCAGTCAGAAGAAGAGCAAGAAGCGCAATAAGAAGCGCAAGGATAAGACGGTAATGTCTGTTGAAGGGTCGGGTATCCCTAGTACCGGCAAGAAGGTTAAGGCCGAAACCCCAGGCAAGGAAGCTGCCGTGTGCTCTCACTGCCGGGAGGCCGCAGCCGCCGAAAAGGCCGGGAAAGGTGATGGACCGTACTGCAAGATCCATCGGACCAAGGGCCATGACCTTCAAGAGTGTTATCAGGTTGAGCAGCTTGTCAAGAGACAGTAAGCAGAATATGAGAAGCGTGACAAGGAAAAGGGACAAAATGTTGCTGGCGGTAAGGGTCGTGGTGGTGAAGTAAATCGCCCCTGCAGACCTCTTCGGAACAAAGGGAAACCCGCCAGGGATCGAGAGAAGGAAGCCTGAGGTGATGAGTGTGATGAAGGGGATGAAGAGGAAACCAGTGAGCAGGAGTTCCAGAAGGCCACTGACACCCTGTGCATTGACGGGGGTGCGTCCCTACACGCCTCTCACCGCCAACTCAAGCGGTGGGCGCGTGAGGTTAAAGCCGTGGAACTAGCGCCAGGGGCCTAGAAACCACTCAAATGGTCTCGCACGCCCATCATCTTTGGCAAAGAGGATCATCCTGACCGCACCACCGCGGTAGGATGTTTGCCGTTGTTGGTCTCTCCAACAATCCGCAACCTCAAGGTCATGAAGATGTTGGTGGACGGTGGGGTCGGGTTGAATCTGATTTCCCCAAAGGTTATCAGCAAGCTTCAGATAGCAGAGGATGAGTTAAAAGTCACCGGCACGTTTCAAGGAGTTAATCCCGGCAGGAGTCATCCTAAGGGAATGATCACGTTGCGTGTGACGTTTGGGGGAGAGCTGAACTACCGGACTGAAAAGATTGTGTTTGATGTGGTTGACCTCCCCTTGCCGTACAATGGAATCCTTGGACGCTCAGCCCTGGCTAAGTTCATGGCGGCATCCCACTATGCCTACAACATCTTGAAGATGCGAGGGCCAGTTGGAGTCATTTCCATCCCATCAGATGAGAAAGACGCACTCATTTTTGTGGATAAGATGTACCGGGACGCAGTCGCGGCAGAGGCAGCAGCAGCAGCAGTTCCCGCCAAGGAGAACAGAGGGAAGAAGAAGGATAGTAAGTGCTCCGGCAAGGAATTCGGGAAGCGCGCCTCTTCGGAGTGCGCTGCGCCTGTTGATGACTTGCCGGAGAGTTCCAACATCAAGATATCCAAGGTTGCTGCTCCACAAGTGAAGAAGGTCCTGGCAGGGCTGGCTGGCGTTGATGGTACTTTCACCATCAGTGCCACTCTCGATGACAAATAGGAAAGCGCGCTTGTTGCCTTCCTGCGGGTGAATATCGATGTGTTTGCCGGGCAACCGTCTGATATCCCCGGTGTTCCCAGGGAGGTAATCGAGCACCACCTTGCTGTCTGCCCACATGCCCGACCTGTCAAGCAGAAAGTCCGGAAGCAAGCCTTGGAGAGGCAGCAGTTCATTACAGAGGAGATCAAGAAACTTGAGGCAGCTGGTTTGGTCAGAGGAGTGCTGCATCCAACGTGGTTAGCAAATCCAGTGGTTGTCCGGAAGGCCAATGGGAAATGGAGACTTTGCATAGACTTCACAGATCTCAACAAGGCTTGCCCGAAAGACCCATTTCCCTTGCCGTGCATCAACCAGATCGCGGACTCCACTTCAGGCTGCGATTTGCTCTCCTTTTTGGATGCATATTCTGGGTATCATCAAATCTTCACGTCCAAGGAAGACGAAGAGAAGACCTTGTTCATCACCCCGTGTGGATTTGCAGGGGACATTTGCCAATTTGCGCAAGATCAACTTGAAGCTCAACCCGGAGAAGTGTGTATTTGGTGTTCCCTCCGGTAAGCTGCTCGGGTACTTTGTTTCCCATCGGGGGATCGAAGCCAACCCCGATAAGATCCAAGCCATCAAACAGATCCAAGCACCAAAGACGGTCAAAGATGTAAGGCGTCTGACAGGGTGCATTGCCGCGCTAAGCAGATTCATTTCCAAGTCTGCCGAGCGCGCCTTGCCGTTCTTCAAAATCTTGAAGAAGGCAGGGTCCATGAAGTGGACACCAGAAGCAGATGCGGCTTTGCAAGAGTTGAAGGCCTACCTATCTTCTGTGCCCACCTTGGTTGCTCCCAAACCGCAAGAGCCATTGCTGTTATACTTGGTGGCAACCAATCAGGTGGTTAGTGCAGCCTTGGTGGTGCAGCGGGAAGTGGATGAAACAGAGAGTGAGCAAAGACCGGCAGAGTTAGATAGGGATCAGGATAGAGATAAGCACGGTAGCGAAGACAACCCCAAGGACACGGCAAGGAAGAAAGTGGTGCAGCGCCCAGTGTACTTCATCAGTTCCCTGCTACAGGGGGCTAGATCAAGGTACTCTGGCGTGCAAAAGTTGATCTTTGGCCTCATCATGGCCTCAAGGAAACTGCGCCACTACTTCCAAGCCCATGACATCATGGTTGTCACTCGCTTCCCATTACAAAGGATACTCCGGAACCGTAAGGCTACTGGCAAAATAGTGGAGTGGGCTTTGGAGTTATCCAGTTTTGGTTTGAAGTTTGAGAGCACATCAACAATCCAGAGCAGGGCATTGGCAGAGTTTATTGCAGAATGGACGCCATCCCTTGACGAGGAAGTGCCAGAAACAGTTATCCCCGGCAAGGAGGCGCCCCAAGAATGGATCATGTATTTTGATGGTGCTTTTTCCCTACAAGGTGCAGGGGCTGGCGTGCTTCTCGTCGCTCCCTCCGGGGAACACTTGAAGTACGTCGTCCAGATGCATTTTGCCTGGGAAGAGGCAATCAACAATACAACAGAGTATGAAGGGCTCCTTGCCGGGCTTAGGATTGCCGCAGAATTGGGAATCAAGAAGCTGATCATTCGAGGAGACTCATAGCTTGTGGGGAGACAAGTCAACAAGGATTACCAAAGTCCATTGATGGAGGCATACATTGAGGAAGTGAGAAGATTAGAGGAGCGCTTTGACGGGTTGCAAACAGAGCACATACCTCATGCGGAAAATAGCATAGCTGATCACCTGTCAAAGTGTGCTGCCCAAAAGCTTCCTGTGGAACCAGGAACTTTTGTTCTCCATCTTACTCAGCCCTCCGTATCCCCAGCAACAATGACCCGAAAAAGGAGAAAGCTGGACTTCGGTAAGCCTCTCCCGGTAGAGCCATCCGCTCCTGGCCGGGACCCTGCCGGAAACAACTCCTCACAACCTGCCGGACCACACCCTCCAGCCGGACCCATGGTCCCTGCGAATGAGGAATGTGCCCCCGTAGTTGAGGAGGTGCTGCTAGTCCTTGTTGCCGAGCTCCAGGCTCCAACTTGGGCAAGGCACATAGTCCACTTTCTCCAAACCGGAGAACTCCCCAATGACCAAGATGAGGCTGAAAGAGTAGCCCGGAGGGACAGTATGTACTAGTTTGTCGATGACACTCTGTACAGAAGGAGGCCCAACGGTGTGAAATTGAAGTGCATCTACCGGGAAGAAGGGAAGGAACTGCTGGCTGAGATACACAAAGGCATGTGCGGCTCCCACATTGGATCAAGGGCGCTGGTTGGGAAAGCATTCCGGCAAGGATTCTATTGGCTCACAGCCCTCCAAGATGCGGTTGAGCTAGTCACCAAATGTGAAGCCTGTCAGTTCCATTCCAAGAAAATCCACCTGCCTGCCCAAGATCTTCAGACAATCCCTTTATCATGGCCATTTTCGGTCTGGGGGCTCGATATCCTGGGCCCTTTCCCCCGAGCGATCGGGGGCTTTGAATTCTTGTTCGTTGCTATCGACAAGTTTACAAAGTGGCCGGAAGTTGCTACCGTGAGAAAGGTGACTGCTCAATCAGCTATCAAGTTCTTGAAAGATTTGGTGTGTCGTTTTGGAATCCCGACAACGGCACCCAATTCACGAGCCGCGCCTTCATGCAATATGTTCATGCCCTCGGAAGCAAGATCTCGTTTGCTTCTGTCGCACATCCCAGAAGCAACGGGCAAGCTGAGAGGGCGAACACTGAAGTGCTGCGGGGACTCAAAACAAGAACCTTTGATACGCTGCAGAAGCATGGCAGGCGGTGGATCGATGAGCTGTCGGTAGTTCTGTGGTCCCTCAGAACGACACCAAATCGAGCTACCGGGCAGATTCCTTTTTCCCTGGTCTATGGGGCGGAAGCAGTTATCCCCACGGAACTCATTTACGGGTCGCCTCGAGTGCTTGCATACGACGAAGTAGTGCAAGATCAGCACCGGCGTGACGACGCTGTGCTACTCGAGGAGAACCGTCTCTGGGCTGCTACGTGTTCTGCACGCTATCAGCAAGACCTGCGTCGCTATCATAGCCGCAGGGTTCATGCCTGGTGTTTTGAGGAAGGCGACCTTGTCCTTAGGCGCGTTTAGTCTGCCAAGGGTACAAACAAGTTGACGCCGAAGTGGGAAGGCCCTTATCGGGTAGTACGAGTCACCAGACCTGGCGCAATCCGTCTGGAGACCGGAGATGGCATTCAATTACAAAACTCATGGAATATTGAGCATCTCCGCAAGTTCTACCCGTAAGGCGCGGCTGTCGGGCCCTGCCCGGCAGCCACCCTTTTGTACAGGCCTGGCCTTAGTTGCATGTAATCCCTTGTACAAAGCCAGGCGATGACCCTGAGCACCAGAGAAATAAACGAAGCGCTGGGGGGGGCCCCGACCAAGTTGCATGCATGCATAAGCATTCCAAGAGCATTTGCATAAGCATTTCATGAGCATTTGCATATGCATATAGATAGGATCGCATCCTCCATCATTCTCATCTGCATAAGGCTGCAGGTTCCTGCCGAGAACTCAGTTTCTGCAAGAAGATGCGGAGATGAACCAATGCTGCGATCCCCGGCGAACCAAACAGATAAGTTCTACCTCTTGTCCATAAGTGTTCTGTAAGCTAAAACTTGTGCATAAGAAAACCCCGCCACTCTTCGAAACTTAGGTGCTCCCATCCCTGGCTCGAACGTTGCTTCGGCCTGGATGGTCATAGTGGCCTTTGATGAAAAGAAGTTGGCGGGGGGCTGGTCCCTCTATTTCCTGCCGGTAAGCTCAGTTCCCCGACAATGAAGAAAGGGTACCGGCAGGATAGCCTGCCGGGGAAAACTCGTTTATTTAAAATAAAGAGGCATTTCACCTCTGCATGGACATATACATGCATGAGTTCCCAGCAAGGTTCATCTTTTTCTTTAATATGCTGGTCATACAAGTACAAACCTTACAGAACACAGACATGGACTCGAGAGATTACATCATTTGAACTAAAATTTGGCAAATGCCTACGAGTTTAAGATTGAAAAAAGATAAGTGTCCCGTGATGCCCTTTCTTATCCCTCTCCTCCTAGGCGCAACAGTTGAAGGCGAGAAGGGCAAAAGGAGTGCCTGAGCAGAAGCCTGGCCCGTTCCCATCGAGCTCCAGGAGAGGTAGCCTGACGGGGACGGGGGAGCACCGGGGAACGCATCGATGGAGAGCACGACGGAGGCGACCCGCCAACCACCACCACCAAGGCCAGCAGGACACGGGAGGGCTAATGAAGCTGTAATCCGAGAGGAAGCCTGCCGGGGTCTAGCTGGAAGATTGCTAGAGGAAGCCGGGCTGCACCATCCCCACCCCTGCATCCAACTCCCTGGCAAAACACCTTGCCGGGAAGTAGAGGCAGATGCAGATGATGGTGCTGCCACCTGATGAAGATGGTGCGGGTGACGCTCAGCCGGAGCCAGAGTCGTCGCCCTCCCGCGCGCTGCAGTCATTATCGCCATCACTATCCTCCTCGTCACTTTCGCTCGAGGAGGAGCTTTCGACGTTGGTTGAGCTCTCTGCGCAACACCCTAAGCGAGCTCCTGAGCGCTCGAAGATCTTGACGGAGAGCAGGCCGCTCTCCATTAATTTGAACCAGAGAACATGCCCTTCCGAGAAACCATGGGCATGAGCAACGGTCTTCCAACCACGACGGAGGTACATCACATGAGGAGCAGGGAAGTCGACATCAACCCACATGCCACCGTTCCCACAGCCCCTCATGTGCAACCTCAGAGCGCGTGGCTGTTCGAGCTCCATTTCCTGTGCAAATGGAGTAGGGAGGCGAAGGTGGCCGCATGGGGGTTTGTACAGCCTGATGATGAACTTTCGAGGCTGATCCCCGACATGGCCGTCCATTGGAGGGAGGACCGCCGGCGGGGGCGCGGCTAAGGCATCGCCCCGTCCCCCTCTTCCTCGAGCACCATGGCGACCTCGGCCTCGCCCCCTCCCTCCTCCTCTCGCGGTGGGCTCCTCTATCACGGGATCAGAAGGAGGAGGGATGCGCTGTCGAGTAGAAGCCCTCATCGCTGCCGCTGGAGTGCCGCCGCGCCCTCGTCCTCTCACCATGGTGAGTGGAGGAAGATTGCAAGAAGGGAGAAGAGGTGTGAGTGAAAATGCACTGCTCTTCCCCCCTTTTTATAGAAGGACGGAGCGGGGAGCTAGCCTTTTGCGCAGGAAACGGCCGCCCCGTTCCCCCAATGCGGCCTCCCTGCACCTTCTGCGGCCCAAAGAATCAAGGCCGACCCTCTGCCCCAACCATCGACGCCTGGTTCTCAACCGTGGCACTCATCCCCGCGCTCTCCGCATCCACCACCTACCACGACCAATGCATGCGGAACACATGGCAGGTGCGTGCGAGGTGGGGATCAAGTGGGATGGCAGTTTCTGCCCCGTGATCGTGAGGCGTGGGCAATCCACGGGCCACAGTCCAAGTTTTCCGCAGCATTACGCACGACGAGCAGGAAAACCGAAAACTGGCCCAGAATCAAGATTAATGAAGAAGCAAAGAAGACTCCAAGAGATCAGCCTCTTCAACGCCCCTGCCTGTGCACTTATTAGGACCTACCCCGATGACACCCGGCAGCGCGATCGGGGCAGGCCCGGGGTCTTCTGTCGGTGAAACAAACCCTGGGTCTGTTACCCTGACTGTGCACAGGCACGAGAACAAGATTACAACACCAAGGCCATGCCAAGATATAAGAGACCAAGATCTTCGAAGAACCAGCATGCTAATTAAGAAGGCCAAGAAAAAGACAAATAAGCGAGACACCACCAGGAGAAAAGCCTTCCTTGCCGGACAGGCGGACCTGGCAAGGACAAGGGCTCCACCAGAAGAAAGCATTCAAGTCGTCCCGGCAGGGCCTGCTGGGACTCACGAGGGCAAAGATACCTCACCAAGCCATCTCACCACGACTCACGCCGTTGATCAATGCGGTGTCAAGCCGCAAAGTGACTAAGTGGCAGGCATTCTCCACATGGCGGCCTCTTTCTACAGGAAATACCTACAGATGACACCTGTCTTGCAACGTGTCAAGTAAGCAGGCATGGAGCTGGCAAGATGAGCCCGGCAAGGCTTGCCGGGCAAGCAACGATGTGACGTTGAGTGGTGCATTTAATGCACTCTGTCAGCCTGCAGAATTAGGTATGATAGCACTGTTTGCTATCTTATCAGTGCATAATGACTGTTTTACCACTGTGGTGACCCCTTAACCTATAAAAGGAGGCCCATGGCAACCATAGCAAGGGTGGGAAAGTTGAACATCCGCATGCTCGTACGCGCGTAGTCACTGCCTCCCCAGGGCGAGCCTGCCGGGCAAGTGTGCTATGCTCCACCACCACTTTTCCACCATCAACCACCAAAGCAGGAGTAGGGTTTTACGCCTCGCGGCGGCCCGAACCTAGGTAAAATTGCCTGTGTGATCTCTGCCGTGCTGCCCCACGTTCTTCTGCTCTTTGTGCAACACGACATCCCCCCTGCCGAACCAGCAAGGGGCCCCTTGGCCCCATAGGTGGCCGTGGTTTCCCACGACATGGTTACAGAGTTGATCTACCTCGAGATCAGGCAAGCTAAACCCTAGGTTGAGGGGGTGATGGATGTAGCTCTCGCTCTAAAGACTAAAATCCCTTGGTTTATATAGACACCAGTAGGGTTAGGGTTACACGCGATCGGTTACAATGAAGGAAAGATCACGCTAATCTTGACTTGGAGGTCACACCCCGACTCCAAAGATCTCCTGTCCGGTCATGGGTCCGCACTCTAGCTTTACCCCATAGCGGCCCATCAGTTTGGCCCATATGTAGTAGGTCAACGACCTGAGGAACCCTTAGTCCAGGACTCCCTCAGTAGCCCCAGAACAAGCCTCCAACGCCAGGGCTTGTGTCCGGCATCCGCACATATTATGGTCTTCGGCCTGCGAGGCGAGTTCTTCATCTTTTCCCATGCGTGCTCGGAGTTGAGTTGTGTCCGGAATCCAGAGCATTTACTTTACTTAGCCTCGAAGGCCAAAGTGCTTAAGTGTGAATAGTACCCATGTCTGACAACTTTTATCGAAGGGTCACGTCCGGTCATAACACCGAACGGCCGGAGGTTCTCGATGCCGCCTCTCCATTGGCACGTCTCATCAAGGCAGAGATCATGCTCCGTTTTTTAGGAGGTATGATCAATGATCCCGATTCCCCACCCGCGCATAACGTTGCGAGCGTATCGGGAAGTGGAGAGGCCCGTGGCGTGAAAAGAGGAACCCTTGGCTTCTCTGCGGTCTATAAAAGAGGGGAATGGCTACAGTTATCGATTTATGCCTTCTTCCACCTCCTGTTGTTGCCTTCCCAATCTCCAGAGCTCCAGCGGCCTACCTTGTCCCTTCACAGCGAATCCCTTCCAGTTCTTCCCAAGCCTCAGCCATGGCCGGATCTGGCGCAAATGGCAAGTGGGACGCCTCCATCGTCACCAACAATGACATCGAGGAGTCGAAGCGGGCCGGCTACTTATCGGTCGACATCGCCCACCGGGCCCCTGAGGAGGGCCAAATCATCCCCACGCCCAGGCTGGGCGAGAGGGTAGTATTCCTTCCCCACTTTATCCGGGGGCTAGGATTTCCTCTGCACCCCTTTGTGAGGGGGTTGATGTTCTTTTATGGGCTATATTTTCACGATCTAGCCCCCAACTCCCTCCTCCACATTTCGGCCTTTATTATCATCTGTGAGGCCCTTCTGCGAGTCAGCCGCACTTCGGCCTCTGGCTGAAAGTGTTCAATGTCAAGCCGAAGGTGGTCAGCGGCACCCAAGCGGACTGCGGTGGTGCTATGATCAGCAAGCTGACTCGAGTCTAGTGGCGGGAGGGCCGGTTTATTGATACCGTCAAGGTGTGGTAGAAGGAGTGGTTTTACATTACAGAACCAAGGGACGCGGCCTGGACGGCTGCTCCCGAATTCAGGTCCGGCCCCCCGATGAGTCTGACCTCGTGGACCAAAAAAGGTCCTAACTGGGGTCCGCCAATGAGGTGAAGATGCTGCAGAAGCGCGTCGCCAGCATGATGGAGACCGGTGCCAAGCTGACAAATGTGGTTCAAATAATGCTCAGACGCCGGCTCGTTCCTTGCCAGCTAAGGGCCAGCCCGATGTGGGCTTACAAGTTCGACGACTCGGCCACCATGCAGTATCTCTTTGGCACAACCCACGACAAGGTGTGGGGTCAGCTGTTCAAGTCCCAGGAGGACTGGCCGGCCGAGAATTAAGACATCGACCTCGACACCGTGAATCCCCCGACAAAGGTAATTGATCTCTTGCCCGGTATATATTCGGATGGTCGTACTACACAAAATTTGGTCTAAGCTTTATCTTGTGGCCTTTACAGGGATGGCTCGAGAAGGTCGAGAAGATTAGCCGTCCGGATCCACTACCAGAAGGGCCCCAATCGGCTCAACTGGGGGAGCTGCTGGTCGCGGCGCCTTATAAGGCGCCCAAAAAGAAGGAGAAGAAGAAAAAAAGGATTTACCAGAGACCCGGGAAGGGCTCCGCCGAAGAGGTCGTCCGAAAACCAAGTTCGGAGACACTGCTGCCCCGTCTGCTCAAGACGGGGATGAGGAGGAAGACGAGGAGGAGAGCACCTCCTTTCACTCCAAGAAGAGGGCGGCGTCCGGGGACGTCGAGGAGGAGCGGCCTCCTCGGGCCCAGAAGAGGCAGTGCAAGCCCAAGCTGATCCTGCCCGATAGTTCGGACTCCGAAGAGGAGTCCATGGCGTCCGAAAAGGTCCTGGAGAGGGAACCTAGGGTCAAGCCCCTCGCCATGAGGTGTGCACCTAGATATTTCTTGTTTACTTTGTTTTATCAAGTTCTTTACTGATGGGAACTGATTAATGTCATAGCCCACCGCGCGGCCACCCTACCGAGCAGACCTCGGAGGGGACTTCTCCGCCCGCCGAGCTGGCGGACAGTGGGTCCGTGTCGCACTCCACGCCTCCCCTGGTCCCCGACGAGGCCGGGGAGGTGTTGTCCCGAAGGACCCCTGCCTGTCTTAACACGGGGGAGGGAGCCCACACTGTCATGGCCAAGACTGATGCCTCGGTCACCGGAGATCAGGAGGGTGCGTCCCTCCTGGCGAATGAGGGAGGAGGGTCTGGACCATCCGGACCCTCAAAATCGGCCACACCTGAGCCTCCAAGGGCGCCACAGGTGCCGATCCCGCCTTCCGATGGAGAAGGAGTTAAGGTCCCGCCGCCCGCACCGCGTACCAACAACCAGGCGGCGACGGGCTGGCCGGACGAGGTGGAGGAGTAGGTGAACAACTCCGCCATCATCGATGGGCACCGCGCCCTTATGGGTGTGGTTCTACGGGGTATTCGGTCCGTCCATACCAGACTGAACGATGCCATACAGGGCCTTCTAACAGGCTTTGAGGTAAGTCAAGTAATGTCCTTTCCTCGTATTATGGATTTAACTTTTTTAATCAAAGTTTGGGTAGGCCGTATATATAATAGCCCCCGAGACTCTGTGAGGATTGCAAAAACCTTACAGAGGGTCAAATGTCTGTCGGCCGGTATGTCGAGTATAATGATTGGATTGATATCGCAGGCATCGTCCTTGGCTGCGGCTGCTAATGCCCCTGCCCTGGAGGAGATGGATCAGAAGCTTAAGCTCTCCGATGAAGAGCTTGACCTTGTCAACAGACGGCTTGATGAGGAGCAAGGTAAGCTTCTATCGAAATGCATAGTCAACACCGCCGGACACTTACGTTCTGGATTGCATGCTGAGCCCATGGTGTTTGGTGAATGCAGCTGCTGCTGCGGAGGTTGAGGGCCTCAAGGTGGCACAGAAGAAAGTCGAGGCCGAGGCGGCCGAAAAGAAAGCAGCTGCCGAAAAGACGGCGGCCGGACTTGAGAAAGCGAAGACCGCCAGCGAGAAGCACGAGGCTCGGGTGGCTGAAGTGCAGGTGGAGCTTAAGGATGCTGTCACTAAATGTGAGGCCCTTGAGCAGAAGTAGAAAGAGCAGTCCTCCAAGCTGTCCAAGGCGGAGAAAGAGCTCTAGGAGGCTAGAACGAAAGTGCGGGGTGCCCGGGAGGAGCTCCGCCAGGTTAAGCAGATCGCAGATGGTAAGAAATACTTACTGCAGAGTGTTTTTGGCGGTAGCAGGTTCACGTTGTTGACGTGGGTCTGGCGCTCCGCAGGCATTTTCGCCGAGCTTCCGAAGAGTGCGGCGGCTGCGGTCGAGCACTACGCCACATAGGAGGAGGACGCCGATCAACGGCTTTTCTGGTCGCAGTTCCAGGCGCCTGAGCATGCTCCCCTCCTCAGCAACCAGATGAAGCAGCTGACGGAGTTGCATCGGATGGCCGAGCTAGCCATGAAGGATCTTTGCATCTGGTTGTGGCCCACGGAGCCTATTTCAGACAGCTACTTCGGCCTGGTGCAGAAGCTGCGTGTTGCGTCGCCTCGGGTTGATACCATGAAGCGCTCCGCGTGCCTTGAAGGAGCCAGGCTAGCCTTTGCAAAGACCATGGTTCATTGGCCGAAAATCAAGCGGATGGACATGGCCACTAGTCCCCCTCCGGTTGGAAAGGAACATCGCCGCCCTGAGCTGTATTTCGCACAAGTTATGGGTGGAGCTTGGGCGATAGAGGGCCAGTGTTCCAAGGATGTAATCCTTGAGTGATTGTATTTAGTTATCAGCTGAACCTTCTGCTTTATAATGCGGCTCACTTATATACTATGGTGTTTTTTATTTTGACTCCTGTGCGACCGTTTATTATTCTGAAAGTTACCAGTCGTCGGCTTTAGCCCCCAAGTAAATGGTACAAGGGGTGTCTCATCTCCGCACTGTTACCCTTAGCCGACATCTCAGTGCCCGAAGGCGGTAGTGCATGAGAGGGACTAGGCAATCAGACTATTCGGTTTTATTGCTTTCACTTAGCCATAGGAGCTTGACGGTGGGAGCTAATGGCTAGCCCCCTGTGTTTTGTGATGTATGAGGGGGCCGAAGTAGACCTTTGTAATCACATGGTTTGTGCTAGGACGAACCCTGCATATGATACGGATAAATCACCAATGATTTCTTAGTTTAACACTTGTCATCGGATCACTGACTAGTTCTCGCTTACTATGGCGGTCAGTTTTCGGCTTTCTCCCTTGAGGTGCTTAACTGGACTAGCCAGAAGTACAATCGCAGGGGTTCTCCCTTTACCTTCTTAGACGAATGTGTGGAACGTAAGAAGGAAAGCACAGGAGCCGGGCAGCCCAACTATTGACCCAAGACATAGTTCGGAACTAATGCATATAGTGCAATATCCGAGACGCCGAACACTCAATGAAAAGTGGTGCCGGACTTAGTATGTGGAGCTGATGGGAAAATCAGGCCTTTGGTTAATTAACCGATTTGCATTTATTACACAATGTGTCCATGCCTAGCTGTTCGAAGAGCAGGAAAAAGGAGAAAGAAAAGAAAGAGGGCTAGATAATGTGGATGCCCGAACACCGTGAAAGATGTTTTTATTTTTCATAAGCTCTGGAAGTCTATCCGTACAATTCAAACTGCTGAGGCATTTATGATAATTAAGAAAAGAAAATTTTACAGAGAAAGGTTTACACAGGGCCTTGATGTGTGGGTCGAAGCCTCAACTGTGCCCTGCTGCATGTCTGCGCCTTTCCTTCTGCGAGGTGGAGGGGAGTGAATTGGACATCCATTTAGAACACCACTTGCTGGTGAGGGGTGCCTTCAATAGGGACCTTGAGATGTAGCCTTGCCATCATAGCTTGATGATGAGCGAGTCCGGAGTCCTGCTCGTTGTTGTCCGAGGACGCGGTGATGCCATACTTCGGTTGAGCCGAACACATGGTGTTATAAGCCCCCACGACCACCCATGGTATCTTGAGCGCGAAGTTGTGCTGACGAGGGACGTAAAGTATGGTGAAGGAAGGCGTGCCATGGGGGAGCGTATCCCTATTTACGGCGTACGCAGGCCGGTTCCCATGACGGGGATCGGGCTCGAGCCCGTTTAAGTGTATCTTTTGACTTTACGGCGGGCTGATAACTCGGCCATTGGCGATGGATTGATCTTCGGCTGCCAGGGCTGCAGTGTGTTCCTCAGTCCGGAGTGAGCGCTCCATGTTGCCATTGATCGTTAAGACGCCCGCAGGACCAGGCATCTTCAGCTTGAGGTATGCGTAATGCGCGATGGTGTTGAATTTGGCGAACGCCGTTCGGCCGAGGAGGGCGTGATATCCACTACAGAATGGGGCGATATCGAAGATTAAGTCTTCGCTTCGGAAGTTGTCCGGCGAGCCGAATACCACCTCCAAAGTTATCGTGCCTGAGCAGCGGGCCTCTACGCCCGGAATAACCCCCTTGAAGGTGGTGCTGCTGGGTTTGATCCTTGACGGATCAATCCCCATTTTCCTCACTGTGTCTGCATAAATCAGATTGAGGCTACTACCTCCGTCCATTATGACTCTCGTGAGGTGGTACCCATCGATAATGGGGTCAAGTACCAGGGCGGTCGATCCTCCATGATGGATACTGGTCGAATGGTCCCTGCGATCGAAGGTGATCGGGCAAGCCGACCACGGGTTGAACTTCGGCGCTACGGGCTCGATGGCATACACATCCCGCAGCGCGCGCTTCCTCTTCTTCCTTGGTATATGGGTGGCGTAGATCATGTTCACTGTCTTGACCTCAGAAGGGAAGGGTTTTTGGCCTCCACTGTTTGGCCTGCGGGGCTCATCATCGTCCTTGCTTCGTGGGCTTTTGCCCAAGTCTTCGGCTGTAAGCTTGCCGGCCTGCTTTATCACCCAACAATTACGGTTGGTGTGGTTGGCGGGCTTTTCGGCGGTGCCATGAATCTGGCAGGGCCTGTCCAGGATTATGTCCAGCTTAGTTTGGCCGTCCTAGTTGCCTTTATAAGGCTTTTTCTGTGACCCAGACTTCGCGTTACAGAATCTGGCATTGACGGCCATTTCGTCCGCTTCGCCGTCATTATGGCGACATTTGTTTTTGTTCCTTCATAGGTTCGCATTCCCGTCCTGAACTTCCGAGATGCCGGGGGTGTCGGGGTTGGTGCTCCGACGAGCCAACCAACTATCCTCTCCGGTGTAGAAGTGGGTCATCAGGGAGGTGAGTGCCGCCATCATTTTTGGCTTGTCGTGGCCGAGCTGGCGTGCTAGCCATTCATCATGAATACTATGCCTAAAGGCGGCTATAGCTTCAGCGCCCGGACAGTCAACAATTTGGTTCTTCTTGGTCAAAACCCGGTTCCAAAATTTCCGGGCTAACTCGCTGGGCTTTTGGATTACATGGCTCAAGTCATCGGCGTCCGGGGGCCGGACATAAGCGCCCTGAAAGTTAGCTTGGAAGGCGTCCTCGAGCTCCTCCCAACATCCTATGGAGTCTTCAGGCAGGCTATTTAACTAGTGTCGCATCGGACCCTTGAGCTTCAATGCTAGGTACTTGATGGCATGAAGGTCGTCCCCTCACGCCATGTGAATGTGCAACAGGAAATCTTCGATCCATACTGCCGGATCTGTTGTGCCATCGTAGGGCTCAATATTTACAAGTTTAAAACCTTCGGGGAATTGGTGCTGCATCACTCTATCTGTGAAGCAAAGAGGATGAGCAGCGCCCCTGATTCGGGCTACGTGGTGCCGGAGATCATCTGTCATCCGGGCTCATTGCAGCTCCCGAGCTCTATAATTTCGGTCTAGCCAGGATTTGTATCCGTCCTGTCTGGCAGGAGGATCTTTTTTAGGTCCGTAAATGGACCTCGTCAGACCTGCCTGAGCGTCCAGGTCACGGCGTAGGTCATACTCATAGTCAGGCCGTACTGGCTCTTTGCCTTGATGGCGAGGGTAAGTGGGAGGTTGTTCAGCTTTATCAACTATCCAGCCCCATCCTTGAGGGGGACGGTCCGGCTAGTCCGCTTGAGCGTACTTTGCAGGCGCTGGCTCTATGGCCTCATCATCAAATTGCGGCAGTAACTTTTGCTTCGGGTAGCTTGTGGTCTATCGCTTGTGGCCGTACTCTTCTTCGGCATCTAGGACTTTAGTCCATCTCTCATTAAGGATATTCTGTTCGGATTTTATTTTTTGCTGCTGTTTTTCAGGCTTTGTGCGGTGGCAATTAGCTGTCGTTTAAATCGCTCTTGATCCAGCGGGTCTTCGGGGACGATGAAATCCTCGTCGCCCAAAATAATCTCCTCTTCGGAAGGGGGGAGGTAGTTGCCGTCTTCGGAGTCATCGAGGTATTTGGGGTCGAGCGGGTCCTCGTGCTCCTCGTGGTCATTTTGTGGCTGCTCGTTGGCACCGAGATCGCCGAGGTTGTCTGCATTGTCCGGGGTGCCATTTTCTACGGTGTCCGTGTTGCTCGCATGGCTTCGACGCGCCTTGGAGCGGCGGCGCTGTCTGCGGTGTTTCGGCGGCTCATCATTGGGCCTACTGTTATCCTTCCCGGGAGTGCCGTCGTCTTCTTTCGGGGTGTCCACCATGTAGACATCGTAAGTGGACATGGTCGTCCAACGACCGGTGATGGGGGGAGCGTCATCGGTGTTAGCCGTGGCTCCACTATCCTCATCCATGTATTCATCATTTTTCGAGGTGTAGTCCAACATGTCGGTTAAGTCTTCGACTGTGGGCACTAAATGGGTGGTGGGTGGGACATAAAATTCCCTGAAATCTACCTCAAAGGGCTGCTGGACACAAGCCGAGGGTGGATCCTCCCAAATAGCCATCATCTGGATTCGGTCCAATGCCTCGTTTAATAAGGCGAGGGTCGCCGGACTGGTATGCGGTGGCTGCCGAGGGCCAGTTTCTGACGTGGCGGGGCAAGGAATGATCCAGGCCTAGGCTGGATCCTGATATTCAAGGGCCGAGTTAACCTCGAGGCCCGGGGTCGGACAGTCATAAGAGATCGAGGATAATTCCTAGTCTTCGGACACTGCTTCCGTATTCGGGCTCGAAACTGAGTTGATGAGGGAGAATTCGACCAGGGATAATTCCTGGCTACCGAACGTCGACCCGTCGTAGGGGCTCAAGGCCGGAGGCGTGTCATGAGTAGAGGGTTCAGCCGAGAGTGACTCTCGGTGTCCGAACATTACTTCCGGATTGAGGCCCAAAGATGGGTCTTCGGCGGGCATTGCAGGCGTGGTCGAAGGGTATTCCTGGCCTCCATTCAAGGTGGAGCCGTCCGAGCTCAAGGCTGACTGAAGGATTGTTGTCGATCCATAGATTGGATCATGGAAAAGCTCCGGAGTGGGCACAGCGGGGCCCATTGGGGTGCGGGGAGAGGCTGCGAATCCGGCAAAGACCAGATCGCCTCGGGCATCCGCAACGTACTCCAAATTGCCAAATTGAATCCGGTGCTCAGGGCCGAAGTTGTTGATTTGGTCTAGATGACCAGTTGGGTTGGCATGCAGCACGATGCTGCCGAACGCGAAGAGTTGGCCGGGGACAAAGAGGTCCCCGGAGCTAACGCCCTCTCCGATGATCAGGCAAGCCATTGATCCTTCGGCGACCCAACAACGGAACTCTCAATGAAAGCACCAATGTCGGTGTCAAAACCGGCGGATCTCGGGTAGGGGGTCCCGAGCTGTGGATCTTGGATGAATTGGGAACAAGGGACGATGAACACGGTATTTACCCAGGTTCGGGCCCTCTCGAAGAGGTAAAACCCTACGTCCTGATTAACTGTATTTGATGTGTATGATATGGTTACAAAGTTGATCTACCTCAAGATCAGGCGAGCTAAACCCTAGGTTGAGGGGGTGATGGATGTAGCTCTCGCTCTAAAGACTAAAACCCCTTGGTTTTATATAGACACCAGTAGGGTTAGGGTTACACGTGATCAGTTACAATGAAGGAAAGATCACGCTAATCTTGACTTGGAGGGCACACCACGACTCTGAAGATCTCCTGTCCGGTCACGGGTCCGCACTCTAGCTTGGCCCCTCCGCAAATAGTAGGTCGACGGCCCGAGGACCCCTTAGTCCAGGACTCCCTCAGCAGGCACCATGGGCGGCGCGACCACCGCGGGCGGTGCGGCCGTCGCCCCCATCGCAGTTGGAACAGGGGCTGGGGCCACTAGAGCTGCCCAGCTCCCCCAATGTTCTGGCGAGCACAGCCACAGCGATGCGGGCCAAAGGGGACGCCCAGCTTCCGCCTCCCCGCCGCACCGGTGAGTGCCACCAGCGCAGCGGTGACGCTGATACGTCTCCAACCTATCTATAATTTTTGCTTGTTCCATGCTGTTATATTATCATTCTTGGATGTTTTGCAATCATTTTATAGCAACTTTATATCATTTTTTGGGACTAACCTATTGACATAGTGCCCAGTGCCAGTTGCTGTTTTTTGCTTGTTTTTTACTTTGCAGAAAATCAATACCAAATGGAGTCCAAACACAGCGAAACTTTTTGGAGATTTTTTCTGGACCAGAAGACACCTGTCGGGCCAAAGAAGTACCAGAGGGGGGATCCGAGGGGAGCACAACCAACCTGGGCGCGCCTGGGGGCCCAGGCGCGCCCTGGTGGGTTGTGCCCACCTCGGCCGCCTCCCACACCGCCTCTTTGCTCTATAAATACCCCGAAAATCCAAAACCCTAGGGGAGTCGACGAAACACAATTCCAGCCGTCGCAACTTCCAGAACCACCAGATCCAATCTAGACACCATCACGGAGGGGTTCATCATCCTTATTGTTGCCTCTCCGATGATGTGTGAGTAGTTCATTGTAGACCTACGGGTCCGTAGTTAGTAGCTAGATGGCTTCCTCTCTCTCTTTTGATTCTCAATACAATGGTCTCTTGGAGATCTATTTGATGTAACTCTTTTTTTGCGGTGTGTTTGTTGGGATCTGATGAACTTTGAGTTTATGATCAGATCTATTTATCCATGAAAGTTATTTGAGTCTTATTTTGATCTCTTGTATGCATGATTACTTATAGCCTCATATTTCTTCTTCGAATATTTGGTTTAGTTAGGCCAACTAGATCGATTTTTCTTGCCATGGGAAGAGGTGCTTTGTGATGGGTTCGGTCGTGCAGTGTTCTTTCCCAGCGGCAGAAGGGGCAGCAAGACATGTATTGATCGTTGCTATTAAGGATAACAAGATGGGGTCTATTCCTACATGAATAGATCTTGTCTACATCATGTCATCGTTCTTATTTCATTACTCTGTTTTTCCATGAACTTAATACACTAGATGCATGCTGGATAGTGGTCGATGTGTGGAGTAATAGTAGTAGATGCAGGCAGGAGTCGGTCCACTAATCTTGGATGTGATGCCTATATAATGATCATTGCCTAGATATCTTCATAATTATTTGAAGTTCTATCAATTGCCCAACAGTAATTTTTTTACCCGTCGTATGCTATTTTTCTAGAGAGAAGCCACTAGTGAAATCTACGGCCCCCGGGTCTCTTCTTTATCATATTTTCTTTGAGATCTATTTTTATTTGCTTTTGTTTTTAGGTCTATTATCCTAAAAACCCAAAAATACCTTGCTGCACTTTTTATTTATTTATTATATTTTGTTTCATTGTGAGATCTATTTATCCAAAATTATACAAACCAATCTATCTTTTACCCGAGAGGGATTGACAACCCCTCTTACGCGTCGGGTTGCAAGTATTTGTTCTTTGTGTGCAGGTACCGTTTACATAGTGTTGCTTGGTTCTCCTGCTGGTTTGATAACCTTGGTTTCATAACTAAGGGAAATACCTACTGAAGCTGTATTGCATCATCCCTTCCTCTTCGGGGAAATACTGACGCGGATATGAGCCATCAAGAAAGGATTTTCTGGCACCGTTGCCGGGGAGACATCATCAACATCTATCAGGTTCCTAATCAAAAATCTCATCTCCTTGCAATTTACATTATTTGCCATTTGCCTCTTGTTTTCATCTCCCCCACTTCACAAAAATTTGCCGTTTTATTCGCCCTCTTTTTCGTTCTTCGTTTTTCTCGTCAGATCCGTTTTTTTTAACCTTGCTTGCCTACTTTGTCATTATGGCTAGCATGACTACTCCTCCTTTGTCACCGGATTTTGAAGTTTTATACTTCAAGCAAAGACAAGGAGAAAATTTGAAAGATGCTTGGTATAGGCTAATGGAATCCTATCACATTTCAATCTCAAAGGGGATGCAAAGATTTTGCTTCGAAACTTTTATATAGGATTAGCTTTGCATCATAGACAACTCTTGGATTTTGCCGCTAAAGGGAACTTTATTGAGCTTGATGCTAACACTGCTTATGAGATCCTAGGAGGAATTTTGGGAATTCCACCAACCAAAAAGGGGCTTCGCTTTACTCCAGAAGGAGCTCAAATTTTAGACAAGTTAAGTGATTTGCATAAACACTTGGTTGACTTGCAAAAATATAATGAACCTCTTAAGCATATTAATGGAAATCTCAATCGCATGAATACTTTGATTACTCTTTGCAATAAGCATTTAGATATTTTAGATCTCAAGTTGGTCTCTTTTCTAGAAAATCTTGGGAATGGCAAAGAGCCTCCCGGATTCGAAAAATCCCTTACAAAAGTTGCAAAAACTAAAGATGACAATGCTTGAATCTATGCTTTATGCCTAGCTAGGGGGGTAAAACGATAGCACTTGTTGGGAAGCAACCCAATGAATAAAATTTATTTTTGCCTTTTTATTTCTGTTCTTGAGTGTTTGCACAATTATGCCTCTATTATGATTGTGTTTTTTATGTTTTAATTAGTGTTTGTGCCAAGTAAAGCCTTTGGTATAGCTTTGGTGATAGTTGATTTGATCCTGTTGAAAAACAGAAACTTTTGCGTCCAGTAAAATAATTATATAGATTTACAGAAGTGACGAAAAATTCTGAATTTTTTACACAGGATGGATATACAAATTTCCTCTGTTGTCCTAATTTTTCAGAATTTTTTAGATTACAAGTATAAGTAAAATTCTAGTCTTTACATACTGTTTTGTTTTTGACAGATTCTGTTTTCTTTGCATTCTGTGCTTATTTTGATGATTCTATGGATTATATTGGGGGGTGAAGGGGGGGTATAAGCCATGGCAAAGTTAGAATATAGTAGATATAATGCAATAACAAAATTTGAATGGGTTTTCTACAGTAGTTAAAGTAAAGATTGGTTTTCTTATACTAACGGATCTAACGAAGGTTTTGTTAAGTTTTGTGTGATTGAAGTTTTCAAGTTTTGGGTGAGATCACGATGGATGAAGGAATAAGGAGTAAGAAGAGCCTAAGCATGGGGATGCCCCATGGCACCCCAAGGTAATATTCAAGGAGAAACAAGCAACTAAGCTTGGGGATGCCCCGAGTGGCATCCCCTCTTTCTTCTAACGACTATCGGTATTTTTCCTTGGAGCTATATTTTTATTCGTCACATATCATGAATTTTGCTTGGAGCATCTTGTGTTATATGAGTCTTTGCTTGTTTTGCTTTTTAGTTTGTCACAAGTATCCTTGCTGGACACACATATTTGAGAGAGCCAAAATTATGCTATGATTTGTTAGAATTGCTTTATGTGCTTCACTTAAATTTTTGAGCTATGGAATTGCTCTAGTGCTCCACTTATATCTTTTTGAGCACGGTGTGCTTTAATATTTTTGAAGAAATGCTCTCATGCTTCACTTAGATTTATTTGAGAGTTAGTAATTTTCAAGAAATTCTCTCATGCTTCACTTATATTATTTTGAGAGACGAAAATTTTTATGCTCAAGTTCTTCACTTAGATTTGTTTGAGCTATCAAAAGCAACATATGAAACTAGTCCCAAAGTGATAGATATTCAAGAAGGATATAATAAAAACTTTCATGAAGATCATTGGACAAAATAAACTTGATTCTTTGTAATAGTTTTGAGATATGATGATAGTGATATATGAGTCATGTTGGTGAGTAATTATGCTTTAGTAAGAATATTGGTGTTAAGGTTTGTGATTCCCTATGCAAGCACGAAAGTCAATAGTTATGCAATGAAATTACATCCTACTTGTGGTGCATTATTCGGTGTTAGTTATGCTTAATGCTCGCTTATATGATTTTTTGTTTCTTGGTTGGATGCTTCTCAATCTTTTTGCTAGCCTTCACTTGTACTAAGTAGGAATACTACTTGTGCATCCAAAATCCTTAAACCCAGTTTTGTCACATGAGTCCACTATACGTACATATATGCGGTATTTCCGTGCCATTATAAGAAAATTTGTATGTGCCATCTCTAATTTTCAAAATAATTTTCCTTTTTGTGTGCTCGTACCACTCATGAAACGGTAGGGGGTGGCTGATATTTTTCCATGCTAGATGTGTTATTCTCAAGATGAGTGTTTATTCACTTGTCATTGCATGAGAGTACGACAAAGGTATTAGGGATGCCCAGTCCCGAAATGAAAAATGAATTTACTTTATGTTGTCAAATAATAAATTCCTTGGAAAGTGTTGGTATGGACGGCACCCGTGGATACATCTAGCCGTGGAATGTGAAAGTATGGTGTAAAAAGGAATAAACTTTATTTTCTGTTTGGGAACCGCCTATGATATATCTAGCATGGAAAGTATTGGGAACTACTCGATCATTTTCGTTGACAGGAAAAGCATGCCACTCATAATGTTTTATCTCTATCTTTTTTCGCTTTGAGCTCTCGCACCTCTACAAATCCCTACTTCCCTCTGCGAAGGGCCTTTCTATTTACTTTATGCAATTTTTATTTTTATTTGAGTCTCCATCTTATTTTATAAAGCACCAACTAAGGGGCACTATGATCATACTTGTGCATTGGATGTAGCTAATATGCGAGTGTGTTTCATGAATGGATCAATGATTGAGCATAATGTGCTAGGGATAACTTGCTTTAGTGTTGATATTTTGAAAGAAATGGTTGCTTGTTGATATGCTTGAATATTGAAATCTCCATGTCAAAACTAGACTATTGCTTTGAACCATATAAAAGTCCAAATGTCCATGCTACAAAAGAAAAGAATATGTGATGAACATGTTAGGCAGCATTCCACATCTAAAATTCTGTTTTTATCATTTACCTACTCGAGGACGAGTAGGAATTAAGCTTGGGGATGTTGATACATCTCCAACGTATCTATAATTTTTGCTTGTTCCATGCTGTTACATTATCATTCTTGGATGTTTTACAATCATTTTATAGCCACTTTATATCATTTTTTGGGACTAACCTATTGACATAGTGCCCAGTGCCAGTTGCTGTTTTTTGCTTGTTTTTTACTTCATAGCAAATCAATACCAAATGGAGTCCAAACGCAGCGAAACTTTTTGGAGATTTTTTCTTGACCAGAAGATACCTGTTGGGCCAAAGAAGTACGAGAGGTGGGCTCCGAGGGGAGCACAACCCACCTGGGCGCGCTTGGGGGCCCAGGCGCGCCCTGGTGGGTTGTGCCTACCTCGGCCACCTCCCGCACCGCCTCTTTGCTCTATAAATACCCCGAAAATCCAAAAACCCTAGGGGAGTCGACGAAACACAATTCCAGCCACCGCAAGTTCCAGAACCACCAGATCCAATATAGACACCATCACGGAGGGGTTCATCATCCTCATTGGTGCCTCTCCGATGATGCATGAGTAGTTCATTGTAGACCTATGGGTCCGTAGTTAGTAGCTAGATGGCTTCCTCTCTCTCTTTTGATTCTCAATACAATGGTCTCTTGGAGATCTATTTGATGTAACTCTTTTTTTGCGGTGTGTTTGTTGGGATCCGATGAACTTTGAGTTTATGATCAGATCTATTTATCCATGAAAGTTATTTGAGTCTTATTTTGATCTCTTATATGCATGATTACTTATAGCCTCGTATTTCTTCTTTGAATCTTTGGTTTAGTTAGGCCAACTAGATCGATTTTTCTTGCCAAGGGAAGAGGTGCTTTGTGATGGGTTCGGTCGTGCGATGTTCTTTCCCAGTGACAGAAGGGGCAGCAAGACACGTATTGATCGTTGCTATTAAGGATAACAAGATGGGGTCTATTCCTACATGAATAGATCTTGTCTACATCATGTCATCGTTCTTATTGCATTACTCCGTTTTTCCATGAACTTAATACACTAGATGCATGCTGGATAGCGGTCGATGTCTGGAGTAATAGTAGTAGATGCAGGCAGGAGTCGGTCTACTAATCTTGGACGTGATACCTATATAATGATCATTGCCTAGATATCATCATAATTATTTGAAGTTCTATCAATTGCCCAATAGTAATTTGTTTACCCGCCGTATGCTATTTTTCTCGAGAGAAGCCACTAGTGAAATCTACGGCGCCCGGGTCTATTCTTTATTATATTTGCTTTGAGATCTATTTTTATTTGCTTTTGTTTTCAGATCTATTATCCTAAAAACCCAAAAATACCTTGCTACACTTTTTCTTTATTTATTATATTTTGTTTTATTGTGAGATCTATTTATCCAAAATTATACAAACCAATCTATATTTTACCTGAGAGGGATTGACAACCCCTCTTACGCGTCGGGTTGCAAGTATTTGTTCTTTGTGTGCAGGTACCGTTTACATACTGTTGCCTGGTTCTCCTACTGGTTCAATAACCTTGGTTTCATAACTGAGGGAAATACCTACCGAAGTTGTACTGCATCATCCCTTCCTCTTCGGGGAAATACTAACGCGGATACGAGCCATCAGACGCCCACTCCGGGGCGAGCCAAGATCCTTTGGCCACGCTGGCCAGGGAGGCGACGTCAAGGCACATGCTTCATCCCACACAGGGCGACCGCGACAAGACTCCTAGCTGTGTCGTCGACCCACAGCGACCGCGCCCGCACGACAAAGGCCCAGCTGACAAGGAGCTTGGCCACCAAGAACAGCTTCAGCCGTGCCAGACCACCCTTGGGGTTGGTCCGAGGCGGCAGGAGCGCAACAACGCTCCTTCTGGCTTGACCAGGTGTCGAGCGGCGTCGCGCTCTGCTTCCCACGCCATGCCAGGGACGGTGGCGGAAGCAATGGCAAGGGCTCAGTTACTGCTGAACTTTCCAATAGCGGCAGAGAAGATGGACGAGTGGAGAGCTACCATCCAAAGCCTCATCGGGTGTGCTAAGGCCAACAAATCACAGCATGCAGAGCCCTCGCGACTCCCGCAAACGACGCCGGCAGCCCACACTGGTGGCCGCGTGGAGAGGACTACACCGACGGTGCAGTCCCTCCACGGCAACCCTCCCTGGAGCAGCCACAGCGAGCCCAGCAAACACAGCACATCGATGAGCTTGATGAGGTGCCAATGGCCTCGTTCGACCCCCAGATTCAGCAAGATCAGCGTCGTGTGTTGAAGGACAGGAAGAAGGAAGACACCGTGTCACCATTGAGCGGCGCCGGGAGGCACGCCGCCAATCAGACAGGCGCAATGGCCCAGAAGTTGACAAACTCGCGCCCAGTGTCAGGGGGTACTTGCCTTATGACGTAGGTTGCCCCGCCTTCACTCGTGAGCTGCGACAAGTCCAATGGACATCGTCTCGCACCTTCAAGCCCGACTTGCCGGAGAAATATGACGGAAAGTTGAACCAGGCGGAGTTCTTGGGCATCTATATGATAGCCGTTCAAGCTGCCGGGGGAAGGGATGAGAAAGTGCTCGCCAACTACTTTCTTGGCGCTCAAGCAAAACGTTAGGTCTTGGTTGATGCACCTGCCTAAGGATTCCATTTCCTCATGGGCAGACCTGTGCAACGAGTTCGGTGGCGACTTTACGGTGGTCATTAAGAGCCTGGACAGCCCAGCGACCTGCAGGCCCTTCTGCAGAAAGGAGGGGAGAGCCTGCGTAAGTATCTGCAAAGATTCAGTCGGGTACACCGCAATATCCCGAAGATACATCCGGCAGCAATGGTCGCCGCATTCCACATGAATGTGCGCAATCGGAGAATGCATGCCAAGATGAATATTCGACTACCAAAGACCATCAACGAACTCTATATGTTGGCGGACAAGTGTGCTCATGCTGAGGAAGGGTGGAGACTCCCAGGGGAGGAGGTCTGTGTCAAAGTCGAATCTGAGGATGACGACGATGCCACCGCCCCAAGGAAGAAAAATCAGAAGCGCAACAAGAAGTGCAAAGGGAAAGCAGTGATGGCCCTTGAGAGCTCCGGTGATCCTAGTGCCGACAAGAAGGAGACGACCGAGACAGCCGACAAGGAAGCTGCTACATGCGCTGATTGCCGAGTGGCTGCGGCAGCTGAGAAAACTGGCAAATCTGACAAGCCATACTGCAAGATCCACCAAACCAAGGACCACGATCTCCAAGAATGCAGATAAGTTGAGCATCTCATTGAAAAACAGAAGGCTGAATATGAAAAGCGTGATAAGGAGAAAGGCCAGGATGGCGATGGCGGGAAAGGCCGCTGAGGCCATGGTGGACGCCACGGCAAGACCAATCAGTAGAAGGAGAAGCCCACCAGGGGCCACGAGAAAAAGGAAGGTGAAGATGACAGTGAAGAAGAGGATGATGATGAGTTCAGTGAACAGGAATTTCAAAAGGCTAACGAGGCGATGTACATTGACTGGGGCGCATCTTTGCACTCCTCACACCGCCAACTTAAGCAGTGGGCACCTGAAGTCAATGCGGCAGAGCCGATAGCAAATGCTCGGGAACCACTCAAATGGTCCCGCACGCCCATCATCTTTGGTGTTAAGGACCATCCAGATCGCACCACTGCGGTCGGATGCTCGCCGTTGTTGGTTTCGCCAACAATCCATAACCTCAAGGTCACAAAGATGTTGGTTGACGGCGGGGCAGGGTTGAATTTGATTTCCCCTGACGTTATTAAGAAGCTCCAAATTCCTGATGAGGACCTCAAAAGGACTGGCACGTTCCGAGGGATCAATCAAGGAAGAAGCCAACCCAAAGGAAAGATCACGCTGCTAGTAATGTTTGGTGGGGAACTGAACTACATGACTGAGAAAGTTGTGTTTGATGTTGTTAAGCTTCCCCTGCCATTCAACGGGATCCTTGGTCATCTAGCCTGAGCCAAATTCGTGGCAGCGTCCCATTATGCATATAACACCTTGAAGATGCCAGGGCTAATGGGAGTCATCTGCATCTCGTCAGATAAGAGGGATGCGGTTATATGGATCGACAAGATGTACAGAGATGCGGTAGCAGCAGAGGCCATCGAGGCCCCAGCTCCCGCCAAGGAAGGAAAAAAGAGTAAGAAAACTAGCAAGGACACTGACAAGGTCCTCGGGAAGCGCACCTCTTCGGAGTGCGCTACACCCAGCAGCGACTTGCCGGAGAGTTCAGCTAGCAAGAAGCCCAAGGCTGCCCCCTGCAATGAAGAAGGTTCTGGCAAGGCATGATGGCACTGATGGTACCTTTACCATTAGTGCCGCCCTTAACGACAAATAGGAAAGCGCGCTTGTTGCCTTCCTGCGGGAGAATATCGATGTGTTTGCATGGCAACCATCTGACATCCCTGGTGTTCCCGGAGAGGTAATCGAGCACCGCCTTGCTATCTGCCCTCATGCCCGTCCCGTCAAGTAGAAGGTCAGAAAGCAAGACTTGGAATGGCAGCAGTTCATCGCCGAGGAAATCAAGAAACTTGAAGCAGCGGGTTTGGTCAGAGGAGTGCTGCACCCAACATAGTTAGCAAATCCAGTGGTGGTACGCAAGGCCAACAGGAAGTGGAGAATTTATATTGACTTCACTGACTTGAACAAAGCATGTCCAAAAGATCCCTTCCCCTTGCCGCGTATTGATCAGATCGTTGATTCCACTTTAGGATGTGATTTGCTCTCTTTCCTTGATGCATACTCCGGCTACCAACCACCGATCTTCATGGCCAAAGAAGATGAAGAAAAAACCGCGTTTATAACCCCATGTGGCAGTACTATTTTGACGCATGCCTTTCGAGCTAAAAAGCGCCAGTTCTACATTTGCAAGGTTGTGCGGATCGGTTTTGAACCTCAGCTGCACCGAGATGTAGAAGCTTACATGGATGCACAGTGGTCAAGACCAGGACAGTCCACACTTATCAAAGGATCTAGAAGAAACCTTTGTGAATTTGCGTAAGATCAATTGAAGCTCAACCTTGAGAAGTGTGTGTTTGGAGTTCCGTCCGGCAAGCTCCTTGGATTTTTGTATCTCAGCGAGGATAGAAGCCAACCCCGACAAGATCAGGCATAGAACAGATCCAGACGCCAAAAACCGTCAAGGATGGGAGGCGTCTGGCTGGGCTGCGTCGCTGCGCTGAGCAGGTTCATTTCAAAATCCGCTGAACGCGCCTTGCCGTTCTTCAAGAGCTTGAAGAAGGCAGGTCCAATGGACTTGGACCCGGAGGCAGAGGCTGCGCTGCGGGATTTGAAAACTACCTTTCATCTGACCCAACTTTGGTCGGCGCCTAAACCGCAAGAGCCGTTGCTGCTATACGTAGCAGCAACGAATCAAGTGGTAGTGTTGCATGGTGGGGAGCAGAGGGAAGTGGGTAGCGAAGAAGTCGAGGCAGGCAGCAGAGTCACCCAGTGTGAGCCAAACCATCCCCGGCAGGGCCTGGCATTGACGAGGAAGAGGGACAAAGCAGATGCTGTAACCAGAAGACGTTAGCAAAGAAGAGAATGGTGCAGCGACCAGTTTACTTGGTCATCTCCCTCCTGAGGGAGCTAGATCAAGTACTCTTGGGTGCAAAGCTGATCTTCGGCCTCCTCATGGCCTCGAGGGCTCAGTTACTGCTGAACTTTCCAATAGCGGCGAGAAGATGGACGAGTGGAGAGCTACCATCCAAAGCCTCATCGGGTGTGCTAAGGCCAACAAATCACAGCATGCAAGCCCTCGCGACTCCCGCAAACGACGCCGGCAGCCCCACTGGTGGCCGCGTGGAGAGGACTACACCGATGGTGCAGTCCCTCCACGGCAACCCTCCCTGGAGGCAGCCACAGCGAGCCCAGCAAACACAGCACATCGATGAGTTGATGAGTGCCAATGGCCTCGTTCGACCCCCAGATTCAGCAGATCAGCGTCGTGTGTTGAAGGACAGGAAGAAGGAAGAAGACACCGTTCACCATTGAGCGGCGCCGGGAGGCACGCCGCCAATCAGACAGGCGCAATGGCAAGAATTGACAAACTCGCGCCCAGTGTCAGGGGGTACTTGCCTTATGAGTAGGTTGCCCCGCCTTCACTCGTGAGCTGCGACAAGTCCCAATGGACATCGTCTCGCACCTTCAAGCCGACTTGCCGGAGAAATTGACGGAAAGTTGAACCAGGCGGAGTTCTTGGGCATCTATATGATAGCCGTTCAAGCTGCCGGGGGAAGGGATGAGAAAGTGCTCGCCAACTACTTTCTTGGCGCTCAAGCAAAACGTTAGGTCTTGGTTGATGCACCTGCCTAAGGATTCCATTTCCTCATGGGCAGACCTGTGCAACGAGTTCGTGTGGCGACTTTACGGTGGTCATTAGAGCCTGGACAGCCCAGCGACCTGCAGGCCTTCTGCAGAAAGGAGGGGAGCCTGCGTAAGTATCTGCAAAGATTCAGTCGGGTACACCGCAATATCACCGAAGATACATCCGGAGAATGTCGCCGCATTCCACATGAATGTGCGAATCGGAGAATGCATGCCAAGATGAATATTCGACTACCAAAGACCATCAACGAACCTATATGTTGGCGGACAAGTGTGCTCATGCTGAGGAGGTGGAGACTCCCAGGGGAGGAGGTCTGTGTCAAAGTCGATCTGAGGATGACGACGATGCCACCGCCCCAAGAAGAAAGAAAAAATAGAAGCGCAACAGAAGTGCAAAGGGAAAGCAGTGATGGCCCTTGAGAGCTCCGGTGATCCTATGCGCAAGAAGGAGACGACCGAGACAGCCGACAAGGAAGCTGCTACAGCGCTGATTGCCGAGTGGCTGCGCAGCTGAGAAAACTGGCAAATCTGACAAGCCATACTGCAAGATCACCAAACCAAGGACCACGATCTCCAGAATGCAGATAAGTTGAGCATCTCATTGAAAAACAGAAGGCTGAAAGAAAAGCGTGATAAGGAGAAAGGCCAGGATGGCGATGGCGGAAAGGCCGCTGAGGCCATGGTGGACGCCACGGCACAGACCAATCAGTAGAAGGAGAAGCCCACCAGGGGCCACGAGAAAAGGAAGGTGAAGAGACAGTGAAGAGAGGATGATGATGAGTTTCAGTGAACAGGATTTCAAAGGCTAACGAGGCGATGTACATTGACTGGGGCGCATCTTTGCACTCCTCCACACCGCCAACTTAAGCAGTGGGCACCTGAAGTAATGCGGCAGAGCCGATGCAAATGCTCGGGAAACCACTCAAATGGTCCCGCACGCCCATCATCTTTGGTGTTAAGGACCATCCAGATCGCACCCTGCACTGGTCGGATGCTCGCCGTTGTTGGTTTCGCCAACAACCAAACCTCAAGGTCAAAGATGTTGGTGATGGCGGGGCAGGTTGAATTTGATTTCCCCTGACGTTATTAAGAAGCTCCAAATTCCTGATGAGGACCTCAAAGGACTGGCAGTTCCGAGGGATCAATCAAGGAAGAAGCCAACCAGAAGATCACGCTGCTAGTAATGTTTGGTGGGAACTGAACTACATGACTGAGAAAGTTGTGTTTGATGTTGTTAAGCTTCCCCTGCCATTCAACGGGATCCTTGGTCATCTAGCCTGAGCCAAATTCGTGGCAGCGTCCCATTATGCATATAACACCTTGAAGATGCCAGGGCTAATGGGTCATCTGCATCTCGTCAGATAAGAGGGATGCGGTTATAGGATCGACAAGATGTACAGAGATGCGGTAGCAGCAGAGGCCATCGAGGCCCAGCTCCCGCCAAGGAAGGAAAAAAGAGAAGAAAACTAGCAAGGACACTGACAAGGTCCTCGGGAAGCGCACCTCTTCGGAGTGCGCTACACCCAGCAGCGACTTGCCGGAGAGTTCAGCTAGCAAGAAGCCCAAGGCTGCCCCCTGCAATGAAGAAGTTCTGGCAAGGCATGATGGCACTGATGGTACCTTTACCATTAGTGCCGCCCTTAACGACAATAGGAAAGCGCGCTTGTTGCCTTCCTGCGGGAGAATATCGATGTGTTTGCATGGCAACCATCTGACATCCCTGGTGTTCCCGGAGAGTAGGTAATCGAGCACCGCCTTGCTATCTGCCCTCATGCCCGTCCCGTCAAGTAGAAGGTCAGAAAGCAAGACTTGGAATGGCAGCAGTTCATCGCAGGAAATCAAGAAACTTGAAGCAGCGGGTTTGGTCAGAGGTGCTGCACCCAACATAGTTAGCAAATCCAGTGGTGGTACGCAAGGCCAACAGGAGTGGAGAATTTATATTGACTTCACTGACTTGAAACAAAGCATGTCCAAAGATCCCTTCCCCTTGCCGCGTATTGATCAGATCGTTGATTCCACTTTAGGATTGATTTGCTCTCTTTCCTTGATGCATACTCCGGCTACCACCAGATTCTTCATGGCCAAAGAAGATGAAGAAAAAAACCGCGTTTATAACCCCATGTGGCACGTACTATTTTGTACGCATGCCTTTCGAGCTAAAAAGCGCCGTTCTACATTTGCAAGGGTTGTGCGGATCGGTTTTGAACCTCAGCTGCACCGAGATGTAGAAGCTTACATGGAGACACAGTGGTCAAGACCAAGGACAAGTCCACACTTATCAAGGATCTAGAAGAAACCTTTGTGAATTTGCGTAAGATCAACTTGAAGCTCAACCTTGAGAAGTGTGGGTGTTGGAGTTCCGTCGGCAGCTCCTTGGATTTTTTGTATCTCAGCGAGGGATAGAAGCCAACCCCGACAAGATCAAGGCATAGAACAGATCCAAGCGCCAAAAACCGTCAAGGATGGAGCGTCTGGCTGGCTGGTCGCTGCGACTGAGCAGGTTCATTTCAAAATCCGCTAACGCCGCTGCCGTTCTTCAAGAGCTTGAAGAAGGAGGTCCAATGACTTGGACCCCCGGAGGCAGAGGCTGCGCTGCGGGATTTGAAAACCTACCTTTCATCTGCACCAACTTTGGTCGCGCCTAAACCGCAAGAGCCGTTGCTGCTATACTTAGCAGCACGAATCAAGTGGTTAGTGTTGCATTGGTGGAGCAGAGGGAAGTGGGTACGAGAAGAAGTCGAGGCAGCAGAGTCCCCAGTGTGAGCCAAATCCTCCCCGGCAGGGCCTGGCATTGACGAGGAAAGAGGACAAAAGCAGATGCTGGTAACCAGAAGACGTTAGCAAAGAAGAGAATGGTGAAGCGACCAGTTTACTTGTCATCTCCCTCCTGAGGGAGCTAGATCAAGGTACTCTGGGTGCAAAAGCTGATCTTGGCCTCCTCATGGCCTCGAGGGAGGAAATGCGCAATTACTTCCAAGATCACAGATCACACAGTTTCACCCGCTTCCACTCACAGAACAGCTGCAGTCTGATAAATCCAGAAGCCAATCGCAGGATAGTGGAGTCGGCAATTGGAATTGTCCATTTTTCGCTTGAAGTTTTGAAGCACGGCAACTGCCAAAACAGAGCAATAGCAGAATTCATTGTAGAGTGGACGCCAACGCTTGGATGAGAAGTGCCAGAAACAGCCCGCCCTGCAAGGAAGTCCCCAAGGAGTGGGTTATGTACTTTGATGGCTGGCTTTTTCGCTGCCAAGGCGCCGGGGATTTTGAGTGATGCTTGTCGCCCCACGGGAGCAACCTCAAGTATGTCATCCAAATGCAACTCCCCAGGGAGGAATTCTACCATAACATGGAGAGTATGAGGGGCTCCTTGCCGCCTCGGACGCGGTAGAGCTGGGGATAAAAAGCGTAGTCATTCGTGGCGATTCTCAGCTCGTTGTGTGAAAAAAGTGATAAGGATTTACCTGAGCCCGGGCTGACAAAAAATGAGGGGAGCAATCCAGCGGCGTGATGGAGAATAAGTGAGAAGTTGGGAAGGCGCACTTTGATGGGCTGCAAACAGAACCACTTACCCTGTGCGAGATAACAGTTGTTGCAGACTTAACCTGTCAAATGTGCCACTCAAAGCTCCCTATGAACTAGGAACTTTGGTACTTCACCTAACTCAACCATCAGTCCCCCCATCAACGTTGCCAGACCAGAAAGAGAAGGAAAAATGAACACCGATAGACATTCCTGGCAGCAGCTCCCTGAAGCGCTGGTGGAAAAGGCTGTCGGGGGAAAACTTAACTGGGAAAAATCAACCGCCCTCCTCCGCCCAGCTATTTTGACCCCCCCCTAGACCAGTCTACTCGCTGTGAGGACAGACGCTCCCCTGCTACTTTTGTCTAGCTTGTGTTAGTTTTTCCCGTTGAGAGGAAAGGTGATGCAGCAAAGTAGAGATAGGTATTGTAATTTAGTCTTGCGAAACCAAGTATCAATCCAGTAGGAGGTACAAGCAAGTCTTCAATCTATGCACCTGCACAAACAATCACAACATGCACCCAACGCGATAAAGTTGCATCCCTTCACGGTCAATTGCGAAGGATGAGATCTGAAGGTAGATATAAAAGTACTAAAATAGTAAACAAAGTAAAAGGTAAATAAATTGCAGCAGAGTATTTTTGAGTTTTGGTTTATTAGCATCTGAAAATATCATGCTGGAAAAAAGACCCGCGGTGGCCATGGTTTCCACTAGGAGGCTTCTCTCTGAAGAAGCATATGGTGGCCGCTGAAACACCACCATTACTGTTGCAGCCAATTGAAGAAACCCCAGCGACAAAGTTTATGACAGTATCTATGCATGATCATGAATATGGCATCACTCTGTGACAAGTAGACACGACCTCCTGCCTGCATCTACTACTAGTTACTCCCACACGCGACCGCCTTCCAGCATGCATTAGAGATTTAGTTCATAAGAACGGGAGTAAACGGCCTTAAGTTAAGGGATGACATGTATGTAGAGGGAATAACCTCAAGCAATATGATATAAACCCCATCTTTTTATCTTGATGGCACCAAAACAACCAATACAATATGTGTCGCACCCCTCTATATCACAGCAGGTTAGGACACCGCAAATTGAACCCCAAAACACAGCACCCTCCCCCATTGCAGAAAAAACAATCTCAGGGTTGGCCAAACTAATCGATAGTTCGAAGAAAAATACAAGAATATCTAATCAACGCATAAACAGAGTTCAGAGAAGACCTCAAATAATATTCACTAGATAATCTGATCATAAATCCCACATTATCGGATCTCGGACAACACACACCAAAAAAAGTATTCATTGAATAATCTCCAAGAACATCGAGAAACATTGTATGAAGATCAAAGGAGAAGAAGATAGTCTCTAGCTAGCTACTATGAGACCCGTAGGTCTATGGTAAACTACTCACAATCATCGTAGGCCAGCAAGGTTGATTGTAAGGCCCTCGTGATGCGATCCCCTCCGGCAGATCGACCGAGGAAAAGGCCGCAAGATGGGATCTCCGGGAACAGGGCTGGCGGCGGCGCAGAGAATGATTTTGTGTGGATTGCCTCTGATGGTTTGGAATATTTGGACAATTTATAGTGCAAAGATTAGGGTTGGAGGGATCTTCCGATGGGTCCACCAAGCCCTCAGGTGCCCCCCGGGGCGCGCCTGCAGCGCTTGTGGCTCCGCGGAGGGAACCTTTTGGCCCCTCTCCAAGATCGTGGATGTCTTCTGGTCCAATAAAAATCATCGTTTAAAGTTTTATTTCCGTTTTGGACTCCGTTTTGATGATTCCTTTTCTATAGAAACTCAAAAACAAAGGAAAAAAACAGAAAAACTGGCACGGCTCTAGGTTAATAGGTTGTCCCGAATAATATAAAATAGCAATTATTCATGCATAAAACATCCAAAACAGATAATATAATAGCATGGGAAACAATCAAAAAATTATAGATACGTGGAGGCGTATCAAGCTCATCCCCAAGCTTAATTCTGCTCGTCCTAGAGTAGTTAAATGAGTAAAAAACAATTTTTTTTGATGTGGGAGTTGCTACCTAACATA
This sequence comes from Thinopyrum elongatum, assembly GCA_011799875.1. Lineage (NCBI taxonomy): Eukaryota > Viridiplantae > Streptophyta > Magnoliopsida > Poales > Poaceae > Thinopyrum > Thinopyrum elongatum. The sequence goes on along the minus strand of CM022303.1, from coordinate 335,767,669 downwards.
TTTATCAATGCATCTTGCTTTATTGTGGCAGAGATATTCAGATCATAAGATTCAAAACAAAAGTTTTAATATGACATAAAAACAATAATTACCTCAAGCTACTAATAAAGCCAATCTGTCTTCCAAAATACATGGCCAAAGAAAGTTATCCCTGACAAAATCATATAGTCTGCGCTATGCTCCATCTTATCACACAAAGTATTTCATTCATGCACAACCCCGAATGACCAGCAAGCATTGTTTCTCATACTTTTGGTGTTCTCAAACTTTCTTAAATTTCACGCAATACATGAGCGTGGAGCATGGATATAGCACTATAGGTGAGAATTAGAAATATGGTGGTTTTCTGGAGAAGACAAAAGAAGGTAGAAAGTCTCACATCAACTAGCAAATTACTGGGCTGCTATGAGGCGAATGCCCATCATTGATTCGATGCAAGATGAGTAGGATTGCCATGCAACGATGCAATCTAGAGCTATTAAGTGTATGAAAGCTCAAAAAGAAATCAAATGGGTGTGCATCCAACTTGCTAATGTGTGAATAAAAAATTAAGCCTCAAGTAATTTTAAACCGATGGGATTGAAGAGAAAAGAGGGGATGGCCATCCAGGGCATACCCAAGTTAGATTCTGGGTTGTCCTTGATATTACTTGGGGTTCCTTGGGCATCCCAAGCTAGGTCTGGCCACTCTATTCCATTGTCAAAATAAATCTTTACCACAAACTTGAAAACTTTCACAACACAAAACTCAACAGAAAATCGTAAGATCGTTGGTATAATAAAATAAACTCACCACTTTGGTATGTTGTGAACTCATCTTAATTTATATTGTGTATATCTACGTATTCCAATCTTCTCATGGTTTCTACCCCCCGACCACCCATAGATCATCAAATAGCCAACATACACATAGAAAACAGAATCTGTCAGCATATAACAGCACAGTTGCGCTGGGAGATCTGAATTGTTCTCATTACTTATGTAAGCCCAAAAATTTCTTGAAAAATTAGGATAGTCTGGGAAATTTGTATATCAATCTTTTGTAAAAATTCAAGAATTTCATCGCTTCTGTGAATTTTTAAAATTACTTCGACCGGACGCAAAGTTTCTGTTTTCAGTAAAATCAAAATCAACTATCCCGTAGCCATTCCCAAGGCTCTTACTTGGCTCAAACATAATAAAACACCAAAACACAATTAATACGAGGTAATGTGGTATTTATTGAAAAACAGAACCAAACACAAAACAAAAAATAAAATGGGTCGTCCCAACAAGCGCTATTGTTTACGCCCCTAGCTAGGCGCATAAAAACATAGAATCTAGGTATTATCATATTTGGTATGCAATCCATAAGTAGCCATCATAATACATCATATGGCAACTTAATTTTCTTTCTCTGTAATTGTCCTGCCATGCCCTTCCTTAAGGAAATTGAAATCTAATGTTTCTTTCTTCATATCCAATAATTGCACCAATCGTTTCCAAGGAAAGTCTACCTAGAATAATAGGACATGTAGGATTGCAATCTATATCAAAAACATAAAACTATCTATCTACGGGCACATATTCCTATTTACAACAATAAAACAATCATTAATTTTCCCATAGGTTTTTAATATGGATCACTAGATTCAAATTCAAAGAACAATCATCAAATCCGAAACCTAGCACATCACATAAAGTTTCGGAATGTGGAAACGCTAGACCCACATCACACAAAGCATTGCACCTCATAATCTTTAATTTTAATCTAATAGTAGGTTCCCACTCTCATAGAAGCGTTTTTCTAAGGGATGAGAACTTCCATCAGTTTATCTTCAAAAGATTTCATATAGCATCAACGATATGTTTAGTACAAGCTTTATTTTGATATACAGCATGAGGTGAATTTAACATGGATGAAACAAGGAAATAAATCTATCAAGAACAATTATCTATTAAAGTCCTTGAAATACCCAAAAGATGGGTTCATCGCTACTAAAGTTTTGACCTCTCCAATCCACTTTTAATCATATTTGTTTTTCATTAAGATCTTTAACACTCCAATTATTCGGGGGGACGGCTTCTAGCTAAGTTGACTCATCTCCATGTCCCATAGTTTATAAGATTTATATAGGAAAACAAATATTCAAATGGATTCCCACCAATCATTTTAGTTTCTTCATCATTTATTATCACCAAGAAATAGAAAAAGAACAACACTTTTAACAACAACCAATCTCGCTTAGCATCATCCTAGCAGTCTTCTTTCTTTGCATTCATCCATAGAAATTTTAATATCTTTTAGAGATCCATTAAATATCAGCGTTGGGTGGCATAGATCTACTCTTAAAGAATCAATCTCAAGATAAATTCGTATCAATGTTTCCATCCAAATCATCATATTAAGCAATTTTCTTCTACCACAGCTGAAATATTCTTTTTGAGAACTAATGAAATTCTTTAATATATTCTCAAGATAAAGGAGGATATTTATTATTCAATTTCAATAATAATTGTTGTAGGAATTACCATAAGATGAATTCTGAGGAAACAGGCCTAGGGTTGTAAAATACCTCTATAAACGCGTTAATTACCAAAATGTTCCTACCAAAAAATTCAACATCCATAAGATTCATTATTATTTCAATCAAATGGACAAAGGCAATATCTTAGGCTACAATAGAGCACTCGTACTAGCCAAAACAATTTCATAGTTCATCCATTTTCCACTCAAGTATTAATTTCTCACTACGCAATGCACCTTTTTACTAGGTGGAAGGATCTTTCGGTATGCCATTTTCCGAGTAGTATTTGCCATATATTATCTAGGTTTTAGTAGTTATCCTAATGTGAAATTCCATATAAAAGTTGCCTCCTTCGGCAGAATCTAAAAGATTTCTAGATGCAAAATTCAATCCGGCATAAAAAATTGTATGAATCATCATTTCATCCTCTCCGACGATTGTGCACATGTTCATGATCAAGTTGCTTAAAATCATTATATCGTTCTAAGGGAGATGATCTTAATGGGAGGGAATACTGGAAATCAAAGCATCTGTACCCGTATTCCATGAATCAATACTATTTTTAGGCAGGCAAAGAGAAAACCAGTTTTAGCATGATCTCATAGTGAGAACGGAAATAGCTTCAATTAACATATCATTACACATCTTTTTCTTTCTGCATATCACACACCTCCACGAAAGTGTTTAGATGGGATGCGGCATCTTCAATAGAAGGCCGGAAATGTTCTGTTTCATAACAAAGATTCAACAAAGCAGCGTATAAATTTCATTAAGATTCCGCATAGTGCGGAGGCAACCAGAGTCAGTAATAATAAAATCATTATTATTCAGTATTGGAAAAAATCACACCCAATTTGGTATTTTTCTGAGACATCGTGACAAGGCAAGCAATCTTAGCATAAGGCAAACAAAAAGCAAACGAAAAGTGAACGATAAGAAGTGCGAATAAAAAGGCAAATATTTTGGTGTTTTTCTGGAAAACAATTGAGAAGGGGGGGGGGGGACGAGGAAAACGAGAGGCACATGGCAATTAAGTAATGCAAGAGATGAGGAGTTATGATGGGTACTTGGTATGCTTGATGTAGGAAACCCCCCGGGCAACGGCTCCAGAAAGTCTTCCTTCTACTCTTGAGCTTGTTGGTTGGTTTTTCCCTTGAAGAGGGAAAGGGTCATGCAAGCAAAGTAGAGATAAGTATTTCCCATCAGTTTGAGAACCAAGGTATAATCCGTAGGAGGTAGCCAAATAGGTCTCCAATCTGATGCACCTGCACAACACCATCAACACTGCACCCAACGCGATGATTAAAGGGGTTGTTGATTAATCCTTCACGGTCACTTGCAGGATGAGATATGATAGAGATAGATTATAAAACATTACTAAAACATAAAACACAAGAGTAATAGAAATAATTGCAGCAAGGGATTTTTGGGTTTTTTTGGTTATAGATCTGAAAATATAGATGGAAAAGGACCGGGGGGCCATAGGTTCTCACGAGAGGCTTCTCTATGAAGAAAGCATACGGTGGGTGAACAAATTACTGTTGAGCAATTGATATAGAAAAGCGCAAGTTCTATATGACGATATCTAAGGCAAGGTCATGAATATAGGCAATGTCCGTGACAACTAGACCGACTCCTGCCTGCGATCTACGACTTTTAATCCCACACAATTGACCGATATCCAGCCATGCTCTAGAGGATTAAGTTTATTATAAGAACGAGTGAGTAAACACCTTAAGTAAGTGGACCGATGTAGAGGGATAAAACTCAGAATATGATATAAACCCCATCTTTTTATCCTTGATGGCAAGACTACAATATGTGCCTCGCTACCCCTTACTATGTCAACGGGTGAGGACGAACGCAAGATTTGAACCCAAAAAACTAAGCCACTTCTCCCATTGCAAGAAAAAACCAATCTAGTTGGCCCCAAAACCAAAATCGATAGGTGAAGAGAAATACAAAGATATCTAAAAGTAGTACATGAACAGATCTCCAAGAACATCGAGGAGAACATTGTATTGAAGATTAAAGAGAGAGAAGAAGCCATCTAGCTTACTAGCTATGGACCCGTCACCGGTGTGACCTGGTTAAACTACTCACACATCATCAGTAGGGCAGCAAGGTTGATGTAGAGGCCCCCCATCCATGATTGAATCCCCCTCGCGGCCAGATCGCGAAAAGGCCCCAAGATGGGATCTCACGGGAAAGGGCTTGCGGCGAGTTGAATGAATTTGTTTGAAAAGTATTTTGGGGGCATGCCTGATGGTTTGGAATAGTTGGGAGGAATTATTAGTGCAAAAGATTAGGGTTGAGGACTCCGGGGCCCAACATGCATCAGGGCGCCCCCGTGGGCGCGCATAGCAGGCTTGTGGCCTCCTCGGGAACATTCTGGCCCCATCTCCAAGCTTCGTCGATGTCTTATGGTCCAAGAAAAAATCATTCATAAGTTTTATTCTGTTTGGACTCCATTTGATTCCTTTTTGTAAACTCAAAAAAGGAAAAAAAAAGAAACTGGCCGGGGCTCTAGCTTAATAGTAGTCCAAAAAATTATATTAAATAGCATATTCATGCATATAAAACATCCAAAACAGATAATATAATAGCATGGAATAATAAAAAATATAGATACTTTGGAGACGTATCAGCTCAACAAGAGAAGAAATGCCTTAGTCTATCGTCGAGCCAGAGGCTCCGACATGGGCACAAACACATAGTCCAACTTCCTACAAACATGGAACTTTCCCGAGGATCAGAGAATATGAAAAAAGTGGCCCCACAATCGAGTATGTATCAGTGTAGGACAAACCACTCTGTACAGAAAGAGGCCAAATGGTGTGAAGTTAAAATGATTAGCCGGAGAAGATGGACTAGCACTGTTGGCAGCGAGAGTACCCGAAGGAGTTGTGTTGGCTCGCACCCTGGGATCAAGAGAACTTGTCGGGAAAGCTTTCCGGCAATGATTCTATTGGCCACCCCCTCCAGAATGCAACAAGCTCTGTCACTAAGTGTGAGCAGGCCAGTTCCATTTCCAAGAACCATGCATAACCTGCCCGGGCCCTTAAAACAATCCCTTTATCTGGCCTTTCGCGGGTCTAGGGCTAGACATCTTGGGCCCCTTTCCCCGTGCTGCTGGAGGGCTTGGAACATTGTTGTCAATTGCACGTCGACAAGGTTTACAAAATGGCCCGAGGTAGAGCCAGGGGGGAAGGTGACTACGCAATCAGCTCTCAAGTTCTTTAAAGGATTGGGTGATGTGTCATTTTGGAGTGTGCCCAACAGGGTTGATCACCGGACAACGCACCCAGTTCATTAGTCGCGGCTTCATGACATACACCGAGCTTGGAAGCAAGGTCTCTTTCGCCTTCGTCGCCCACACAAGGAGGCAAGGAATAGGCTACTTGAAAGGGAATATGAAGCTAGAAGGTGTTGCGTGGCTCAAGACAAGACCTTTGACAAGTGACAATGCGGCATGCGCTGGCTTGATGAGCTGCCGGTGGTTCTTTGGTCAATCAGAACGACACCAAACGAGCTACTGGCCAGGACTCCCTTCTCCCTTGAGATATATGGTGAGAAGCAGTGCTCCCCACGGAACTACACGTACGGGTCACCCGAGTCTTGCCTCGGTGAGATAGAGCGAAGAGCAGCTGCGGCATGATGATGTCGTGCTCCCTCGAGGAGGGATCGTCTCCGGGCAGCTTGTTTGCGGCTGATGCTACCGGCAAGCCTGCGCCGCTATCACGCCGCAGGGGTTCCACGCCGGAGCTTGAGGAGGCGATCTTGTGTCTTAGGCGTGTTCAGCAATAACGCATAAGGTGCAAACAAGTTAAGTTGACGCTTGAAGTAGAAAGGCCCTTACAGGGGTGGTAGTACGAGTCACCAGACCTGAAGCAGTCTGTCTGGAGACATCGAGGATGGATCCCAATGCAAAAAAAATCAGGAATATTGACATCTTCGCAAGTTTACCGTGAGGCGCGGTGGGCCCAGCCCTGCCCGGCAAACAGTTTTGACAAGCATAGGTCTCCAAGGCTTGTAACCCTTTGTACAAAGCCAGGCGTAGACACCTTGGCTATCAGAATAAAGGCAAGTGTTCACAAAAACTTGCATGCCATGATTTTTTGTTTGCTATAAGTATGATTTATGTGATGATTACACGAGTTGGGTAGATGACTATATGCCGTAAAGCGGCTTGTGCTCCTTCATTCCCTTTTTCTGACAATGACAGAAGGATCCCTTGCGAGAAACTTCTCCGGGAGGGTGGAAGCAGGCCCGGTATGTTTTGATCCCTGGGAATCCCCTTATCTAAAAAAAGATAGAGTACAACAATGAAAGAGAAGTTTGTTTCATCTGTAAAACTTTCTTTGCCATCCCATGTTGTTGCATAAGTTATGAAGAAAATTGCACGCGAGGAAACGAAGAAAACCTTTGCCGGTCTGTCATCGCACTCCTATTCTTGACTTGATCCTACTAGACAGGATTAGTTGCAGCTGCATTTGGAACGACCGGTAGGGACCGGACTCTGTTCACGCTTCCTCCAACCCGTCTTGAGATTCACTTGACGAGTTTTGTAGTAGCTGCATTGAAGGATGGCGAGAAACTTTGACGGGAACTTTACTTTCCAAAAGATTGCTGGTAAGGCCAGTCCTTAAAACATCTAAAAACATATATAAAGTATCCGGCAAGTTCTCTTTCAAAATTGCCGTGAGACAAACAAGTAAAGTCATACAAGTATCAACATGGAATGAAGAGGATACATAAATTTGATTCAAACTTGGCGAGTGCCTACATTTTTTATGAAATTAAAAAGATAAGTGCTCCGTAAGGGCCTTTCTGTCCCTCCTCCTCTTAGAGATTTCATTGAGAAAGAAGAAAGAGGGCAAAGGATTGCGCTGCGCAGAAGCCCGCCGACCCGTCAGGGACCAGCGGGATGCAGCCTAACAAAGATCGGGAGAGCGGCCCCCGACAAGGAAGAGAAAGAGGACGGAGAGATGGAAGAGAGCTATCAGGCGATTGCCTGGGTCAACCCCCGCGATTAGGGCAGAGGATGACACTCGGCAGGGACACCGGCAGGAGAAGATGAAGCCGGAAGTCACGAGCCTGCCGGAGAGTCCAGCAGAGGTGGCGGTGCCTTCTAGGCGAAGCACCCCCTGCAAAAAATCGCTTTGCCGGGGTCTAGCTGAGATGAGGGC